>CAJQUW010011982.1:0-24548 GCA_907163375.1 Prostheceraeus crozeri
TAGTAATTATATTTTTAAAGCTAAATTATCGGACTTCTTAATTAATGTAAATGTATAATTTTTACCATGTATTTTATGGGTCAATTATGCTGTTATCATAGTCGTGGGATTTGCAGACAATTTCCAGTCTTCAGCTAAGCACAGCAAATTTCAAGCTTGATATCTGCGAGTATAAAGAATTTATGCTAGTTGAAACCAGTAGACTACTTCTGTATCACCAGTATAATAACTTGTCCTCAACTATTGCACTGTCCTGAAGATGGGTTTTAAATAAACTCGAAATCGATCAAACGAACATTGGTCGCGCTCTCTCTCTACTCTCTCTCTGAGAAGTTTTGGGCTCATCACTGTTACTAAGCTTCTATGAACATTTACAAACTCCTCTGCAAATATGCATCAAAAATAATGGTTGACCACTATTTAACACGCCGTAATTATCATAAAAATATGGAATGTTCAGTGCAGCATGACTAGAGAATACCTTAATAATATGTTTTGAATTTATTGCACTTGATTGAAATTATTGGTTGATAAAAATATATAGTTGAATGCCTCTGCATAGTTTCAATCCAACCGTTATTGTGGACAAGGGTTGGGGGGTTCATTTTTGGACTAGGAGAGGGGCCAACCCGTAACAGAAGCCTAAAAGACTTTTTAAACCATAAAAGACATCAATGTTGAATTCAATAAAGACATTCAGATCTTCTCAGATAGCCTATTTCGCTCGGGCAACATTATTGTTTCCGTGATATTTGTATTTTATGAAATACGCTTTGAATTCTGGAACATGTTGATTTTTCTTTAAGGGGGGACCCCACCCCAGGGGGGGGGGATGACTAATCAGACTGTTCTCTGCTAACTACTCGACATATTGCAGAATTTGCAGATATACTGAAAATATCATAGTATAATTCGCTTTCATGTTGGGAGAATAGGAAAGCGGAAATTTAATGATCGATGATGCTAGTGAGTCCTTCCATATTCAGGGACAGGTCGTTTGACGAACACTGGAATTCTTATCGCTAACTGATGACTATGCGAGCGACTAGTTGATTCGAATTTCAAAACCAATTGTGTTATCCCCATAGCAAATTGACCGGTCAGAAGATTAAACCTAAATTTACAACCACGTAGAACCCTGAATTTCTGCGTGAATTTACCTTGGAGGTTTCCATCGCTGTCTACCTTTTGGACATCTGCAAGAGCTAATTAAATATTCCGTCTTGCTTTGTCCAGCTTATCATCAAACCCTCATGTACAAATTATACGACATTGATATGTGCGATGTAACGAATGATATTGAGCAGAAAATGATACAGGAAAAGTAAATTGACTGGGACACGAGCAATCAATAACTTTTTTACTTTATGGACGTACAAAGCTCATATCGTCGGACCTAGCCTTTAAAATGAGCTGTAATAAAACTTTACAACAGATCATGACTACGGCCAAGCCGAACATTTGTGACTTTGTATCAGTCTAGAAATTTTATTGATGTTTGTTCAATAATTTCATTTTTCCTATTAAAAAACTTGTTATATTTCATGCGATGCAGAGTTTGTGCTGTGCATCCATTTTTCAAGGAGAATGATTCGGGCCGAAGACATCATTGGAAAGCAAAGCGTAATTTTCCTTAAGCAGCATTTTGTATAGAACGTTTATGAGCTATGATTATAACAATAGGGACGTCTAAGATATATTAATTAGCATCAGGACACTGAATAAGAGGAAAGCCGTGTTGAATGAATTTTTTTTGTAAGCTGATGTCCTGAACATGTCATGTTGCAAATAAAGTCTGATGATAATCGCCTGGTATCCATTTAGTTTTGTAACACAGAAGTTTGCAGGGGCGCATTGCAAACATTAGAACATTTCTGCAATAGACCAATGGACCTGCAATTTTCCCCCGATGCATGATTGTGACTCATTATCATACAACCTTATTCAATG
This sequence comes from Prostheceraeus crozeri, assembly GCA_907163375.1. NCBI lineage: Eukaryota > Metazoa > Platyhelminthes > Polycladida > Euryleptidae > Prostheceraeus > Prostheceraeus crozeri. The sequence continues at coordinate 1,951 of CAJQUW010011982.1, forward strand.
ATATTCTAAAGTACATGCAGTCAGGCGATCATTCACGCATTGTCAGCTTGATAATTGGCATCTGCTTGCTCGGATATGCCTCGAATGTGCTGCTTTGTGGCAGAATGCAGAGGCAACTACGACTCGTCGTCAGAAAAAAGTATCGGTACATGAATTCCCACCAGATGAAATCGATAAGGCGAAGATAGATACAATCGCTACCAAATAAAGGAGGTTACGCTGCATATCGGATAGGTGTGAGAAACACTTGGCCTCTCAATGCGACTTTCGTATAAAATCAAGAGATTCGGTACGACTCATCTAATCCACCTCCCGTGTTTCTTTGATTATGCGTCGACAATGTTTGTGCAAACACACACAACTGCTAATATAAATACAGACATATCGCTAAGTGTCTCTTCTTCATCCCAAAAATATGGTAGGCGACAAAATTGCTGAGTTTGAAATATAAGACAGGATTGTGGAATGGCATGGTTTTGATAAATCCAACTTCTTTCGTCTGGTATCGTGATAAACAATGATCTGTGAATAGCTTAAGATTGTTGATAATCGAAATGTGAAACCTTCTAAATTTCGAACGAAGAAAATCATCGACTACCGTATATCCGTTTACTTGGGGGAATTTGTTACGACGGCAATGTGTTTGAAAACTCCAGTTGATATAAAATATTTCACGGGACCGGGCAGAAAATTAAGCAGATGGTCACAACTAGAAAGCCGTTCCATTTCAACTGCGAAATTCATCCACAGTATCATTTACTTCTGAAGCGTCTGTGAAGAACATATCAATTTACGACGTCTACGTTTGATTCTGTTAATGGAGGGTTCTTTTCTTTTTGAGTTTCTTCCTTTTCAACTCCACATATTTAAAATCTCGGCCTCGTGAATAATCCTGCATTTGTCTTGAAGATAAAGTACATGAAACTGCTGTTACATGGTCAAAGGTGCTTCTATTCCTTTGAGCGAAAACTCTTTGTTCTTCCACACCGTCCGCACATACAGAAACATCTCGGAAGTTTCCATCGTGGCTGGTAGTGAGTCTGATGGCAAGGAGGACAATACAAGACTGTTTCCGAAAGTTGAAAGGTAGCAACAATTGTGTTTGATTCTTTTTGATGAAGTTTGCATCTAACCATCGATTCGCTATCGTGGTCTTCACTTTTATTGGTTAATGCTGATAGATGAAAAGGGAAAAGGCCACCCGAACTGTTTTGACATTAATGTTGGAGCCATTTTTTTCTCACCCATGGAATTGTTGATACCTTTATTTACATTGACTTGAGGATTCTCCTTTCGCTATCAAGTGGTGTCACTATTACAATCGTACATAATTGCTGAGTTAAACTAAAGCACTCTTCCTCTGTAATGGTGCTTCCGTGAACAGAAATCTTTACTACCCATGATTCCATCTTCAGAAAATCGATCATTTAACTGTTTTTTAAGGACTCGTGTCAAGAGATTCTGGTGCTATGATAGAAGCCAAAAGAGAAAATAATGAAATTTTTCAAGTAAAATTGTTTATCTCACTCTAAGAAAAAGAGAGGGTTTCCAATCAGTATCCAATTGCGCTAACAGGTATGACCAGCCAACAAAACTTTTCACCAGGTTTTTCTTATTCTGCGTACAACTTAAAATGTTATCTAGTGATTCTCCTTGATTATAATCCATGCTGTAAGTCTTGCTGCTGATTGTTGAATAAGATGTTTGATAGAATTATTTTATTTTATTACTTTCTTAAACGATATTTCGGAGTTATGACTCAAGATAAAGAGAGATAAAATGACCAAGCTAAATACAATAATTAACTCCTTTATCATCCTTATCTTGTTATTAACTTGAGAATGGAGTCAATCAACTCGAAATATTGTTTAAGAAGTAAAAAAATGAAGTATATTATTATCAAACATCTTATTCAACAAACAGCAACAAGAATTACAACATCAGATCATTACAGAAAACGCTGAAAATTTGTTTGAAATTCTGTCGTTGGCATGAGGAAGAACACGTTCAAAGCGAATATTTAGGTTAAAATGCAACCTTTTTTTCAAGCATGGTCGATTGTGCTAATGTGTTAGGCACATTACATTAGTGAGTACTGGTAGACATTTCTAAAGCTTTCAATGCGATCAAGATTTGTGGGGCATACACATCAAGAAGCGATTACAAGAGATAGGCAAGTTTTTGAAAACAAGTGAAACTTTCTGACGCTAAATCGAGGAGGGGTGATTAGGCTTGGTGAGCTCAATGTCGTAACTTCTGACAATATTTGAACGTTCTGGACATGCAGATCTACTACATCGTCTCATCTAGCGGAAACTTCCCCTTTATTTAGGAACTATCGGCATTTCATTAAACCCCCGTTTTTTCCGACTGCCAATTATATTCAAATGGACTTTGAGATATGGGACACTGTCAAATAAAAGAAAAAATTCTCTCTCACCTACATGATGCATCTTCATTTATTCGAAGCTTCTCGTTTAATTTATGATCTACTGAGGCGCTATCGCATAATGATGTACGCACACTGACACCGCGGGAATGCACAATAATCTTTATTGTACAAATAGTCGGCATGTAATGTTTGAACAGCGGCATCAGTCACACCACATAAACGTTCAAGAATGTCCTCAACACGATAGTGAGTACAGGTTCGACATGGATGGCCTGGAAGAAGTTCTTCAGAATCCGCGATACTTTATTCCAGCAAAATATCAATGAAGGTTTTAGATAAATTTCATCAAACAATCACAATTACATTTACGCTGCAGTACATTTCATCTTTGAAATATAGAGGTCATCAATCTATCTTCCTCCGACCCAACTCAACCAAAGAAGCGTTTTATAGTCTCACAAGAAGTGGAAGCGTCAGTTAATTGCCGGAAAGAACTACTAGCTTGGTTTTCGTCATATCCAGCTGATACGCATATTAAATGCATCTAGTATTTAAACAAAACCATTGTATAAATTTAAGAATAAATTGTTGTGACAGAGGTAAAGATTCAGGTTGACAGAATACATCAATCTGTAGTTTGCAGAGTGATATCAATATTCTCCCAAAGAAGAGCGTTGACATCTTCTGGTAGAAATGAACAATTCCGTGTCCAATGATACAAGTTTGCTTTATATCTTATGCAAGATAAAAATAACATGAGGATCACTTTGAATGAAATATATCAAAGTATCAAGTATTGGCTGTTTCAGTACAGCATTTCAGATGAAACAAAACATACTTACGGTTGGTGTAGCACCTATGCATCACAGCATTTTCTTCATTTTGATGGAAACTTTATGGTTTAAATAGCACAAGAACGTGGGTGCTAATTGACCATCTCTCTGGGGAATAGGTATGCTAGGGCCTTAAATGTCTAGACGCCATAGAAGCAAATCTTTCGGACCATGAATCAAAATAGAATGTAAAAGTGAAGTAAATGAACACCAATTTTACTGAAGTTCTTCATAAAAAAAACCATGCTAAAATTGCTCTCTTATGTAGACGATCCACTCGATCCTACTAGAGAGTGTGTCGCACTGGCACACCTTCTTCGAAATTTCTTCAGAGTTTTCACTCGAATGTGCAAATAAGAAGCACCTATAGGTAGCACTCAAAAACATTGACAGGCCCGAGCACTGCACTGGGGTTATGGTGAGGATGGAACAATTGCTTAAATTTTTTAGTCTACAGGACCGTTATCAACGAAAGACAAAATTGTTTTTTCAGAAACATATCTTTTAATTCAATTTGGTTTATTAACACAGAGAATAAAAAAATAATTTTGAATAATTAATAAAATCGGTATATTCCACCATGAAAATATTTATTGCTGGTATTTTCGCTTCGTTTAACGATTGGTCAATTTTAAATTTACCGGTTATTTTTGTCGCGTTTAAACTTTTTTCTAATACTGCATTATACGCCTTGAAGTTTTGCCATATGCTAGAACGGTAGACAAAGAGTCTTCTTTGAAAAGGAAGTCAATGAACATGAAGTATTTCCGGTGATCAATCGGTTTCTCTAACAGTTTCCCGTGCGTCGGTTTCTCGTAACGGTTTCGAAAGTTCCTCACGTCCAAAGTGCATTAAGAAAATTTAATCAAATACAGCTGATTGTAGTTTGAATGTTAAAATAGTTTTAATTTTAAACAAATGTTAAATTTAAACATTGGTACGAGGATAGTCACGCATAAAAAGAACATCCAAAAACGATATGTTACAAAACTAATGACAGAGCAATGGTTAATTTTGGTATGAATTTATTATATTAAGATTTCAAACTATGGGTCAGAGTTGTGAAAGGATTTTATAGGAAATAAACAAGGATTGACAATAGAATCGGATATTATATATTCTTGAAAACTATTTCTATTCTCTTAATAACTACTTCTCTTTTCCTCGATTCCTATGTTACCAGTGTTTTATTTTACGTTTTTGTCGCTTAATCAAAAGTAAAGTATATAAAGGGAAGTCGATGGAATCGTATAGACAATTTGCGGGTGGACAGCCACTCAGAGTATTCACAAGGATATTACTTTCCCGCGCCATGATTTATCAGCAGATTTTATGCGAACCAGTGTTTGAGTTTTTCTAAAATTAACTCATAGAAAGATGAATGCTCGCAGTGTGTCAACTGGAATGCGGACACGCAGAATAGCTATGTTGTGTAAGGTAGGAACCATTTATTTTGCGTATTTTTGAAACACTCGATACGTATTGAACGCAGCCATCTATCCAATATCCTGAATATTATTGACGAAAATATGAATAGGACATCGATTGGCACAAAAAGCGAGGCGGACGAATGTGATCCCACATCTAAACGAATACTTTTACAGATATAGGGATTCTCTTCGCACACTTGCTCTCTTTCTATACACTTTGGTCTTAATTTAAAGCCACTAAAGTTCAAGATTATGGATGATACCAGTACACTATGTCGCATATTCAATTCTTGTCATAGGCATAAGATTAATTAATTAGTTATTATATGTTTTTAGTTTAAAATGTAAAAGACGTGATTCAAATAGCTGGTTTTTTTCTTTTTGATAGATTACCAGGGTTTTTAGAAGCACGTATGGAGTACTCCGTCAAAAACCACGGTGGTATTCGCTATGCCATTGCGTGCACCAGCGGCGTTTCAGACAGCTCAATCAATATTAAAGAAAGGAAGATACGTCGCAACTTGGAAGCATAGGATCTATTCAATTGTTACTGCGCATTGAGCACATGGATTATCCTCAGGTACTCAGGTGTATCTCCCCGACACCTCGGTTCCAAGCTATTTCCCAGAAACAGCTCAACCGGAATAAACATCCCATTTGATATGACAACCACCAACATAAACTCATGGCATTACATATAAACAAGGTCAGTATGTAGCATTAAAATGGTCGCCCACAGGGGCAGATATTACAAAACTTCTCGCTCTTCGATAGACGCAATAGAAGTTCTCAGACACTAGCTGTTAATAAACACGTTTACTCACCCCAACCCTAGATCTTATTCATCATCCCTGAAGGAGCTCTGTAGATGTAATCATGTGATGGCACATCTATGCATATTAGATCGAACGAAATGTCGGCTGTGTTTTCTTCGTTTTCATTACAAAAACGAGGACTCTATTCTTCACTAAACTTACTGCCTCTACTGTACGGATGATAACGCATAGAAGTCCCAGACACTAGCGGCTCAAAAACACCGAGTTTTACTCACCCCACTACCCTATTCACGTCACTCCCTGAGGAGCCTGTAGATTTAATTTGATGCATGATCTATGCTAGCTGGTACATGCGAGAAAATCTATCGGCGGTTTTTCATAGGAGAGTAGTTAGGCGGATAGAATGAGTGTTTTTGATCATTGAAGAACAAAAATGCACATACATTTTCGATGCTAATATCGGCATTAGATGTTGCATCAACGTTTACATCTACAGCTGGAGCTCCTCAGGGAGAGTGGGATGATTAGTCTTAGGGTTGGGGTGACGTTGTAAACGTGTTTTTCAGCGAAGTAGTGTCTGTGAGACGTTCTATGACGTCTTGCGTTAGAGAGAAAGGTTTGTATTGCCGTGTGGCCATTTTTAATGATACAAACTTTCCTTTGTTTTTAGTGGAACTGCCATGTTTATGTTGGGTCGGTTGTCATAAATGGGATGTGTACTTGTCAGTGATGTGAGGTTTTGGGAAATATGAGGCTTGGAACCTGTGTGGGGTGAGAACAACCTGAGCTACCTGAGATGTAACACATGATGCAATCAGTACAATTGAACGCGAGATCCGATGCTCTAGTTGCTCGGACGTATTCCTTTTCTTTAATTTGATATTGGCCTTGTCTGAAACGCATGTGCAACAGAATGCATAGAGATAAACGTGGTTTACGGTTAAGTACCCATACGTTGAATTACACATTGATATTAGCCGTCTGTTAGATTCTAAAATCTGTAAGTAACTTGAAATTATCCGATGCTAAAATTATCAGAAACCACGTAGTGCACAAATATAAATTCAATCTATTTATCGTTTGTGAATTCCCCAATTTATTCACTTATCTCAATAATCGTTTTGATTTTTAATCTCGATTGATTATTATTTCAAAAAGTATGCTAGCTTTGACACGATTATACGCATTTACCTTGTATTTAACCAAAGAAACAGCATAGGCCTACGTAAAGTGATTAAAGAGTCATGACTGTTGAAATTAATAATAAAGTAAGCATTGTTAGTAGGCCTGCTAATTCTAATCATTACTGATACGTCAGTATGTTATTCCACCATAACCACTAATTACTGCTGAATTTTTGGCTAAATTTACTGTATCTGACGCATTAGGATTAGCTGGTTTATCTAAGGCCAATGACCTTCAAACTTCAATTTGCCTGTTGGAAAGGACGTCCTGCGTCTGTCATGCGCCTAAGTCTCACTGTCGTGAAAAAGAATCTGCTAGGTTCATATATAGAGATTAATCGGGAATTTTTATCCCTTTCTATGTAAAAGTTGAGCGATATTTGCCCTAAAAACATCCTGTGTGGACAACAATGGCTCTCCCAAATTGTCATAATTTCGTACTTAAGTGACCGCAGATGCTGAAGCTTTTTCTGGCAGATCTTCAGAGAATTCGGCGATAGATGCACTATCTGAGGAGGGAGTTGGGTTAGCTGTTATAATCGCCGCAAGTCCATCGTGAAAATATCAGTCTAGGTTGCATAACAGAGCAAATTTAGAGATCGTATTTTTAGGCCTCCCTTCTAATGTAAAGTTGAGCGATTGGTGCCCAGAAAACTCAGTGTTCCGACAAATGGCGTCTCCTCGCTCGAAATGTCTTAAAATTTTCTACCTTAAGTGAGCCCCAAGGGGGTAGTGCGCGAACTTTTCTGGTAGAAGTTTATGGAGAATTAAGATTGCAACTAGTATCTTGAGTTGGTTAGCTGTATATGCGTAAGGTCTCAGTCGTGCGAAATTCATTAGCTATGGTGCATAACAGAAAATTTCATGATCGGAATTTTTTAGGCCTTCTATGGTAAATAGTTGAGCGATTTGCCATAAAACTCTGTGGATCAACATGGCTCTCCCAAATGTACAATTTTCGCTACTTAAGTGAACCGGTCTGCCTGATAGCTTTTCTGGTGATTTAGAGAATTAAGAGAGTGCACTATCTGAGCGTTAAGGTTATGCTGTATATCTAAGTCCATCGTGAAAATATCAGCACTAGGTTTACCATAACAGAAATATTTATCCGAATTCGAATTTTTAGGCCTTGTGGTGTGAAAGTTGAGCAATTTCGAGCTCCAAACGACTCGCGTGACACAGCCAATGGGCTCATCCAGCAAAGAAGCTAAAGGGACTCAAATGAAGCTTTTAATCACCGAAAGAGTAGAGGATAGGAAATGAAGGGTTTGGAATGTGTAACTTGTTCATTATCTCACTTTGTCCTGTATTGCACAATTGACATTTTTAGAAAATCAGCCAATCTGCAGTGGATATCGTTTAAATATTATAGGAAAGCATATTTCAGCGCTTGCTGACCCTTATCCTACACCTGTTACTAATGGGAAATGGTTAAAACGATATATTCATAAAAATTCGGTTGAAACGAGTTGGTGAAGCAGGTGAAAAAAAAAATAGTGTTTTTAGCTGATATGAGATTTCACCGTTTCATAGATAGCAACGACCCATAGGCCTTACTCGAAAGGACAAAAAAGAAAGACAGGGAAAAATATATGAAGTAGGAGCCTACCTACAAGTAGAAATGTAAAATGAATACTTAAAGCTCAAAAAAACGTTCATGAACGACAGAATTCCCAGCACATACAGTTTCGGAAAACAACGCGCGTTTGCCATACTCTCCCGAGATAAACCGATGCTCGTTTTCTGGAACACAATTCGTGCGGGGACACACCTGGGAGGAATGCGGCCACGCATATCAGTGTTTACAATTATGCCCAACCCAGCAGCAGAACCATTCATTTACATTGTAAGGAGCATACACATGTGCTATTTCGTTGAACAATAAGTCATTTGGACAAGACTTGCTTCAGAGGAGAAAAACTCAACCCAAACATGGTTTACGCTTTCTTCTGCGTTCAAATTACACATGAACTAATTATAAGCATGTGCTGTAGAACCGCCCACAGAGCGCTTTAGGCCGGTAGCCTCCAGATAGTAGGTTACACGTAAATACTGAGAGTAAGAGAGAGGTATGTACTTCTAGTGTGTCACTCACTCCATAAATTCTGGGTTTTTACTCGTGGAATTTTAGAATCAGCAGTGGCTGGCTTTCTTCAAAAAGCTGTTTCTATCCACGTCATACTTCCCACACGCTGGTTTGACAAAATTGCGGGAAGAATTGTCTAATAAAGATTTGCGCAAGCACGTAAATTACATAGGAATGTATATCGACTGGAATTGCAATTTCTGTTCCAATGGAATTAATTTAGTTTATATTAATTTCAATTATTTCACTCATTATCACTTTCTATTACTTTGCAATTAGGTTTTAGTCATACTATTCGTTTGGGTATGTTTTATTGCAATTTCGATAAAGAAAATGTTATATTTTATTTGCCAATGCCACCGCAAAACTACTATCTAAAATACAATCTTCATTCGCGGAATTCTATCGCGCAGAGATAGCGCTAATTCACAAATAGGATTTTTTGTTTGACGAGAAAAGATTTTAGAATTCATATAAAACTGCATCAAAAATTTTATCAAATAGAAAAAGATGGCGTTCGTGAGATACGAATGGACACAGAAAACATTTTGACTGGAAATGAATAATACTGGTGGACACTAATAATCCACATTGCGTATAGTATATTGATTCACCAGGAGAATTCGGATCTTAACGTTAGTTGTGTCAGATAATGAGACTAAAGAAATGGCATGCACAGCTGATTTTACCTTGGTTTGTAGGCTCGAGGTTAGGATAGGCCTGAACTAAGTACTTACAAAGTCAACTAGGAGAAGTTCACTGTTTGTCCATGTTTTCTTCAAAATGAGCGACTGATATTCATTCGTCGGGCGTCGTGGCGACCTGAACACTTGATATACGGCTTGTGATCTACACTGCCGCTAGCGCGGCTCGTTCATCAAATAGATAGCAATGACGAGCCGTTTAATAGGAAATAGCTACAATCCGGAATATCAACAGAGATGCGATGCGACCACGGCATTATTTATTTTGATGAGCAGGATAGAGCCGTTCGCTAGTACCATTTTAATATTATAGTGGTCAGATTTCTATGATGATAGATAGACGTAAACTCTCACTACCCAGCCCAGAAAATCTTTTCGAAAATCAGTTTCCTACTAGTTATGTCCGTAAGTTAGGAGGATATACTCTTATTATACTCAACAAAGCAGGATAGAAGAAGAGCAGGATTATCAGATAAAATTGAGCTATCCAATGCTCCGAATCTGTAATCCTTAACAATACACAAGGATCGCCAAAGTATACAAGCCTAAAAGAAATACTGTCACACATATTGGAGGTTAAATAATGCCAAGAAACTATAGACCAGAAGTCTTGCTCGGGTTTCCATTTCGACAACATGTTGCCTAATACAAAGGGGCTCAGAACTCCAGATTTTATTAAGGAGCTGAAAACAATGGGGTACATATGCGCCCGGTTGTAAATATTTCATAAACATCACGAGCAGTATCTAGTGTTCTCATCAGAACGCGGATCATCAAGAACTTTTAGCGAAAACTTAAGTGTCCTTCAGCTCGACTGCTAATTTCGTAAACAGTAACTAAGAGGACTTTGAGATTTGCCGGTCGGTGACGCTTCTGAGTAGAAATGCTTGTTTCTGTAAATAACCATGGACCTCGGTCCACGAACGGGAGACTGGTGTCATTTCAGGACGAAATGTTATCTTAGAGGAGGAAGTAGATCGCCGCAATAAAGTAACGATGCCTTATGTATCATAATTGGCCTCGTCTCCGAAAATAAAAATGTGCTGCCACGCTTTAATCAGCGCATCACTTTGTTCTCACAAATTTGTTTCCAAATTTGGCTGTCAGGTTACACAGAGAAATGAAAAGTTTGAATAGTTGTCCAAAATTTTGGTTGTGTCAAAATGAGCGAACTATGGCGATCCAAACAGGTTTACGAAGCACCAAATTTTCACACTGGTCGGCCTAAGTGAATCTGGAAGCAAATGCATATTCATCGAGTACATATGTTCACATCGCCCTCCCCCCCCCCCCATACAATGTCTTTAACCTGGAGTGAAAATTAATGCGCGCGAAAATATCACGGATCTCGCGAACATGTCGAGACCTCGCCTCTTTGCGGTGAGTCATATCCAATATCTGCTCAGAGAAGCTTACACAAATAGCTAGGAAAATGAAAATCTGCGCATACTTCCTATTACATGATTCTATGCGAAATAGAGACACAGCAGTATATTTGTAGGAACTACCCATAGATAATAAAACACAGAGTCAACATAGATCTGTTCACGATGACTTTCCCAAAAAAGAAACTAAAGTTCAATTCTTAGAAGGGAGATCTTGGGGTCGCTGCCAGCGAATTGTAGGTATGAGAATTCTCGATCGAGCTAATTTATCATAGTATGAATACACTGCCTTCGCCAGAAAACCCAAAAAGCACATCGAAATGGATGGTAGCGTACGGAATCAACAACTTAAGCAAAAGAAGCGTTTCGAAACAATTGTCGAATAGTAAAATTGGTAACGGATCTAATATACAGTGAGAGGGAGGGAAGGTATCTTTAGAAATGGCTGTAAACATGAAGTGTCCTTTCAACACCAGAACACTGGGGGCTCTTCCGTTAGTGAGCAATTTGACTGCATCAGATTCAGAATATGCGATGAATCTGAGTCTGTAACGATCAAATAACTCCACATTACTTCCCTGACTATCAAACCAGCCTTCCTATCTTGGAGTAACTCGTCACCTGGTGCAACAACACGTTGAATATGCATCGCGGAAACGTCCGGTTGTGAGACTCGGATGCAGAGAGAGACTAGCGGGTAATACACTTTATGCCAGCGAGGGCGGAAGTCGGCAGATCGCTAAACACTGCAGTTTCCTTTTTAGTTATAAACACCAGTCCTCTCACGCATACTCCCGCTATATGGCGCATGTCGCCGGGAATTCTCAGAATGACATGGGGTATGAGTGAGAGATGTCGTTACTGAGTCGGTAGTGTGAATGATGACCTTTTGAAAATCTGCACACCATTTGAGAATTTTCGCGCTTCGGCACATTGAAAAGTTGACTTACTTGTGGATGAAAGTAAATCGGAATTGTTTCACTAGATTTTTCAGTCATTGCGAATTACGATGCCCATCAGGTTTAGTGCTACCTAGCAACCAGGCAATGCCGCAGAAAACAGGTAAGGAAGTATTTTCTTTTTCGATCTGGATGTACAGGAGGGCATGATCTCATGGAATTGGTAGCATGGACCGAGGCCCACTTAGGACATCTTTTTGAAACCGGAAACAGGTAGCGGCGGCCGTCCGTCGGTGTCAGTGATAAGCTGCAAATGCCTCAAACCTATAATCGGATCTCGTCCAGGATCTACTGTCATACGGCCTTATGGAGCCCCCCCCCCCAAACAACCCAAACCCGTGTCCACCATTATTCCAAATTTGTCCAGTAGTTTCCGCTGGCGAGAGTCAGGAAGGATGTCGAACCCTTGAACATCCAGCATGTCACACCTTTTAATTGGCGAGTGCAGATCGAACTACAAGCTCCTATTGTCCCCAATCAGGGTTCAACCAGCAACTGACGAAGCCGGTGCGTACCATCTTCAGATGGGAATGGTGCTTACCTGGTGCTCTGTACCACCCGTTTTCATTAGAGATCTGCCAGGGCCCGTGAGAGGCCGTTTCATGTACCACTGTCAGCTTCATAAGCCTGATAAAGCACACCGACGCCAGGGGATAGCGAAATAAATGCTACATCACAAACAATTCTTTTATACATCCATACTACAGTATCGAAGTAATTCATATAGGCTCCACTGCCCTAGGTAATCTCTAAGCAGCAGTGACAGTCATGGCGTCGTATACATTGCACACCGGGTTTTATGCCTGAATAAACCTACAACCGCACCAAGCGATTATTCCAAGAGCATTCATGCCTACATCAACGAATGACTCGTGAATATGTTACCCCACATCGAGTCAAGGAGATAGCTGAATTGGCCGTATTTTCAGGTTTTTACCTATTACAATATTGGTGACTCTCAAATTTTCTGCCTTTGATACGAGCATAATGATACAGGGCTTGCGATGTTCGGCTCAATGACATTATCTATCGGATTTCGAGAAATTGAGGTCTGTCATAGGTTTAGACGCGCTAAAATACATGAACCGGATGGAACGCGAGCAACGGGTGAAACGGGGATGAACTAACATCATAGAGAAACGTGAAATAGCTGAAACGGCGTTCAAAAATTTGGAGATGAATGCGGTGATATGATCAACCCGTTCGTATTTTTGCTTGAAAACCTGTGTCACCTGTCACTGCATGTTGGTATATATCTCGGCAGGCGCACTTATACGATGTGGTACATGTTGTATAGGGTGCAACAATTGAAACAGACGTCGCTATCGCCACATAACGCTTAATGTAAAATCGCACCCGGAAAAGACCGCTGATAATATCCTATGACTGTATTGAAGATTCCAAAACACCAAATACTCCGTTTGTCGAGTACGTGATCAGATTAATCACGGTTCGTCTTTCAACGTTTTACAGGCGCTAAGTCACAAGATATAGAAAACAGATTTGATCTGAACGCATCAGCATTTGAAGTTAAGTCACAGGATCATTAGCCATGTCGACGGTCGTGGTCGGGATCTAGAAATTTTTGATGCTACGGAGAGAGGTATTCATGCACGATTTCATAGTTTTTCTTATTGACTCGTTTAAAACCCTCGTGGAGGTTTTTAAAACTTCGCTAGTTCCATTTCGTGCTAAAATCTGACGGCCGGTTCCCACGTGGGAAGCCCCTAGAAGTATTTATTTAGTCACAATCAAGCACGCACATTAGTACAGAAGGAGATCCGAGTGCACAGAGTTCGAATCGATTCATTCACAACAGTGATTCCCACACCGAGCACAGGTTTTTCTCGTTTTTCACGACTCTTTCTTCCACCGCTCGAGTTTGACACGTCTGTCGTGTCTTACTTTTCGTCGTTTGGCTCTCTCAACATCCACCTTTGCTTCGCGATGATTGAGCTCGGTGGCATCTGTCTTTTGACTCTCAAAATGGCTTGCACCCCGCTCGTTGACCACTCTCCTCGTTCTATAAGCGCAATCGCGCACGGAAACTATTGTCTGATCTTGTGTGAGGATTTGTAGCATTCTCCCCAAGAGATGAGGATCCAAAAAGTTTCACAGTTCAACACATAGGGCCATTTATCCCACACATAAAGTCTAAGGTGGTGCAAACAACGCGGATTGTGTGAGACATCTTCGGTCTGAGTATTTCACCGTATATGTCGCCACCATTTGGTCAGCTTTATCTACACCTCCTTTGGTCGCATTGTAGTCTTATCATTTCTGGAACCTTTCGGTCAGTCTGTTGATCAACAACTGGCTCTTGATGGAAGGTGCTCAAAAGAAGGACACAATCATTTTTCTTGCATTTGTAACTGAGGAGGCATGTTTGATCTTCGAGGTTGAATCGGAAATCTGAAGAGTAAACAGCACGGCCCTGTAGATTCTTCATCTGCGGAGGAACTTCTCGTCTGTTTTTCCTCAGAGTTCCTAACAAAGTCATGCCTTTTGAGCGGAGAGAGCGTGCGAGCTTCAAAGAAGTAAAGAAATTGTCAGTTGTTATGTGTCTTCCAGAATTTTCTAGAGAGCTGGTCAAATCCATGACAACACGTTCTCCAAGTCCGTGATGACTGGGATTGTCTTCTTTGCCTGTGTACATTTGTAGATTGTAACAAAAATAATTGTTGGCATCGCACAACAGTCAGAATTTAAGTCCATACCTTGATGGTTTGCTTGGCATATATTGCTTATATGCACAGCGACCTCTGAAAGGATATAGTTCCTCATCAACGGTAAGAAATGCACCAGTCACATACGATTTTTGACAGTTGTTCGTGAAATCATCCAAAAGAAGACGAACCGCTGCTAATTTGTCTCGCAGTTGCTCGAGCTGACCTTGTTTCAGGATTGTCAAAACGAAGCATGATTACTTTGTAACTCTTTGATCTTGAAGGCTCATGTTATTTTGAAGATGGGCCCTTCCGCTGTTCTTTCGACCAAGCTCTTATATTACTCTCATGTGAGAACGATACGCCGCGTTAGATATAAAACAGGCCAATGAAGGTAACATTTCTTCCATCGAGGCGTCAGTCCATGCTGCACCTTTGATAGATCTCCCTCGCCGATTTGTCTCTTTTAGTTTGTCTCCATCATATCGTGATCAAACAAAATTTCCAGCTATTTATAATGTATTTGGCGCGCGGAATATGCCGCAGAGAGTAACTTGTAAGACCTGGTGCTGGTCGAAGAAGATTCTTTTCGCTCCCTCGCCACGTCTTGTTCTTGAGGCAAGGAAAGAGTCCATTGCTCTCCATCAGCGATGAAATATCACTGATTGCGAGTTGCATGGTTAATGGATACGTCGTCATCCAGAAGGTGAAATATTGTCACTTTCATCGATATCAGATGAACAGATGATTCACTGGAGTCCTCCGTGTCATTCGCAGATGAAGAAGTTCGGAAACGTCTTAATGCGCGCCCTCAATGCTTTCAACTTTTGGGCTCCGTTGTGAGCGTTCCGCATCTTCGCCCTTCCTCGCATAGCATTAAACAGCAGTGCGGTGTAATGACAGAACGGCCTGCCTGCGGCGGTCTCATAGCAAGCGCAGGCGGGAGCATTGGTCACGCGTCACATCAAAATCGTTCATTAGTTTTCGTCACAGTTGCACCTGCGTGACGCACAAAGCGACGGATTAGCAAATGACTTTGAAGCAAAGCGAGTTTCAGCTGCGTTATCCCGTTGTGTCTTTGTGAGCAAGGGAATAGAGTTGCGTGTGTACTGTTTGCGCCAATAAGCACTACCGCTATTCCGATGCTTCATATCTACTGTTTGCATTGTATCAGGCGAGTTGAGGGCGGCCCATCGGCCTGGGCAGATCGAAAACTAATCGAGGAATCGTTTGCAAGTGACCTGTTGATTTCAACGTCTCCAAAATTGACCAGTTGTCTGCCTTTGAAGTGCATGGCGTTAAGGCTAAAAATAGAAAAAATGTACACATCGTGGAGCGCGTGACGATAGCTGCCTTCACGAATATGACGGTTCAGGATAAGGGTAAGTTATAGCGTCGCTAAGGATACGGGAAATCCTTATCAGGTTTCCGAATACGGGCTTTGTTATTTGGATGCAGTGACTGAATTTCTGCGCTATGACGACAGCTGACGAATCAGTGTGACTGGGTCAGCTGGACCATAGATTTACTAAAAGGTCTGCGATGATTGCAATTATTAACAACAGCTAATACATTTTCACTTGGCATTTTTTAAAGTGAATATCGATACAGATAAAGTCAGTGAATATCAATACTAATAATGAAAACTTAATAAATAACAGCAAGTGTTCTGGAAAAAATGGGTCCACGTGGACAGAAAACCCCCGAGGGTTAAATTGTGGACAGTCTTGTCGCAGTCCCACCACTCCTGTTCGTAAGGACTTCTTTGATTACGATAATTCAGTAAATTAAATTAGATAGATTTCGACAGCACATTTTTTTGGTTAGTTACAATATATGTAAATTGTGTTTTTCTTTCTTCTGAAAGAATAAGACTATCATAGCATTATCATCCGCAGCAAAGCTGATGTCTTTTTCACTTTTAGTCATGTTGTTTCCCTCTACTACAGTTCCTGAGATCAGCTAGATGCTTCTTACTTCAAGCATTACAGATTGACATCGAGAATTATAGAATGCTAGAAGGAATACTACTGATGTAATAAATTTGAGCATTTTTCATTCTTGTACATACATACGAGTATATACATACTCGTAGAAGCACCGCGCTTCTTATTAAAATGAATTCGTTTGTTTGACTCACCTCAAGAATAGGAAATACAGAATTGAGGCAGTACAGTATGTTTGATGATCACCATTAAATGAGAGCAATATAAAACAATAAAACTAGCACCTTGTCATCCTTAGGGGCAGCCTCACTTTCAGAATCGGTGTTCCATGTCCCAAAATTCATGTTCCTCTCATTCCATTCCAAATCATCACGTAGAATTCTCCTTCGACTATCGTCATCATTCTTGTCCGAAGGTCAATAACTTTCCATATTTCGTCAATACAGATGTCATTTCCTTCATCCACTTTCGTTTACATTAATGTTAGACCTCAAAGCTGTTGCAGTTCATCGGAATCACTGATCTGGGAAATAAAAGGGTAAAAATATTCTTATAAGTTCCAACCAAATAAATGAGTCACGTGACCCATGACAAAAATATGTTTGTTCAAAAAAAATTATACCTAATGAGTTGATAATTGACATTCAAAGTCAGACAATGCCTCTTAATACAGATTATTGATATGTTAAAAAATATTCGCGGGTATATTATTATGCTATTGAATGTAAAAAAATAACTTCCTGGGATTCCAGAATCTCAGAGCATTTTGCATCTTGAATCTGATATAACTTTCAGTCTTCAAACTTCCGTTATAAGCGAAGAACAGATACGTACAATATGATACTAAGGACATAAACACCTTACAATGCACCATCAATATGAGGAATCAGATTAATATGAAAAATAGACCGCAATACATAAATATTTTAAGTGTTATACAGGTCAATACACAATGCAACTTACAAGGGAGTGTGCATCATCAATCAGCCTAACGGAGAGTCCTGGATATGTTGAATGTATTCTTTCGCATAGTCCATCATGAATGTATAAACATTTAATACCTGAATTTTTTAATGAATGAGTATTTCTGTTTTGAGGACGAAATACTCAACTGCTCTATATGACACTATATAATACAAATCGAATATTGTCAATCACTGGTCACTCAAGCGTACAGCTAGTCGAAATAATATTGTGATAGCGTTGCGCGGACGCTGAATTATCGGCGAATACACGCAATTTCAAGATTAGTGGCATTATTGGTAAGTAATACCAAATTCACACATTTAATGGGTTCGACGGTAACAGTTAGTGGTTACACGTTGACACCTTCTTGTATGACAAGTACAGTAGTCGCTCATACTGGAAATAATCGAAAGAAAACAACGAATTGTTTGAAGCGATTTTCATTTATAGCATCGTTAGATCGATGAATAGCTTTACTAACAGTATATACAGAGGAAAACTCGCCATATGAATTCAATCAACTTAAAAAGGGGATGATTATAACTATGTAAATAAAGCTCTCATTAATTTTTTTTAACATTACATGATGTACTACGGTTACTTAGCTATATATAATTTGTGAAAACATCTGATGTGTAAGGTTACAAAATTGAAATAAATTTGAGCGTTTAAGACAAACACGATAAACTCCAATTATATATGCGGATTTCATCAAACCTTCTGAATGGATTTTTATTAATATGATAAAGAAATGGTGTGAACCTGCTTTAAGGGTTCACCACTGTAGAAAAACTTTTTACTCGAATTGCTTTGCACAGGTAGACATTGAACGAAGTACATAGAGTTTATGTGTTTCGAATTCAAAAAATTTTCTTTTGTCCAATAAGAATAAATGGCAAACACTGTTAAAAGAATTTAAAGGTTAAATACATATAATTACAGGTTTGTTTTGAACGAATTACATAGTTACCAGAAATGGTAATAACAATTTCTAGCACTAATATATCTCTTACCCTGTTACAAAGTTCTGGATGTCTTACCAAGACATGGTTGTATATTTTCATGAACAGCATACAGCACAACAAAATAGTTATTTACGTCCATCTAACATTTTCATTCTTTAAGGAATGATACACCGAAGCTACCCATTTTCCAGGAAAAATTCATGCCATACCACTTGTCCTGAAGCCGAACGCAAGCTGGTTCTTTTCCTCCATATCGATGTCTTTTTGTCGTTTTGCCCTTTGGCCACAGTATACGTGTGGCTAATTACTTGACTAGGATATTCGGTTTTACGAAGAAAGTTCCGAGCAAATACCTTTGGGTTAGAGACAGATTAGATTGACAAACAAAAAGGTCCGTCAAGGCCATGAAGGTCTTATTGTCTTTCGGTATATCTACGTCGCATTCTCGAA
Source organism: Prostheceraeus crozeri (assembly GCA_907163375.1). Classification (NCBI taxonomy): domain Eukaryota; kingdom Metazoa; phylum Platyhelminthes; order Polycladida; family Euryleptidae; genus Prostheceraeus; species Prostheceraeus crozeri. The sequence goes on from CAJQUW010011982.1 coordinate 20,693, forward strand.
AGTATCTGAGAGCATCGATTGAGATTTCGGCAAATCGTCAACTAAGGACTTCAAGGGTAGCTGTTTGCACACGCATTTCCGCAAGAATAAGGTGTGATGTCGATTTACCGAGAGTTCTTCTTCTTTGTGCGATTGAATATTAAGACTTCCTCTTGTCGGTCGGGATTACTTACATGAGATTTCATCTTTTAAGGGCGTCGTATAGTTTCGATTTCTCCTTGTTGATGACTGGATTCTGGAGTTTCATTCACCTGTGAAGGCGTACCACCACAGTCTGAGTGGATTTCATCGATTGTCAGAAGTTTTTTTTTTCCATTTTCAGCAAGCTAACCTATTTTTGACCTCGCAGTTGGCGCAACGTTCTTGAGTAGTTCTTCAATAGGGAGTCAGACTTTCCATCTTCTCGAATATGACTCTTGCTAAGACACTGCTGAGACTCATTTTTTCCATCTTTGAGTGATAACACGGTGCCCTAGTGTCGTACTATTGCTTTCTCTTCATGGGATATTTGTATATTGTGCGTTATTAACGAAAAGTGTCTTCAGAATAGGTCCATTAGTAGCTGTATACCACAAATCTCATATGAAATTTTGAATCACTGCGAACGTCTTTCATTTGAGATGTGTTAACGCTTTCTTTTCGGTAGGGGTTCCATCTGTAAGAGGTTACATATACTTAAAATCCCAGAAAGGACGGGAATGGATTGTGTACAGTGGCGCGCGGGGTTAAGTTATGAATACAAAAAGAACTTCATCTTTAATTTAAGCATTGGATTCTCAAAAACGACTTATTGACAAATAAGAAATGTTTATTGTTAAGAGCATAATGTTGAGCTACATGTATGGTTATGTTGGAATGTTTGGAGTACCAGTATCTTTTCCTGATCTCGAAAACATGAAACACCTTCAATAATTTCGGTTATTCGTTAGGGTTGCCAAGGATTGTCTAGGATAAAATTCGCTGACTTTATTAATAGGCTACCAAGAAACTCTAGTCTTTATAGTTTTATTCAGATATTTGATATAGAACTAGTGAAGCATGCGGACACATAATCTGATAGAGATAAATATAATGTAAAACAATAGAATAACGGCTGTAGAGCAGCTAAAGCTGTTTCATACTACAGGAATCATCAGCAAAAGCCTAGGCCCTTATTTTCTCAACATCAGTGCAATCCAACATTTAATTTATGCAGCCATGCCTGGAACAATTCAGAGATGTATTAGCATATTGCGTATTATCACTTCAACTGTCAACTAAAAGCAGCATTTGATTACCTTCGGACAAGCTATCTAGGCGTAATGCCAGTAGCTTGTCGCTGATATTATGTATATCGTAGAAAGAATAGCAATATGCTAAATATGTGAATGAATGGTGTTAAACGGGTTTATGTAATCCGCATTTTATATATAAAACTATACATGTATGAGTTGACCCATTTATCCCAAAACAAATGTAGACACAATGTTTGACGTGTAAAAATGGACACAGAAGTAGGGCAGATCCATTATCCTTTCCATTTTTAGAACCTATTGTGGGGTAGGGAGCCTACACTTTGGGAGTAGAATGGTCCATGAAAATATTTGAAATAAACGTTAATGTACTCGATTTTAAGTAATGAAAAAATAGCCGTGTTGGATCTTTCTTTTTTTGAATTTTTTTACTTTTAGCAAAATCTTCTCTAGGGAAATCGACAAGCGTTTCAGACCTTCAAATACCACGTGGCCATTATTTGTTCTTAAAATATAATGACCAATCGGATTCAAAAGTAGCAGGAAATCTAACAAATAGGATTAATCTCGTAGGGTAAATAATGATAATAAGTTTATAATTTTGGAGGGATTCATGGAAAGAAAATACTTTTATAAATGGTTTTGGGGTAGGTGAGAGACTCGGTTTTTCGAATAGACTATCAAGATTTTCGGCCTATTTTTGTATCATGTCTCTATAGTTCTAATTTCTATTTCATAATACCGGGTAGCCCTAATAGCTACAAGGGATCGAATTGTAAGATAGCCTAATAGCCCTACTATAAGCACAGTAGAAAAATGTGTGGGAGACACGATAATTGCGAATGGTTTAGGGTTATTTGGGTAGTTTACATAATTCAAGTTAACCTGTATGCGGGATGTAATGGACGAAGCTAGAAGCCTTAGGTATCTTATAATTTTTTCCTCTTGTCGTAGGCTTTTACATGTGATAGGCACACATTCAGCATTTCAGTAGGCCTACATATTCAAAGTACATTTAAATAACCTAAACAAGCTAGTAAATAATTTCTGTATAAATAGTAGCTCCAAGAACAAACCCGCTTTTTTACGAAGCATCTAGGCCTACATGTAGAGCGTACTAAAATAATACCTTCTAGAGAAAATACAGGTACCTAACTTCTCGTGGACTCGTTACTGATTCGTCTAACTGATGTTGAGTGGGACATAAAGGTAGACATAATTACATATATGATAGGCCCTGGGAAAGTTACATCCCTCGAGCATGGGTGGTACGCCGGTGCGTAGTTGATTCGCTGAGATTGCCTATTCTTCCCTATGTGTAGTAGGAAATGAATGCTAAGGAATACAGTTTTTAACTTCTTTTCGCCGTGCGTGAGTCGAATAAACCTTCAAGATAACTTTCTAATAACTCTCGTCTACCGTATATATTCTTACCTATCCAATGCAATTTATAATATAAATAATACAGGTTATTAAAATGCGACTCTTACTGTTTCGAGTCTGAATTCAAATAATTATTAACCATAATTCTGCATTCTAAAGGTACAACATAACATTCTAATACATAATTCAAGGGTATTCCGGGTGTTCAAAGAAATATGTTACATAAATAATTATCAATGGTTGAAATTTATGCGAACGTTGAATATTATTTATGTCTTATTCACAGACTATTTCGCTCAATGGCTAATCACATAAAAAACGATGCGACAGACGTGTAGTTAATTTGAAAGAACAGGAGCGTAAGTTTTGCAGTTCTCACTCGTCGAAGACAGCAAATTCTAATTTTATTATCCATTGAAAGCAGTCGGCGTATTCTCATTGGTCTATCATCAAATTTAAGCCAATTAAAAAGGAGCGCTGACACTTTCGTATGATTAAGTTTGTCACTTGTGTTGAATGTTTCATTCCATTTCTGATCTGAAGATCATTTCAAATGTCCCTTAATTCACAAATGATATCTAGATCCTTGATTTACGCTTCAAGCATAACTTTTCATTGCTATAGAACTCAAAACCAAATATATATATATTAATTTTCTGCTCAGTGAAATCAATCACATGTACAGAAATGTTAAAGTTTCACAAGTTAAAATCAACGAATGATGATTGATATGGAGCACGTGATTCTCAAATCAACGCTCTGCTAGTTTCCCATATGCTAATGTTAATGAATGTGAATGAGAAATTAAGACTTTGATGGGGTGGGTGATAGGAGAATAATTGATGGATCTTTATTGCTGAAGAGTGGATGGATGGAGTACCCGCTGAATGTCACTCATTGTTAACTTGCTTACGTCATTAAGCTGACATTGAGATGTTACAACTGCATTGCAATGAATTCCGAAAGACGTTGAGTGATACAGTCATTTTAAGTCAGTAAGAGCCTCTCGAAATGTTATGCGTCTTATAACACGGGCGTAAAATAATAAGTCACCGCACCTACAGACAATCTGCTTCATACATTCTAACCATATTCTAAGTCATTGATCTCTTTGAGCGCCATCTATAATACTTAAGTAAAATTGCATTTCATATGATTTTATTGCAATAGATATAACTTTCAGAAACTGCAATTTTTCAGTTTATATATAAATTGTAATAGTTTTACATCATCAAATTATA
>CAJQUW010011983.1:0-65699 GCA_907163375.1 Prostheceraeus crozeri
TCTCACAGTCAAAATCTGTAGCAATTATTATTACACAAGTTATGTATCTGCCGATTTAAGTGAACAACCAGCACGGTTATAAAGGCAATTACAGACTCTAACAAATTGATCATCACCGCGGCTGACTCTTGAAGTGCAAGCGCATGATAATACATTCACAAAGGCAAAACCTCATGGAAAATATCCGATCATATCAGATGTCTTTTTCTGATGCATAATCAAAAGATTGGCTTGAACGTCACAATTAAAGTCAAATAATGACAGAATACATAGTCATTTATTTAGCGCGGAATTTTATGATCTGGACTGAAACAAGTACAGTAGCAATCTCTTCAATTTCTTTATTGCTAATTGAACGGATTTTTACAACTTTTCAGTGAGATGCATGAGAGCTTGCAACATGCAGTTTTGGTTGATTCATGGAAATACTTTAGGAATAAAATTGTACAGCTGTGAAGTGGTACGCACAGAGACAAGGATATAGGACAGTTTTCACTTCAGAGATAACGTGTCATGTGCATCTATTTGTCAAATTAGTACAGAAAACATATTTCACTTGTGCTTGATGTCACTTGTCTAAACACATCGTAAAAATGAGATACAATATGAGTATAAATACCACTGCAATACAATTCGTAGTTTCGACAGTTATTCCTACCTCTTTTTCACACAATGACAGTTGGCATAGCAATGAACACATGATTTGATTAGAAACATCCGCGACATTCTGCTACCGCAATGCTGTTGCCTATGCTCATGCTCTGTATTAATTTCTAAAGTACACTTTCTGCTTCTGATTTGAAATTGACAAATTGATTTAACGGATGCGGGTAATCGCTAACCACAATCTAAACTTAAAGATACAGGAATGAGGCGGTTATACGATTCACCATCGAAAGTACGTTTGCTCAATGGATTATTGAGTTACATAATTTATTGAACTTTCATTCCAAAAATTCTAACAGTGTGGAGAAATCTCCAGGTTATTAAACTGCCGACAACACTTTTGTTGAAAATTACGACATTCTCTAGCCTTTGGATTTAGAATGAACATGTTTCTTGACTGATTGTGAAAGGGAAAATTCACTGTAACGATTTGATAGAGAACTTATAATTATTAAGGAACAATCTCAATCAACGTGAGTTTTAAAATGTCCCGTTTTTCTTTATCTATTACTTAGCACCCGTCTGAATCGCTGATTACATGTCATTTTTCCAGACTGAAATTGGAAAACAAATGCACTAGACAAATTACACAAATCATATAGAAAAATCAATGAATCAACACAGCAGAAGTCAATAGCAAATCTGATCATCAGAGATTGAAGGGTTCAGCTATATCTTAACTCAGTACCAATAATATCTAGCTGCCAATACATTTTCAATACCGTCATTCCAGAAACAATCTTCTGGTTATAAAACTGGCATAATTCCCCATTCTTCATGTGAAACTAATTCAGTACATGCAAGAGGGCGTTTCGAACCAAATACAGATTTTTGAATGTTTAATACTACATCAAAGTCTCTCCACTTCCTTTTAAAATCGCTAAAATTCGGCATAATAAAACAAAAAATGTTTTTCCTTAGAACCATTCTAGAAACGGGAACTTAAATGTTCATAATGGAAAATTTTTCTCTTCAACACTCTGTGACTTAAATAAATTTTTCTACAGTCACCAAGGGAAGAGATATAATAAAATAACATTATGGCGCAACCAAGTTAAGACACATAAAATTCCGACCATTCCGATTTTACGTTATTATTTACTCTTAAAGAAGACCATAATTGTGAAATTCTGCGTAATAGTTTGTAGTTACTTGCCGTAAAGCATTGCAAATATGACTTAACTACAAACATTATTATTATGCAAGTGAAAAAGATAATGACCGTTAATTTTGCCAAGTTCGCGAAGGCGAATGGCGCATAAAAGAAAATAGCTTTTAAAACAACATCGCCCCATACTGCTTCAGGAAGATTCAAATCAGAACAACCTCCAAACAGTAAATAATTAAAAACAGTTATATCGCACAGCAAAGCCACCCAAATATAGCGTTCAAAGGAGAACACGGATAAATGATGAATGAAAGATAAAAAAAATCAGAATAAGGATTTGTTTGGAAGAGCAAAATACAGCTTACATAGAAGTGTCAAAGATCGGGTTTCACAGTAACAGCGAAGTGATGACACACACCTATAGTATGGCTCAGCAAGCTTCGCATACAGCCTGAAATTTGCGAATTATCTGAGTGTATAACCCCACTTTCAAATATATAACAAAGCATACACACCCACACGTGATTACTTAAATACATTACAGGTCGGATTTAAAGTTCCGTTAATCGAACAACTGATTTAGAGTTTCGAGTCAACCAACAAGGAGTGTGATTAACGACATATGCCAGCTCAACCAGACGTAGGGTTCTGTTTCAATCAAACCGTCATTCTGAATAACCACGACCAATCATTAATGGAATCCGATTTCCTTATTTGAATCGACGCTTCTTCCCAGGTCTCCACAATGGCAAGCGTCTTTAGCATTGAGCAGATGTCGCTGGCGATAGAAGAGGATAATCCATCAATCAAAACCCACCAACTCTGCCTGAGCCCCTTTGATTTACGCCCTGCCTCTGCAAATCGCATAATATCGATCAAGTAGTATTCGGTAAAGAAACATAACATTTGTCTGCGAATGATGCCATCCACCAATCGATCTAACCAAATGACAGAAAGAGGGCTGTTGATCGTCGCAATTCCATCTGAATCGATCCAATCTGACGAAAAGTTACATCCACCTCTAGACAAAAACTCCACAAAATTGTTATACCAACCCTCAGAGCACTCTGTGTGCCCCAGAATACACACCAGGATGGTTCACAACTGCGCGCCATGAAATTCATCTTCCTAACTGTTCCCAATTCACTTCGTGTCAGGCAAAAATTACGTTTTGTTATCATGCTCTGTTCAACTTTGAAGCTTGAGCGCGTTTTATTAGGTGCCGATTCACCAGTACTCGAGATTGTGATTACACTCGACCATCCAGCATGAAAAACCCGGCTAGTCCCATTTCCTCAACTGCATTTCAACCGAACCGAGACTTTGAAACCTGACAAAACAAAAATAACGGTTAACTCGACTTTCCAACGACCTCTGCGTCGTTGCGACACAAATAATGCATTGCTGAGATGCGACCAACCTGCGCTCATTCAACAACCCGATGAGCTCGTAGAAAACAACCGGCGATTCTGCTTGTTTATTATCTTGACCACTGTGTTGTAACACAATGCAAATGGGGTTGAGCGAGCCCCAACATACCGTGTTTTTCTAGAATTTTTAAAATATTCCGGTAGAGGTTAAACAGAAAATGTTATTAGGCCTATTGGCCCCTTTTAAGCAGTCAGGCACATCAGGGTTAGTTCCAACGCAACCCCGGTTGATTTAAAACCCAATCTACCGAGAAACTTTGAAATCGACCCTATTGTATAATAAGAAACAAGAATTAAAGCTTTCTAAGTTGCAAATATATATTTGGTTGCTATCCACCACGGGTTCAGAGCGCGATCACTGAAGCTACACCTACATTTATCCAACCAAAGTGCAGTGCACATTTCTCGTGTTTCCACAAACTCGATTTCATGTTTTCACAAACAAGATGTTACTCTATTACGCTGCGAGAATGAAGATATGCAATCTCTGAGTCTCTGTTCCACAATGCCCATAAATTCTCAATTGGGTTGGTGAATCGGGGGATTGCGGGGTAAGACAGCTAGCCCCTTACTCGTTCTTCGTTATTTATGCAGAGGGCAATGGTCCATCTTGATCAACAACCATTGGAGGACACCTGGATAACCATATCAAAAGGCCGCATTTGGTGAGACACTCTTCGGATTTTCCCAGCAGGCGCGAATGTCCTCATCGTCGTAATTTCATTGTTCGTTGTCCCTCCGTCAACCCTCCACAATTTGCGGTTAAGGTCACCAGTCTGCACTCTACTGTTTGAGGGACCTCGTTTGAGGTAGGTTGACAGGTTTTTATACTCCTACAGCCTGTTCGGCAACTTGTCCTTTGTATTTTTAAAAGCATTGGTCAGGCAGATAGGTCGCATTGTTTACGGTCCGTCATCACTCGCTGTACTGGCGGAATACGGCATCAGATCACAAAGGCCAAACGAGTATTAATCAAACAAAACAATATAAACAACGAAATCAAAGCCAAACACTAACTAGAAAAACCCCATAAACCCCAATACTAGTCAAAAGATAAGAATTCCAAATTCTATTATTCTAGATCAACTCGAAAGTCTAATCAGCCGATTTTCAAGACACAGAATATTCATTATTTTCGAGTGAATTCTAGTATCGATGTATGCAACGATAATGACAAGTAATCCGTCTCTTGATGGCTACAAAACACATCCATAAGCAGCAGTAAGACACTTATGCGAAGACACGTCATAAGGACAATAATAATATGAATGCTTCGAAGCGACCACTCGCTGAGTCCATGCAGCATTTTTCAGCTACATGCTGAAACATCAACACATAAAGCATAATGCAAGCCGAAATAGATAAATTTCTACCAAGTATCCGAATGCAGAAACTTTAATGGGTGATCCACTGGAAAAGGCACTTTACTTACTTAAAATTAAATAGCAATACATACGCAAATAAAAAGGTATAAAAATACAATACATACAATAGAACCACTATCAATTCAAAATTTTGTAAAATATTATTATTATAATGATAAATATAATAATAGATAGATAGACTATAAACACTAACAATTAGAATGCACCGATACAAGCTACCTGAGGAATGATGAGTCCATTGTTTCTTGAAATATCAAATAGCAAAACCGACACTGCAAAACGATGCGTATGACAGAGAAAATCTGCTCTTGGTACAACAATGTCTTTTCACCTCAATACCAGGTAAGCAAACAATTTTGAATCGATCCTTCCTCCCTAAGCCTTTCAACATACATTTTCTTCTAATTCATTTATTCAGAATTTTGGTCTAATAAGTCTATACAATGATAATCAAAGAAATTATTGATGATTAGAAAATAACTGAAATCAAGATCATCATAGTCGCCTGCAAGAGCTTCATCCGAGTAATGCCTTTGTAAGCTGCTTTCTTGGTCGACAAAAGTTAATACCACAGCATCCGTATCATACTCATGACTATCTATAGTCCAAACGGTTGAAAAACGCATCTTTCATTTTCAATAAACTGAAAGTGCCTATTTAGTTAATTGCAATTCAAATGCCGCAATTATAGCATATAAATGTAACAATAAAGATGTGCTTTGGTAGAAATAGGAATCTCCTTTTTACGTTTTTAGGCAACCACAAGATGAAACTATGACAAGGACTTCAAAATATATAGTAGTAATCTAAAGAAGTCGCGTGCTTAAGTGAATGATATAAAGCTTCGACAATCATTTAGAAAATGTTTTGAAAATGAACAGATCAAATAAATGGAAAAGATCCATACATAAGAAAAAACGCATTCCTATACATTCCGCACAATGTTTATTGAATGCGTACATACCAAAGAGTCAATTTTACCTTATAATTTGTAATATCAAGCACTTTTCATAGACTTCTTATGTCCTTAATAGTTCTACTGAGCGCACCACGCCTCTCACACGAGGCACTAACATGCGTGTGCCAGAAGAAATGCAAAGATTGCCGCATAGCCTCCTGACTCAGCTCGAGCCCTTAGTTTGTGTAGAGAGAATTGTCATAAAGAATGATAAATTCCAAAATACACAAATGTTATACTCATTATATCTGTCTCCAGTACGTTGTCAGCTTGACTCCACACTCAAATGCACAAGCGTATACACTTTCACAAACATCACATGGCTCGCAGACATTCGTACTTAACACACGTCATAATTGAACAACATAAGATTGCTTTCATCCCACCCAGTGTCCAAACTCATCTACCAGAAATCCACTCAGAGAAAGTATCACCCTACATATAAATAATTACTATAATTCCTAGTGTATTATTCACTTCTAACGAGTATCTACATCTTCCTATATAAATAGAGAATCTCACTTTAATGTATTTAACTGATTCTTGTTAATCATGATATTTCACTAAAACAATTTGTACAATAGGAATTTCTTGTATGCTGTAAGCTAAGCCCCAACCGAAGCCAAATACAAACCACACCTCTCCACGCAACACCAAAACACTACAACAAAAAAAAATGACTAACATACTAAAAACAGCGCATAGCGAAGGATACTACTCCTTATCCATGTTCTCAATTAAGCCAAAATGACGCGACCTCTTTGGATTTCTTTCCTATCTGCCATATAACAAGCGTGCATTCACGTGGAAAAATAGGCATTGCCAGTTGGTAAATGAGATTATAAAAATCACGAATTTCCAAGAATCTTAAATGCACCAAGACATTCTCAACAACAAGATCTCATTAGCGTATAAACGTTCACACTAACATGGACGAGCGATAAAAAAGGTAGTAACATGTATCAAAATGCGCAGACGTGCTATCATTTGGCCTGCCAGTCCGAAGTCGCGCGAGTCAAAATCCATTTTGAGCTTGACCTCGGAGTACGCGGCGAAGTCCTAAAGCCAAAAAAACACAAAAAATACATATTTGGACCGGATGTCCGGAGTCGCGGCGGTCCTATCAATTATATACTATCGGATTCGGGAGCGATCCTAAGAAAGTAGTTACCAGCCACACCTCCGGCTCATTGACAACTCCCGTCTTCCATTCAAAACTAAAGTGCTGAGAAACAGTGTAACACTATTCGCAGGAAATTGAGCTACGTGAATTGCATAAAGGACTTACTCCTTTATCATGTTCCTTAAAACAATTGATCTCCTAGTAAACAATGGTGTTCAGAGCGGGGGAGGGGATATATTATCATCTCTTATTCTATTCTTATCCTTATAGTTATTGATTATGCTCTCTGATTCTTTTGCAACATTCATGTTGCACGTGTAGAGTGTAACAGTCTAAGCGCGAATAGAGCTAAATAATAGATATCACTGTCAGATAACTGCGCAAAAGAACGGAAGGAGTTAGTCAATATAGCGATTTTTTCTTGCAAGTTCCAGCCTCGTTATTTCTTCTCCATTTAGACGATCATAAAAAGATTAATGATTGTACAAGACTTCGACTATATACAGACTGATGTCTTTTAAAACTGGTATCTTTATTAACCTTTGGAATTTGCTGACTCAAGGAGGGCTTGTGCCGGCCTCCGCACGCAATCACCAATGTTCCCGGAGCGCGGAGCGCAAAATAAAATCAAAAAACCGGAAACGAAACAACACTAGGCTCCCGCGATCCGATGAAACAAATATCCCACGAAAACACTACATTCGATCATGGACCGATGATTTTCTTTCGCCACAGGCTGAACTCCTTAAAGTAAATTTGGCCACAACATAGTTCTACGCATGAGTTTTAACGACTCACAAAGAGGACGTTTTACAACCAGATTGCGAGATGTACGTCACCCACCTTTTTGTTGCAACTACATTACAAGACAATTTGAGCTGTTTTTTTGACCAAGGAAGAGGTGAAGTTGAGCGGGGATTCAGGATGATCAAATACTCTGTAAATGAGACCATGTCCGCATAACGCGTCGTGCAGAAACCAACAAGCACTTGATAACTAGAGCAACATCATGAGACGTTTGCGGATTAATAGTTTGTTATAACAACATGTAAGTGGACAGCTAGTGTAAAAGGAAAGATACATTGAATGGCACGTAGGTTAGGTGCCCGAATCGTCTGTGCGTGCTGTGGACGCAACCAGGCTCCAGATAATCAGACAGGCTTTGGGGAGGTGTGGGGCGGTGGAGATGGGAGGAAAAACGGGGAAGAAGGGTCACGAGTAATGGGCAGTTTTGGCGGGCAGGGCATAAGTATTTGTGGTGGACTACGGATGAGAGCATGCATGAACGGCATATCAAGCCCGCAATTCAACTATCATTTTACGAATTTTATGAAATGCGAGTGTAAAAGACATCTATTTATATCTTTTTATTATAACGCAAAAGAAAAATCAAAAAAAACGTATGCCATTTTTTACAGAAATATCCGTAGGCCTGCACCGCAAAATTAGATCCTAACAACAATCAACACAATCCCACATGTACAACTCTTCAAACATGATAGAGAGAATAAATAAATGAGGAGTAGGAGTACGACTAACATTGCACGTGAAATATAAAAATGCATGTGTGCGGAATGAGTGTCATTACAGCGTTCGAAACTACTCGGGCCCAATTTCTGAAGGAAACGAAGAGCTGCAATTACGCGCGTCCAGTGATATTTCTCCATCCTAGTCCGATAACAAGCATCGTTCTCATATTCCTGCAGGGGCTCCATTGTCACTTTTTCTAGTCAACTGTTATGATCTCGAGAATGTATGGCAAACGCCGTGCTCAGCGGTCAAAGAAACTTATTAGTTTAAAATATCTCAGAACTAACTAGATGAGGTCTAGAAACTTCAATTTTCAATTCTTTCACTCTCCAAGACCACTCAAACGATCGTAACACCTCGGAAGGATGGGAATACGAGGCGACGTTAAATTAAGCTACGGATCGAAAACTTCTCTGCGACTAAATTCAGTTTGTGCCCAAATTAATAAATATTGTCATATCGGACAAACGTTGTTTACACAGAGTAATTCGTTCATGCTAACTTAAGCTATGCTACGACATGGGTGGCAAAAATCTAAATAGACATAAAAAATGAGAGTGCAGTCAATATGAATATACTGTACTAAAGAAGTAGAACAAGAAATAGCAGGCATGCCAACCCACTGTGACAAAATGCTTAAATTAACCAGATACCACAGGCACAATTTTGAAATATAAACCAAATCCAGATCATTTTATTAAAAAATTATGAGTAGTTAAACATATCCATTTCAAACCGTGTTAACTTTACAAGGGTATTAGTCACGGAAGTTTATGTCAATCTTACCGTTTGGCGGCAAACACAATCAGTGATTAGTGCGCAAAGTAAAAATATCATTCTTTTTCAATATGACCTGCAATCGTCGATTCATCCATGATCGATGTTGCCCTACAAAAAAGTTGGCCTACATTTAGATTTTGGCACACTTTCAATTATAAATTCATATCGGGTTGAAAATCACTACGCATCAATTTAATTTGGGATGAAAATATTGCTTTATACTGCTTGTTTGCCAGTCTTTCATCGAATCGATGGACACTCTGTTGTTGTTTCCTGATCAATTTTGCGCGTGATATCTGACACTATTCTGCGCAATTCCATTCCTGCACAGCATCAACGCACGATATTCTTTCTTCATTGCTATCGATAGCATTTACAGACACGTGATGCCCGTATTGCAGAAATTATGTAGCACATGAAGTCCTGAATTTTACAGCAGTCGCGGCTGTTTCCAATTTTCTTTACTCTATCTTTTAAACCATAGAAATCAGCCTTCAACCATACGCATTTAACACCCATTACAACAGCAACGCCAGTTCAATCTATTATCGAAATTTATTGGAATATTTATTCACTCCTACTGTTTTCCCATTGAAGTTTTCAACAACAATACATATCAGCATTCGAAATAAATATGTCCAAGAACTGTATATAAAATCCAAGATTCTCCACCGTTGCGATGATTCTGTAAATCCGCCCATATTCTGACAACAAAAAACCATCTGTCAGGTTCCCATTGGTTTCTTTCAGGTTGTCTCAGTCTAGTTGGTCACCTTGTTTGAAAGCGATTCTCGTGTCGACAACACGTAATCAAGTAAAGTTTTACGAAGATAAATTGCGATTCATCGTCTCATAATTACAATGATGCGCAAGCACATCTGCCCTGTAAGATTCAACATAAACTGTTAGTGATAGCAACCAGGCTCATGATGTATGGGGAGAGGGGTGTTGAGGAGCGCGAAGATCCGTCACCGCCAATCGGACACAGTCGCCACACTCCTACATGAGAAACCTCGTGCAGGGAGATGTGAATCCATTCACCCTCCCTGGCGGTACTATGTGCCAGGTTTCCTTCTTACGTAGGGAAAGCTCGGAAAATGCAGCAAGCAGTTTCCGAACTCCAAACGCGGTGGAGTATGTCATCTGATAACGTTAATAACATCGAACCACTGAATCCAATGATGATGACCTATCAACATTGTTTACACCATACTACCTGCCGTCGACCCGTCAACACCACCCCAATAACTGATAAACGTTGCCAACAACACATGGATACTTCGTATATTACTCCTGCTCTTACGTAACTTTTGTAGAATTATTAATACATAGTAATTAATTGATGACTTTCTACCAGGCTACCTAGAGGAGTCTAAATCAAAAATGTCAGACAGAAATGCGCGTCGACAAAACAAGTTCCATTGAGTGAATGTAAATAGCAAAAGTCGTAGACACAGTGCCTGGTTCTGAATTAGGCATGGGAAAGCGTATGGCTATCAATAGAGGGGAGAATAGAGAGTAACTATGTTATTCACGGTAACACATTCGTCATAGGATAGCTTGCGACGTACAGCGTCAAGCAATTTACCAACCACGCTATTCAACAAGAGGCATGTCACTTTTCAGATTCCTATGTTTTATATGATCTCGTTAACAATCCCCACAGAATTGAAAATTTGAACGTCGCAGAAGTCAGTCTGGCTGAGTTCTTGTATAAAAATTCAAACCCGTCATGCTATCCTACCGATGATATTGCAGGTGAAGTTCTGAACAAGAAAAGAAAAAAGTAAGGAGCAGGGCGGGCATGATACGAGTTTTTATGAAATCAAGATAAGGAGGATTAGATCGCTGATCGAAAACCTACCCACGGCCTGACGAATGACGACAACACCGGGCCGAAACATTCTCCATCCTCGTGGTGTGCTACATTACTGCTGAGATTTTGAATAAATTATATCAGCTTGCTCAGACTTTACGCCAAGACCCTTTTATAAACTTGTTTTTTGTAGTTTCTAATCATTTATAATTATGTAATTCTCATAACATTCTACCTATAGATCAACTCATATTAATATTAATACAGGGGTAAGCAGTTGGCGAGATCCGTCTATTTGGGCAGGTGGCCAACGTGCGTTCTACCACTTTGACCACGATAACTGAGAAGCGTGTCTAGCTTAAATAACTTAGCAAAAACTATATCAGTATGTAACTACGCACTGATATATGGCAGGTTATTTATTCTACTAGTAATTTTCTTGATCATAAATTTCATCTACCTTTCACTCTACAATCAACTCTTATTTG
Organism: Prostheceraeus crozeri; assembly: GCA_907163375.1. Classification (NCBI taxonomy): domain Eukaryota; kingdom Metazoa; phylum Platyhelminthes; order Polycladida; family Euryleptidae; genus Prostheceraeus; species Prostheceraeus crozeri. The sequence continues at coordinate 11,285 of CAJQUW010011983.1, forward strand.
TGCGAACAATAGCGCCTTAGCTAAATTCATCATTTATCGTTTTTCAAGACTGATCGACGCGCCCAAGCATCGAGATTGAAGATGACACATTAGCGTAGTTCATTCACGATCTGGGCGAATAGACAGAATTAATACCACAATTAAAACGTCGAGAACAATGGGCAAATCGAGAGGGAGCCCCCTAACGCTTCTGATTGGTTTAAACCGACCAGTGTAAAGAACATGCGCCGGTGTATTTACCTTTTCACTGAGAATGGTGATGTGAGGTTAGCATCAGCAAATCATCTAGTCCATGAACCAGCATACAAGCCAGTTAGCCGGTCGGCACATGAGTATTTAGTTTTATTTAATAAGTCGTAGACTAGGACTAACTCGTAAATTCGCTGATGAATTCGGTAGATTTTTTTTTGAAAATGCCTTTTAGTCACTTAACTGATGCTGAAAAGGCCGAAGTGAATAGAGGGAGGCATACTCCCGAAAATATTGCGTAAACTACTCAAAACGATCGAATCATAAGAACCTTTAACCGAGGATGGTTTGTGAAGATAAAGTGGCACACGGCTAGCGAGGAGAAAAATGCGCTTTTTTATTTTCCTACTCATCCCTACAGAGTACAGCGTTGAACGAAGCTTAAAATATAGTAAAATAAGTCAGCCATTCTCAATAAGATGCATTTTTCACATCAACAAAAGACTGAGCAGGCCTGTCCCCCTTCGGCGCCATAGAGAATTAATTGTGTTTTTGTGCATGAATAAATAGCAAGTCAGTAATCAGTCATTTAGAACATGCACCGTGCGTTTGGGAATTTTAGGGATTCATAGGTCGTGAATGCCTTAACAACTTTTCGATTTACTAGTTACGTCAGCAATTGCATCTTCCAAAATCTCTGTAAACACTGAGACTGGAGATTCGAACCTCCTGATGCAAGATGACTGACGTCATGGAAGAATTGAAATCTTTAAGTAATAAATCAATGATTAGGTTTGTTCATAAGCATCAAGTCTCTATTATTTGATGTTTCTTTTCCTTTTAAATCGAAATCTCAAGTTCAAATGAAAATAATTTCGTTCAAAAATTGGTATGCATGAAAATATCACAAAATCACTGTCGATTGAGACGTTTTCAAACAACTTAATTAATTGTTGAGAATTACGGATCGTAGTAAATTCATTGTAATATAAGGAGGCGATCCGGAAAAACCGCTTAGAATATCGTCGATGTTGTATATTCCTTTTTTTTCCTTAACACCTTTACCACATTATACATACCATTAATTACCCTTATATTACAACTTAATTATTGTATTTTGCTAAGTCAAAACAAACACAAATGGCGGATCGACTGATGATACCAACAATAAAATGGGTTCGTCTTTACGAGCGAGGTAATTAAATCAAACAGCTATTATGAAAGTACATCGAATATAAAGGTAGTTTTTGCAACGACAGACGAGTTTGTTGTTCTCATAGAAATTGATCTACATGTTGCCTAAATCTGTGTATTTCCATTCGCAACTTAGAGCGTGTGTACATCAGTAACTCAATATGCCTAATTGGATGCAAAATAAGTAGGCCTGTAATATACTACACTAGTGGCGGTGCATATACACCACAGTTTTTACAATCGTGTCGTGAAATGCTGTCATCCGTATCATTTATGCCACAGTTAACGTAACGGTCTCAGTTAAAACTGTGGTATAGATGTCATATACTTACAGTTTCAAACGCTAAATCGGATTAGCAAATGACAGAAAAGTGGCAGCAAGCTACATCGAAGTGATCGTGGACAACCGCTCACCATCATATACAGCCTCGACAACAAAGATATGTTCTCCATGAAATCTGATTCTGATCCATGAAACATGTGGCGAGCGGAAGATCTGCGATTGTGTCGTCTCAAGAGATAGAAGAGATTGTTGCGAGCTCAGTGCCAAGTAGCACAAAGAAGAGCAATTCATGGACGACCACAGTATATGAAGAATGGGTCGAGTGGCGCAACAATCATAAGTTGGAACATCGAGTTTCATACATCTTAAGAATTCAATCCTTCAAAATATAAGGAGCAGCTACAGCATTGAAACACTTTGTTTTCGAAGCAAACCCTGAGGCATCGGCAGAAGCTGGCACCAAAGCTGACATAGCACCATCATTCGGGAAAAGTCACATGTGCAACAAGCTCTTTAACCAGAAGGTCAATGAACAATTAATCAAGCAAATAACTGGTCACAGGAGCGATTGCGTTAGCTAAAAAATCACCATCTAGTGAATTACAGAAGGATATCAGTGCTTTTCTGTACCACAACCTCCGAAGAAAAACATTGTGAGACTCATTCAAGTTCAATCCAAATGATAAATTCAATGTGAATGTACTACGTATATACCTGTATATGAATATGATTTGATTACATAATGAAGATATTTGGAGAACTTACGTTTTTAACCACTCAATAAACACAAAAAAATAACTAAACTCATATAACTGTTGCATAAAGAACCATGAAAGAATCTGGTGATGCATGGGATTAAAGGATCCAATAAAAGAAAACCATTTCATTACTATAAAAGTATAATGATATACGTTTTAGCCCTCTGAATTCAATGCAACGGAAATAGAGTCGACAGTAGAAACATACGCATCTCATACGCCACACGTTTGATAATCGAGGACATGAAACTGTGATGTAATACGGTTACAACACTCTTTTTTGCAAAATCGCGCTTTGCGCTCGTTACAAAACTCGTGGTGTAAACTATTATCATCCCATTGACTTCGGCAATGAACCGTATCAGAATATAGTCCGGCAGACAGAGCGAGTTTCTATAGGGAACTGGGTCGAAAGTGAGAGTGTCGCAGAATGATGTATACCCAATGCCCACTACGAATCTACGCTTCTGACGAGTTCTAGTGAGTTCCTCTTCTTGTCTAAAAAGACTGATGTTAATTCAATGAGACGAAGATCATTTTCGGAAAAAATGAAGCTTTTGTGTCTTCACTTTTCAACTAAAAAGTATTGAGTATAGGGCCGTAACATTCGCATGATGTGTGTTCAGGTCATTTCGAAGAACCGTATGAAGGTTTCGAAACCATCCCATATCATCTTTCTCTTCCAACATGACCATTGAAGTTTCCCACTACACAACGGACCACATTTCTGATGCAGGAATGCTCCCAACGTCGTCGTCCAGAACACCTTAAAATGCATCATTTTCTTCATCACTCCGCACTACCTGGAGGGCATAGATGGAGACAGATGTTCATTACATGTCCTCCAAGCATCAATTTCAATTTTTAGAGCAAGCAATTTTATTCTCTTTATCTCAAGCACCTCATTCATCCACTTCTCTTTCATAAGAAAAAAACAGCAACTGCCATTGCCATTAACCTCTACAGAGCACCAAAAGTTTGTATATTTCATGAAGCTCACCGATAAATCGACAACCTCGCATCTTGTCTCTTCACACAATACATGTCTATACTCTGCTTTGCTAACATCTGCACTATTTCCCTGCACCTGCCGTACATTGATCCCACATTCACCATGCCAATTCGAACATTTTCATTCTCACCGGTCTTTATCCACGTAAAGGCTGACGAGCACTCGAGACCATTTGAATACGAATCATCATCATTCTAATTTGGAGCACATTTTAACAGTCGCATGCTCTTTGCTAACCACTATTATCGGAAATGGACCTAGCCGCTTCTTATCAAAGGTTAAGAGACCTGCAGGTTCTACTTCTATATCTCAGTTTTCCTTCTCCTAGGCCTATTGCAAACTAAGGCTGCGGGCTGGGCCTGCCCGGGTGTCTTTTTTTAAGATGGCCATATCCTAGGTTACTTTGGTCCGCGGTGTCTTATTCCGTATTATTCGGCATTATCCCCCGAAGAGGATTCCCTCCATCCGCCGCCCTGAGGACGCGCCTCTTACACCGTGTAACCCAGGCACGCGAGGGTGTCATTAGCAGTGGCGCTATCCATGGAGTGATGAAGATATTGGCTGCCATAAGGCGTTTAACTGATGTTGCTATTTAAAATTATTGAAATCACTTTAACAGTTATTGAAAGCTCTTCCATGACCCCTCCAAAGTACAAACCCATACTATCAAGCAGGGCTGTAAAGTCACCTCAAATTTGAGCTGAGTGTGAGTTCTGCAAGAAATTCTTAACAATTCCCAGTTCAAGAACACCCGCCAAAATTTCACTTTTTATGCTTGTTGTGTTTCTCAAATTCCCAGTTTGAATACAGTAAAGAAATCGAACTACCGGTACTGCAAGGGCAGCGTTGCTACTGAGCCTCGAGCCTCAATCCGCGCAGAGCCATGTCATCCGCGCAGGCTCACTTAACCGTTAACCAGGAACCCCTACACAGACTTTTGATAAAAACGAATATGGTGGTGATCCTGGGGGTTAAATCTGACTTTCTTTCTGAGCAGAATTTCTCTCTGATATCAATACCGATCGAGCTTAGGCAACGTGTAATGATGGCAAGAAATCTTAAAATCAAACTTATCTTCCCAATAATAAGTGGTATAGGCCTATATAACTGCAGTTAATAATGGGCCACCAATGTATTAATGACCTTGTCCGCTTACCCATACTATACACATGTGTTACATTTGACTGTAATAAAAGCAAAGACTTATTGCAAAAAACAAACTATATGCTAACTTTGGAAATCACTTTGGAAGTCTCATGTTGGTACAACCAACCACAACAAAAACTTATGTAATATAAATTAGCCTACTTGCTGTCTTGCTACCATATATACTCGTAATTTGACATCAGAACGTGAAAACAATAACACAAAAACAGGGCTACCTGGAAATATCGAGTTGATTTTCGTTACAATTGGTCGATATTGATGAATGTTGGATGAATAAAGCTCAGTTTGCATTAGATGGATTACTTAAAAAAGAAAATTAGCCTATTTACGTGTACATCAGCTTACACGTATACATGTAGGCTACAGCAATAATCTCATCACGAAAATCAACTCATATTTCCTGCTCAGATACAGCATTACATTGGAACCTAATGGGCTTTTTGGAGATTGCTGATGCTTCAGCCATGAGCTTCTGAGCTTCTGCAAGGTAGTCCTCGGCTAGTTTCCTTTTCTTTGATGCTAGCTCTTCAGCTGCCTTCTGTTCTTCTTCTTTTCGTTTCAAGGCTTCCTTCCTTGCTCTTTCTTGTGAAATTTCCAACTCTTTCTGCACTTGCTTTGCCTTCTCATTTTCTTTCCGCTGTCGTAAATCGGCTTCATTTCTGCACTTCACACGTAAATCTTGGCAGATCTCAAAAGTGTCACTGGTGATTCCACGCGAAATCAAGTAAGACTTCACTGATATCAGTCCATTTAACGATGTGTCTTGAAGACGATTCCTGTCTTCTGTCACAATGCGCTTCAACCAACTCATGAGTCCTCATGAGCCATGTGGAAGTATCAAAGCCCGCTGTGCAACTTCACGTAATATTGTGTGGCTTGATGAGATCCAAAATTCCGGAATGTTCACTTCATCCTTCGTTTGCTCTGACAAGTAGAGCCTCCATTCGAGCCGAAGTCTGTCAAAATCACAGGAACGCCAAGTTTCTTTGCTGCTATACGATGTCCTCCTCACTCACGCCATTCTTTCTAGAAGGGTCCAATGAATTGAACGGCTCGAATAGCGTCGAGTAAATGGCAGATAATGAACGAATGCCTTAACCAATTCACCGAAAAAGCTTCGAACACGTTCATAGACCAACGCAACTTGTGTGGCTGTCAAGTGATCGTTTCTCAATTTCTGTCTTGTGTTTCGACCAATCAAAAGCTCGTGATCAGGCCAGCTGTTTCTTTCGTGGAATATCATCGATCTGTTTCAGATCTTTCAGATCATCGACGTGTTGTTGCTATACTTACGAAGCATGGGATATCAAATCAATGATCCCTTCCATACAGAAGATGGATGACTGATCCGATTTCTGAACAGAATTTCAAATTCCTTCAACGGCTGGAATGCGAAACATGAGGGAATAAAGATAAATGATTGTATCATGGAATTCAATGTGATCACGATGTCCTGAACTCTCTTTCTCCTCTTTTCGGTTGCGGGCAATTGATCAAAGAATGATTTCAGAGCATCATACAATTGCACGAGTCAAGAAACAACATCATAGATCTGTAGCCATCTGGATGAAATATGCCGCAAAAATTTCAGAGGTTCCATATCCAGCAGCTTTTGGAACTCTTCAAAAGCCTTCGCGAATTTCGAGTTCCTCAAATAAAGGAACAAGTCTTCGAGGAATTCTTCTATGTGGGATATATCAAGTTTTTCCACAGCCTTGCACGCAGAATTGTGCACATGGTGCAAACAGCATCTTCCGATATCCAGAATGTTAGGGACCTCTCCCTTTACTTTGCGATAACACCGCCTCTCCCCACGCATTACATTTGCACTGTCCGACATAACACCAAGACAATTTTCCAAGGGAATATTCCTGGACCTCAATTGTGATTTTATTACGTTCGCGAGGTCTTGCGCTGCTGCTGTGGACAGCTCTTCCATACCCAGGAAGTCAGTGCGCGGTTGCCCATCCGATATGTACCTTACAAGAATGACCAGCCATTTTCTTGTATATCTGATAGATCCTTCATCTATCATCAGGCAGAAAGGAGCACTTCTCAACAGAGGACTTCTTACATCATCTTTGATCCATGCCCCAATGCCGAATGCAGTCACGTACATGGTCTTCATCCTTTTGCATTGCATTTTCTCGGCAATTTTGCTATCAGGAAACATCTTTTTCAAAGTGTCACAAACAGAATCACTGAATCGATATGACAAGTCATGTTCGGCCGTAAGTAGACACCAACGAATTTCACTGTCACAAATGTCATCCGATATATCAACTGCAGGAGTTTTTGAACGAAGAAATCCTTCAGCGGTCGGGATTGCCGGATGTCTGCAGCATTTCGCTAATGTTTTTCGGTGTTTTCATGTTCTTTCATTCTTGTAACACCTCTACTTTTGACATTTATTGTTTCACGACAGATTTTGCAATACACTTTTTCGTCACTTGTCTTAGATTTTTGTACTCATTAGTTCTCCAGCGTAATCCTTTTCTGATAGCCAATTGGCAACAAACACTGTGCAGCGACTTACTTTCGGTGGAGCCATACATACCTGTTGGACATAGTTTGAGTATACGGTATATAGGAACATGCTAATTTTAATAGAACATATGTAATTAGAATATGAAATCAGTTTTGTGAAACATGTACATAATAGACGCATGAATATCTGGTAATTAACGCTCATTGATGAGCTGCTAGAAATGAATCGCATCAATAAAATAAAATTGTGATATAGGGCCTATGCCTTCACTAAATCACAGTCATTTACATATTTGGGTTTGAGTCTCATATACAGGGTGGACCAAAAAGGTCTGACGGTTTTCAAAATATTGCCATCTGCGTTCTAGAATAGTTACGGAGTTGCAATGAGAGAATACTAACTGGCCATACGCAGGAGTTTATGTACACATACTCGTACATCAATCCAATAAATAGGATTATTGTACGTTCTGAAGCCTTGTAACAGAAAAACCAAAAAATCACGATTTTTTTTATGTTTTCCATACAGAACTTAACACTCCCTCTCTCCTTAATTTTTGAAACTAATCCGATAAGCTGACCTACTAAATAAATCATTTCTGCAGTCAATAATTTTAGCTATAAAACAAATTCAACAATAAATCTACCTTTTATTTCTTGAAAATGACGTCCAAAAGATGACAACCACGATTTTCCAAACACTCTTGAAGTCTTTGAGGAATGGAGTGCATGACACGATGAATTGTGTCTTGTTGAATGTTCCTAATTTCAGTTTGAATCGCATGTTTCAATTCAGGAATGCTAGAGGGACGTTTCTTATAAACCTCATGTTTTAAGTACCCCCATAGAAAGAAGTCCGGGGCCGTAAGGTCCGGCGAACGAGGAGGCCAGTTGATGTCGCCGTATCGGGATATCAATCGTCCAGGAAACATCTGCCGAAGAGTTTGCATGCATTGACGCGATGTGTCTGATGATGCCCCGTCTTGCTGAAACCAAAGTTTCTGTCTCTCATTCAATGGAATATCTTCAAGAAATGACATCAAGAAGCTGTGAAGCATGGTATCGTATCGCTCGCTGTTAACAGTCACGTTCTCGCCGTCATTATCTTCGAAAAAGTAAGGTCCGATGATATTGGTAGATGTTATAGCGCACCAAACAGTAACTTTTTCACTATGAAGAGGTTTCTGGTGTATGTCTCGGGATTGTTAGGTGCCCAATACCGTAGTTCTGTTTATTTACGAAGCCACTTAAATGAAAATGTGCCTCATCTGACATAAGAGGAGAGTCAAGAAATCCAAAATCTTCCACGAGCTCTAAAAACCTTTCGCAGAACTCTGTTCTCACGACACTGTCATTATCCGACAATTGCTGAACAACTTGAATTTTGTATGGATGCAGTTTTAAGTCACGATGCACAATCCGTTGCATGGTTCCACGACTTATGCCAAGAGTTACTGAATGACGGCGTACTGATCGCCTTGGACTCCTCTGAATAGCGTCCCTGACACGCATGATGGTCTCAGGGGAACGAACTTCCTTCGGACGACCAGGAGAATGCAAATATTGCACCGAACCCTCTTCACGCCACTTTTTAATCCATTGTAAGGTGGTATTTCGAGAAGGCGAGTATCGTTTGTCGAAGTGCCGTCGAAAAGTTCGCTGAGTCACAGTCACTGAATTTGTCTTAATGAAAGTCTCTACCACAAAAATGCGCTCTTTCACTGACCAGCGATTCATGACGAATGGCACCGAGCAAAATGCTACGGGCAGCTTCATTCAACTATGATAGCATCATATCTATTTTTAGATCGGCGTCAGCAATTTATCGTCATGTCTTTATTATCACTTCATTTAGTGGTCGCGCTAATGCATGCATCGATCGCCGATGGGGCAATTTCAAGTGAAAACTTTGAGACATTATTGTGACGTTACTTTGATGCTACGACTGCGATTAACTGCTGGTACATAAACTCCTGAATATACACTATTAGGATATAGGTCGTTTATTAGCCAAATCATTTTAGTTCGACAATGACACCATTTTGAAAACCGTGAGACCTTTCTGGTCCAGCCTGTACAAACAGGCCTATCGTTAGAGTTAGGCCTCTATCAGACTAGGTCTTTTTTCAGAAGACATAGTAAACACAACGTAGCTACATAATCAATGCAAATTGGCCATGCTACATGAAAGGAGGAAAAAATAATAATTGTTGTAAAAATCAATATATTGAAATCTTGAACACGTAGTTTAAAGGCATTATACATGACATAGGCCTACATCTCACATTTCTACTCATCAATTAAACAAGACAACATGCCGGCCCGTATTTGTAAGAAAATATATTAGGAATACAAGAAAAGACATTCAGGAATAGGTGCTGTGAAGACAGCCAAGCGTATTGATATTAAAGCACACTATTTAAATTAAAAAAAAATACGGAAACTCACACCGTAGGATGATTAGAGAAAATTTGAGACAACAAAAAACTGCCAGGCTAGCGACCTATCCACGTGTGGGATGTCTGTTATCCCTCATCCCCCGTCCAGTACAGATTTCAAAAGGTTTATGCTGGCCTGGGTATCTCTACTCCTTAACGAACATTCTTGACGTCAGCTATCAACAAGCAATGGATAGCTTCGCTCCTGAAATGAAAGTGATTATGTAGTCCAGCACGCCCTAGATTTATGCAGTGAGACTGAGACTACATCTTTATTGAAAATAAATGTATGTGAGCATTTAGGTTACACACATTGTAAGTCTGTAATTTGAAAAAAGTGAACCGAGTTGTAGTGAAAACCTGATTTCGAGCTGTTTACAACTACAAAAACCAAGTTAATTTTTCTCAGATCTCTCATCCGCGCAGAATCATGATATTTTACAAGATCTCCGCGCACGCGCAGCTCAACCCCCTCATCCGCGCAGCTGCGCGGAACCGCACAGCAGTAGCAACGCTGTGCTAGGGCTAAGACAAACTTCATTCAACATCTTCAAGGCGATAATTCCAATGCATCAGCGATTGATAAAGGTTTAAAACATGCTTTTTAGTGTTTTTTTAAATATTTTTTGGACCCTTTCCCGGGTAGTCGATCTGAAAATCAGCCGGACCGGACTTGTGCCCAGATAGTCAATCTGAAAATCAGCCAGACCGGACCACTGCCCCGTAGGTCGACTTGAAAATCAGTCTGACCGGACCCGTGTCCAGATAGTCGATCCGAAATTCTGCCTTCGCATTTGAGAGCTTCCTACAAACACCAAAAACAAAAACGGAGTGGTAATACAGTAATTGAACAAGTCTTTCGAAGATGTTCAGTTGTAATTACCGATAGTTTGCAATCACATTTCCTCCGACGAAGGAAAATGCAAAATTTGCACTTTCAGTTCAAGATGCATGGTAATTTGTACTGACAATACTGTGACAACTGTCGTTGAAGTAATCATAAGTGACAAGTACAAAGTACAGAAATTTTGTAATGTAGTGCATAAAACAACTCGAATTTCCCTTTCATTTCAGAATTATTTATGTGATAGAAAAAAAAAGGTGCTTCTACAGCAATTTCGTCTGAAGAAGTTCGGCTTAAGGCATGCTGCTTGCCATGAAGATGGTTACGTTTTTATCCCAATATTGAAATCAAAACAATGACAAATGGAGACACAGTGAGTGTAATCTAATCGTGGTGCAATCGGTCGGTTAAGGCGTGTGGTAATTCGAAGACTTAGGATTCCTGGATTGAGAATAAATTACGGGGGTAGATTGATGATATGAAAACAACTGCGGTAGGGTTTCATTGCCTTAATCGATGATTGGAATTAAAATGCTACTCTGACGTCGTTACTTTAAAAATCACCAGAATTTAACGTATTATACTTTCATTTCAGTTCAACACATTTTCATTCATCATTAGAGCTCCTAAGAAATCGGGATTGTGCTTGGCCACCGACCAGAAACAGACTTCTACCTCCCATAATAATTTCCCATCTTTTCAGCTATGGATCTTACAACACAATTCCAAGACGGAACATGACTATGGACGGAACAGCTAGCACATGACAGCTGGATAAATGAAGATTGCAAGATGCTTTCAGCCGCATTCTGGAGCCGCTTCAAATTTGAAAAAGGAAACTCCCTCCCGACGAGAAGACGTTGAGTAATTCTGCTTACGTGGAAATTCTCTGATCGCACGGTAAGCTTGAGCGCTATTAATCAGTTCATATTAGACGTAATTGCGAGTTTTTATGGTGAAGAATACATGCGGCTGCAATAGCATAAGTGAAAACATTATTTGTCATTCTCAGGTCGGTCGTCAAATTAAGTCAGAGAACACGACAAGGGGAAAACTGAGAGCGTACATATAATGCACGCTCCCATTCCCAAGCTTTCACTGGTTTGTTTTGTTCTCCTGTTCCTCGACAACTTTGCGCAGAGTGGTTGAGCACTTAAATGGTGTACTTATTTTGCTCAGCAGTCACTTTACTCTTCACTGTTTGTTAGCTGAATACATTTTTTTAGTTATGGACATTGTAATACCTATTACCCAGCTCGCACTATTGCGTTAAGCAAAACATCAGTAGGCCTGCATAGATAGAGTTGAAAGCACATTTAAGGTCATTCGCTATTATTGTGGGGACGGTTTAACTGGACTAGAATACCATCAACTTCATCTATCAGCAGTTGATATTTCGTTTGAGCGAGCTCACGCTTGCGCACATTTTCTTGATAGCCATCGTTTTATCTTGTCTGATCCATTTGAATCATCCTTCAAAAAAATGATAAATATAGCGGAACTTTTTACCAAATCGGAACAAAAAATACAATCGAAGGGACAACATTCACAATCCATCTTTTTGAGGCTACATTGTGGACGTTATTGTTCCTTTTCGGTGGAGTGAAAACGTGTATTAGTTATAATTATTGTCTTTCTGCTTAACAATATGCATTGCATCGAGCTGATAGCAATAGTTTTGAACGTTCATGCTACATTAATTTTGACTCTTTGTCGGTGCTACCTGCATTTCAGAAACTTGCCAATAACAGGAATTTCAATCTTTAACTGTCAACTTTTAACAGATGCTCGCAGTGTACGTTTCTATTACGTGCAAGCTATATGATAATAATAATCAGGGATGCAAGACTTCCCGATTTATCCGGATTTCCGGATTTTTGACCAAGATTTCATTGGGTCTCGGGATTCGTTGAAAAATGCCATAAAAATTAAGGGGGTAACCCCTAGGCCTATACTTTCTCAGACGCAGGTATGAACATGATTTCAGTTAAAATGTGCAGCGTACATGTACGTATGCCGGTATAGTCACCTCTGAAGATATTATCTTGTCACTTCAAATGCTGAGGTGTGAAGGTATGAGACATCTACCGGTACTCGTGTCGGTCATAATAAATTTCAATATGTTTTTATGTTTTTAGACAACATATATTTCGGCGTCTACATGTGTCATTCATAAACAGCTGTATAAGAAGTACTGTCATGGAAAGATGGATGTCTAACTTAGAATTTTCTTTCAGTGTTGAATTGATCTTGAACGCTCGAATCTACTACCTATTCGATGAGATGGTTTCTGACGCTCACTACTACAACTGTGTAGTTCTTCGTGTCATACGCATAAGCCCTTATTTTTTCTGTTGGTTTCCTGTGATCAATGGTTTCTAGTTTCTATGTGATTGTTTCATGCTTGGATGCAAAATTGATGCAGCTTATTCAGAAATGGGATTTATTGCGAAAGGAACCTGTTTCATGACGAAATATCTTCGTCACAAGATGTGGTGTTCACATGTCATGAAGTTTTACATATGATTTCTGCAATGTTCAAGTTGATGCACTTAGGCAGATTCTACATTCATTCATTCTGCATTTATTAGATTTTGGTGTGTGTTTTTTATCTATAGGCCTAGACATAGCTTGATTATTGATTGTCCAAAGTCAGTGGGCCTCTGTATGAGAGTCGTATTCATTTAATTTCGTTGCTCGAACAAGCGTCGAATAATAACAGGAGTCACTGATATCTTAAAGATAAATTTCCATGTTAAATCATGCTGAATAATGAGGTTAAGCTATAACCACTAATAATTTTCGCTGCGAAAATATTATATTATCATTATTAAAATTGAGTCATTCATTAGGATAGGCCTAACCGTGTGTTTGTAAGCCCATTCTTCGAGAACAGCCTTTTCAACTTACATAAATTGTTAATTCAAAGCAGAAAAACGTATGCGTTAAAATGCATGATATCAGCAATATACGAAATCATATCGGAATTTCTTGTTTTCATCACGCGTTTGGTTTGTTTCTCTTTGTTACTGGATACTTCCTCCCACACTTGTGCACGCTGCACAACAGTGGGGTAAGTTGTTCTGAGTTTACATGTACATCTTATAAACGTATGGTGCATGTACACACACAACAAGTTGCATGCAAGTTAAATATAAATATGTAATTCTGCCAAAAGAGTAGCACCTTTCTAAACATTAGCATCTCTTTTATTAGATAAATGAAAGTAGCCATGTATTTTCTTGTGTGTGTACACGTGCCTTTTTCACGATTCATGTCATATTTTCAATCGACTGCATAAATGTGCTAAATGAATTGTTGTACTGTCTATCACATGTATCATGCTCGATGAAAGGTAGAGTACATGTTGAGGGTGGGCATAGGGCTATTTCTAGTTACGTTTTTCATTCATCTCATAGCATCAGGATTCCCAGTTGACTTCTCTATCTTAAGGCAATGTAGGCTACACATGGAGGAAGATGCATACGAAACTTGATGAAACGTACATGTACGATGTACATGTGCAACTTCTCGTAACGTTAAAGTTGACATCATGTGGCCATCTAGAAAATGAATGAATGTAGCAAGATCAAACATCAGACACGTATGATTGCATATACACTGTAGGCTACTACTCTTGCTAGGAGTATACTATTCCGGAAACCCGCAATCTCATGTTCATGTACAAATTATTATGGTAAGCCTACATAGGTTTAGTTGATGCTAGCATAGCTCTTTTACAAACAATTTTTAGTCATTTGCACGTATATCCTTAAGATCTGTTGATAGAAAGTTAATGTAATTGGAATGACATACTACTGCAGTTTACCTAAATCAGTTGATCAATCACATGATTGTAATTGCAGATATCATACACCTACTTTCATTTCAGGCATGCCGACTTTTCTACAAGAGGGTGATGTCTCGATACGTCTCATAGACAAAGAAGTAAAGACAGACCTGCCAACCTTGAAACATGAAAATCCGGGACAAATTGTATTACCGTAACTACCCGCGTATAGGACGATACCATGTATAGGACGCAGTGAATATTTGACACAAAAGCGATGGAAAGACTGCGTGCCTGCGTATAGGACGCATCCTAATTTTAATCCTTAATTTCCATTATTTTTTATAGAAACGGTGTCATTAAGTTAAGTCATCTCCATTCAATTGCTACGATCGCAGTGTGTGCTGATTCATGACTCCCTCATCCTGTCAGTCAAATATTGATATATTGATAAATATTGACAAATATTGCAAGTATGAAATGTTAATAGGAAATTTTTGATAAATGCATTATTTTTTTATAATAAAGGTGTCAATGGATAAGACGCACCTGGGCTTCTAGGTCAACTTCTGAAGAAAAAAGTGCGTCCTATATGCGGGGTATTACGGTATTACCAAAATGGTCGAGTAGCAACCCGATTTCATCAGCTTTTCAACTCCATTTATGATTTGGAATCAAAAGTAGAAAAATATCATTTATAAACAGGCATGGGATTGAACCAATTATAAAAAGCCGGATTTTTAAAGAGTAGCTGAATCAGCGGCGCATGGCGAGCGTTTAGCGAGCCTATAATTGCCGCGAAGCCGCAAAAAATTTTGAGGTTATAATTCCCCAGAAAGCCTAGAAATCATCTAATTAAAAGGCTTAATATTTAACACAGGTCTTTACTTTTTAACTATTTATATGACTTAATATAATAATTAAAATACATGGGTATTTACACAATTTAGAATATGTTAAATGTACAAAAATCGAATCAAGTAAGAACCTACATGTACATAGATGAGCAGTAGAATTTCATAGTAAGTACGTAGGTACAAATGTATATGAAAAAGTGGGTCTAGTTAGAAATCTTAGCACGCTTAGCAAGGGAAGAAGTGTGTTTCTTCAAGGCACGCTTCAGTATTTTAGAAGACATTTTCTTTGACGCAGCTTTTGACACTACATCTAATGAATGCAAGTTCAGACTTCAGAGTAGACTTCTTTTCATCCAGAATGCGACGGCGATGTTCTTGTTCTTTTCGCCGATTTTGTGAAGCCAACCGAAAATTTCCACAGAGACTAGCATATTTTGCTTATCAAACGAAATTATCAAAATGATTTCAAAAAGCCGAAAAAGCCGGAAAAATCCCATGCTTGTATAAATGATAAATACGTCTATTTCATAACAGCAAGGCAACTGTGGACCATAAAAAATGTTAAACTAAAGGTCTACAAGACTTGGCGAATTTTGTCGATTATGATGGCAAATGATCGAATGAATAAACATTTCGATATAGAACAATTCTTGAAATCCTAACAGTTAAATCTGTCGTTGGTTAAATTCAGATTCCTACCCATAGGTTCGAGAAACCAAACTCTAAGATCAAGGCTACGGACGCTTTTATCTAGGATGCCGTGCAATGAATTTAAAAACCTTTTTAAACTCGATAGAAGGAAATACATCCGGGCTGCAAAATGATTAATAAAAGACATCAGCGTGAAAAGACAATGCCACCAAGAAATCCGCAAACTTCATCATCATGCATGTTTCCTTATCTTAGGATTGCGCGCGCAGCGCAAATTTTTGAAATATGCGTTCTTAAACGATCTAGAATTCATCTTAGGTTAATAAATTCAAAATCCGGGACAGCATTTTAACTTTTCCGGGACATCCGGGACAGCTCCAAAATCCGGGACTTGGCAGGTCTGTAAAGAATAAGTTTCGGTGGCAATGGCTTTCTGATCACGAGGAAGTGGATATCGATAAAGTGAAATACAAATTGAGCTATAATTGTTTCAAGAAGACCAATGATCCCGGTAAAGTCTGGTGTACCCTTTGTATGGAACATATCATCTACGGATCCAGCGATAAGACAGCACTAAAAAAACATTTGTCCTATGATGCTCACAAGCGCAAATGGCTGGATTGCCACAACTCCACACGGATAGTATCAAGCAAGGATGACTGCTTTGTTGAGACACCGACTGAGAGAAAAGGTGTGCTCAAACCTCTCAGTGACCGGATTGTTGGACAAGAAGCCTTAGTACTCGCAGTTCTTGCTGAACACAGTCTTCCCATGACTATGAGTCAGGTGTTGATTGATTTGTCTAAGGAGTTGAATAAAGATCCGAAAGCATTGGCCAATCTCAGTATGAGTAGAACAACTGCTACCTACAAAATGAAATTTGGCTTGAGTAGAACCGTGATGGATCACATCATCAATCAGATGAAAACAGGTCCATTTTCCCTTAACGTGGATGAGTGCACATCTGTAACCAGGAAACGGGTGCTGGCTATTCTCGTTAGCTAATTTTCCGATAAAGAAGGACGAATCATGGTGGAACATCTGGAGGCTGTTTCTCTTCACAGTGTCGATACGGAGTCGGTCTATGTTGCTCTTTGCAACACAATGGATCAACATGAAATACCGTGGCAGAACCTCATTACAATTTTGATGGACTCTTGTTCGGTAATGAGGGGTTCCAAGAATGGACTAGAGAAGCGCATTAGAGAAGAGAAAGCTCCTGCATTGCTCGACATCGATGGTGACATATGTCATCACCTACACAACGCGTCCAAGAGGTTTACCTCCGCTTTTCGCGGTCATGTTGAAGGCGTGTTGAAGGACTTGCACAATGACATGAAATGGTCAGCCGACCTGAAGGCACTGATGATAGAATTGGGCGAATTGATGAATGTGTCATATGTGTTACCCGAACAGTTTGTGCCGCATAGGTGGATGTCGTGCTATGATGCATCAATAGCTCTTCTCAGGTCATTGGAAGTGTACGTCGTGTTTTACTTCGGATTTCTTCGTCCTTCTGATCGGTTTTCCTACCAGGAAATTGTGGATGAGATTCTAGATGAGAGACAACCAATCAATGCTCACAGAATAAAAGAAATTTGGAAAACTTTGGCTGACAAGAATCTGACGCAAGATGGCAGGGACCGAAAGGATCGAATCATTCAAAAGTTAATCATTGAAGAAAAGAAAACTCAGTTGGTGGTTAACTTCTATACCGCTGTGCTGCCCATACTGAAAGAATTCGTTCTGTTGTTCCAATCCAAACGCCCTCTGGTTCACCACCTTCATGACCATTTGGAAGCTCTCATGCGCCAATTCCTTGCGTGTTTTGTGAAGCAGGAATCACTTCGCAATTTGTCCACCAAGGAACTTTTGACCCTAAACCTTGCAACAGAGTATCTGCTTCCCCTCAAGGATATATTCGTCGGAAAAGCGTCATCAATTATCCGAAGATCGGATGTTGATTGGGTAGTGTCGGAGTTTCTGAGCTCGGCTGTCTCCGGGTATCTTCAATGTGCCAAGTATTTGCAGGTGAAGTTGCCTCTTGACAATAACAATCTGCGGATCGCATCCGCATTTGGATCCCGCATTGAGAGCTCACCACGTTCAGCTCAGTCTCTTAAAAGAATTGAAGTACATTTTGCCTACAATGCTGGAGGAGGATGAACATGCGTTTTTTGATGCAGAAGTCCACGGGTAAATGATAACTTTCATAGCGTAGATTTTCTTTATTCATGAACAATGAAGTAATAACAAACTAAGAAAAAAAGAGATACAACGATATGCAAAAGGCAATCTAAGATAATTTCGCTTAGAGTTTTCACGTGATTTTCTCTCCTGATTATGTACTCAAATGATGCTGGCGAACATTCAATGAATAATCAGTAATCCTGTTAAGCACGTACGTCTGCATTACATGTATATGTGTATGACTAATGGTCAATACACGGTTTTACATAGCCTATCTGTCGAATTTAAGCCTATACATATTTCATTCGTGCTTAATGTTAAAAGCTAATGAATTACTAAATGAAATAATGTTTTGTATGAATATTGTATTTTTTAGAGCTGGAGCCCTGTTTTGATGCAATTCACTGTCAGCAAAGCTAAATGAAATTGAAGAATTTAAATTTTCATTTTTGCAGCTTTGTTGTTGATATGAGTCTCCCTCCTTTTTCGGAAGAAGGTGAAACTCCGGATCGTATTGACGAATGGTGGCACAAAGTCAAAGGCACAAATCGCTATCCTTTGTTGAGCAAATTAGCACTGACAATGTGCACTATCTTTCACGGACCACAGGTAATCTTTTTTATATTGTACCATAAAGAGGATTGGACGGCTTGGACTATATTCAAATGTTCTTAAACATCAATTAGGGCCTACATCTGTGTAATTTATGAGAGTGCAGTGTATAGCCTACTATCAGGTCGGAGAACGGTGTATGCACGTCCTGCATATTTATGTAATCTTCTATATTAGTTTGCATTCTGCCTAAGAACTTAATTCACATTCGGCAATTTTATCTTTTCCTGACAATTTTCATCACTTTCGTAATTTTCTAGTAACAGGTACAGTGTAGAAACATATGCATTTATCCGTCAAAATTCGCTAAATTCGAAGTGACAAATTTTGATAGATGATTTTACGCCAAGATTTCTTGAAATTGAAGTTAGGCCATCAGTTTCATATTATGTCTACAGGCTGTGTACGATACTTTCTTCGCTTAGGCTACTATATCCGAGTTGTTGTGCTGTGCATGTACATACAGTTAGCATTGCTTTTTGTCAGGTGGAGTCCAGCTTCAACACCATGGGAGACATTATGAACAAAAAGTCCTCCAACATGGAAGTCGACACATACGGATCGGTGCAACGGGTGAAGTATTTCATGACAACGAGAAATTCAAGCGCCATTAAGTTATTCAGCAAGGACTCTGCTCATCGCCTACCCTGCCTTGTATCAAACATGAAGAGGGCATATGCGCGATACCGGAAAGCCCATCCATCTGTTCCATCAATTCATCGATTAAGTACGAAAAAGTCGTACAGAGAAAGAGTGTTGCAAAAGGCCAAGCAGAGACGTGTACTTCACGCACAAAAAATGAGGAAAGAAACGCGTCTTGAGCGCTTGAGACTGCTCGCACATAAGCGCAAGGCGAGACCATGATTCGTCCGCTTTTTCTTAAATTTCTTTTACGTGCTTGCTGTGATCAATCTAATCACGGTACTTGTTTTTTGTAATTTCGCCGTCGCATGACTTCAACAATTGTCAGATGTCAAAATACAACAATCGTCAGATAAGCAAAGTAATGTGGGCCTAACCAATACAGCCTACACCCATTCCCTATTAAATTCAAAACGTTTTCCTATGATTGTTGGAGCTAAATGCGACGTTTCAGTAATCAACTGAAGGCGTCACTGTTCTTCTGTTAAGATTAAATCAAGACCAAGAGGGTATTATTTTTTCTAAAGTGAATTGCAATTTATTGTTGCTTGTAATTTTCATTTGAGGTGACAACGAAAAGGACAAAAGTTACTTCATTCAATAAAAGTTACTGAAATTATTGCGACCTTTTGTTTTACAAGTTTACGTGTCATTGGAGCAGGGTGTTCGTTTGGTCAGAATGCATTTACGTGTCATTGGAGCAGGGTGTTCGTTTGGTCAGAATGCATAGTTTTTTTTATACATGTATGTGTGGAATGACAGGGACCATGGCTGGGCCACCTTTATCTAAATAATTGAAATTTTTAAGTTAGTAGTAAGTAAAAGGCGCATCCTAGCTCATTTTCCGGATTTTTCATCAATTTGCACTTGCATCCCTGAATAATAGCTTTACTGCATATCAGACATATTCGGACATGGCATTACATTACAATGGGAAAGAAGTACACGTCAAGCGTATCTGATAAACGAGCTGCCGTAATGGTTGGTTTTCGACATCACTTTGAGGCTAGTGTTCCCAAGTCGACTGGAGTACCTGCTGGTTAATATACAAGGTTAATAGGGTATTTTGTTCCAAACTCGCCCACCTACGTTAACTGCTTTCCTACGGTGAGAAACCGCTACATTTGCAGCCGTCACGATTGTGTTCCTCAAGATTAGCGCTTCCTATTTGCTATTCGATCGGCCAATCAAGGTTGGCTGCATCATTTCATCAGCCAGATCGCGTTATTCATTTCGTGTGTGAAATCCCGGTGGGTTGCACGTCATCTAAGTGAGTTGTCGTTGTTTGCTTAACTTGTCGCTCTAGCAGTTGATAAGGGTGTAATATTGGATACTTGAATTTGGTTCCTTTGGCGGAATATTCAACAACCCAATAATACTTCGGTCCCAGGACTTACTGAATCCTTTGATCGCGACTTCAAATTAAGATTTACGAGACCCAGAATGAGTGTCAATCAGAGAATACAAGTTTTTCAGAAATTAAATAATATATTCAAAGTCTCAAACCACTGGAGTAATAATCATTAAAATCACAAACAACAGGTCTTTATGACACACAGAAGATAGCGCAGTACAAATCAATTCGACAAAGAGAACAAGCACGTACCGAAGATAACTTTTGTGGAACGGCTCAAAGGCTCTCTCTGAGACTTGCACGAGTCAGACTCAACAGAAGATGTGTCTGTGTGTGTCTTTGTGTGTCCGTAAAAAGAGATTTGTCTCTCACTTTATAGTCACTGGTCGTGAGAACACTACCATGTTGCGCCTGGGTTTGTTGATAGTAGATCTCCCGATCGCCATAGCTTGCGTAATCTTTCAGCTCGCTTGCGTTCTTTGGTCACTGCAGCTGCTTTTGAGTCTTTCTCCTCACGACCATTTGATTGATAGCGATTGTCCAACAACATGTTTTGCAACTCACGTGGGCGTCATCATGCACAGATATTGCCGCTGCTTATCTATTACCTATTGTCAAGTTTAATGTCTTGCTTAACTATTTTTGAAAATACTAATTACCTTACATGTACTTATGTTACAAGGATAGTCAGTAACATTTCAACGTAAATATCATGAGAACACATCATGACAAAGCTCTATTAAAACTATGAAAGTTATTATTTCATTTAGCATTCGTTCATGCGACAAAATGTCGACCGTTTTATAGAATAAGAACAATTCGATAAAGTCGATCAGCTTGATTTATGTGGGCGAATTTACCCTAACTTTTGAAAAACTTCAAATCGTATCCGGCTTTGCTATCAGACTTATCCATTATCTTATGTGGTCATCATCCGTCAATTCTATACAGAAATTGCATAAATGTACAGTAGTTATTTGCGATTTGGCCCACAAACCTTCAACATAGATAGGATATAGGCCTACTTAGACGGGAATATATATGCAGTAATTTTTGTAGAAATGTCTTCACCTGGACGAAAATCAAAATCAAATCGTCTACAAAAGAAGAAGATGGCCACAACGGGTAGCTGTAAGGCATCTAAGTTAAACAAGTGGGATCCGAAAGATATGGAAAGAGCCTTAGAAAGTTATTACAATACTCGAACCGAGGTTGACGCTTCATCTGTTCGCATGATAGCACGTCGATGGAATGTTCCGAGATAGAATAAGTGGGAAGACAAAGTCGATTACCTCGTCATCAGGAAGAAAACCAGTGTTTAGCAAAGAAATAGAATCCGAATTAAAAGAATTGATAATAAAGTTAGCAAAGCAAGGGTTTGGTCTTTATAAATCTGTGGTGTGTAAGCTTGCTTACGACTACGCTAAGGCTAATCAAGTATTAGTTCCATTTAACGAGAGTAAAAAGTCGGCGGGATACGATTGGCTGTGCGGTTTTCTGTCCAGAAACCCATCAATTTCAACCAGAAAGCTATAAATTCTTTCGACGTTTCGGGCAAGCGGGATGAACCGGCCTCTAGTGACGAAGTTCTTTGATGATTTATCCGCTTTTCTGATTGAGAAAGAAATATTAAATGATCCAAAGTACATATACAACGCTGATGAGACGTGATTGCAAGACCATTTCGAAGCCAATGCTGTTCTAACAAGTGCTACAGGCCGTGTTTTTCAAATCACTCCCAAGGAAAAGGGCGAAACAACGACATTGTTAACTGCCGTTAATGCGAATGGAGATCGCTCTCCAATGTTGATAATATTCAAAGGAAAGATTGTTAGAAAAGAATGGGCAGAATATGCTCCACCTGGTGGCTACATTCGATGCAGCGAGAAGGGTTGGATAACATCTGAACTGATGGTTGAATTCGGAAGAAAATTTGCTGAGTTCATTCAAACGAAGCGAAGGTATGGGGACATACATGTAGATAAAGAGAAAACTGTTTTACTGCTAGTGGATGGACATTCAACCCATTCTCTCAACTATGACTTTATCGTTTCTCTTCACTCACAGAATATCGAGGTTTGGTGTCTACCCCCACACACACTTCTCAGTATTTGCAACCTTTGGATGAGGATGTCTTCGCAACAATGAAGCGTGAATGGCGATCTATTGGACTTCAATTAGTCCGAGAAAATGGAGGCCGGTCACTGTCCAAGATTGAACTTCTAAATTTGATTACCAAAGCATCAAACATAGCATTTGAAAAAAACGTAGTGATTTCGTCTTTCAAACGTACAGGCATTTTCCCGTTGAACATGTCAAAAATACCTGCTGACGCATTCCTTCCAAGTAACATCACAGAAAAAGAAAATGTGCCTGTAGATAAAGACGAAAATGACCAGTCGACACTGGACGCAAGCCGAAGAGATTCCTTTAGAGCTTCCAGTCAATGAAGAAAACTCACAGTCGACACTGACCCCAGCCGAAGAGCTTCTAGTCGATGAAGCAAACTCACAATCGACACTGACCGAATCTGAAGCGCTTATAGTCGATGAAGCAAAACCACAATCGACACTGACCCCACCCTTAGATTGTGTCGAGCAGCTACCCGAACTGAGTCCATCGATCGGCGACAACGATCCCTCTGACAACCAAGATCTTCCTCAGTGCAGCTTTTGGAACTTATGTCCAACTCCTAAGAGGATCAGGAAGAAAGAAATCAAAAGGAAGCGAATACCATTTCATCTGACAAATAAAACTTACATCAATGAGTTGAGCCAGAGGAAACAAGAAGAGGATGGTAAGTTCAGTTTACGAAAAAAATAATTAGGGGACCATTTGGGGTTTGTATTTAGATATTTGAGATTCTTATTCAGATCCATGTATACTTATTAGTGATATACTCTCATGGACACAAGTTTACAGAAAACTTTCATCAGTTATTAGTCTAACATTAAGACAGAAGCCTAAACCAGACACTCAGATAATGAATAGGCTATGAATAGGTCTATTTTTTCACCTTCGACTTACGTATGCATATCCTTAGACATTTTAAATCATGCACAATCTCATTTATTCGAGTAATATGTTGTGTCTACCATTGGTGCATGTCTTCAATAAGTCGCAAGTCTCAGGGGCTTAGCTTAGTTATCGAAGTTTGCAACATGTTCTGAATGCTATGTAATTGCACTACAGAAAATATGCAATTCTTTCAGTTCATCGCTATCGTTCGAAGAAACGTAGGAAGGCTGAGAAGAAAGCAAATGTACATGATTGGCCGTGCTTATACTGCGAAGAATCATGGTCTTCTTCGAAACACGGGGAGCAATGGATCCGATGTAGCAAATGTGAGGAGTGGGCTCACATTCTTTCACATTTTCAATTAGTTTGCGACTTTTGCTGACTGCTAATTTCAATGCTAAATTGGGATGTGGAATTTAAATTTTATATGAATTGAGTAGTTTTTGTTGCATTTCATTTTGGGTTTGATCTAGGCTTCAATGAAAAAATCCATCAATTTCCAGAATGTAGGCCTGTATCGATAAGACTGCAGTGGAATATATTTTCGATATTTTTAAACGCCTATGAATCTATAGGTGAAAATACTGAGATTAAAGCCTTACAGTTAATAAAACAAAAATCATAGGTAACATAGAAATAGACTGTGTAGAACGAATCTGGTGGGAAATTATGATTAGCTAATTATTTCAAAATAGGAGTAGGCCTACTTGTAGCATAGATAATTCTTGCTTAAGTGATCTTATTGATGGCTGTAACAGGCTAAGAAGGTTAATATCTTAATAGACCATCTCCTATAGAGGGATAGACTTAAAGCTGTTCTATATGTAGAGCTATATTATTCGGCGAGTTTACCTGAGTTTGTGGGCGACTTTATCTAGCATGGGAGAGTTTGCACAAAATCAAGTTAAATTTTGTACCGTGCTTAAACCATGTGTGGAGCAAAATTTAAATGTCTGACAGAGAGTTCGTTGTCATATTGTTGTTAAGTGGATTATTTGGAAATGATGAGGCTGAAATCGCACATATATCAGCATTCTATTACGAGCACACGGTCGTTGAAAAACACATTGCCGAAGTGGGCGACTTTGGAACAAAATACCCTACTGGCCTCCATAACATTGACAGCTATGAGTGAACTCAGCGACGAACCTTGATTCAGTTCAATGTTGACTGCGAATTGCTCGCTCCTTGCCGTGTTACAACGCAATGTGGACTTCGAGCAGACACTGCAGGTTTGGACGACAAAAGCAATTCACTCATCAACTCAATAGCTTTCCGCATTGAACACCATAGAGCTCACCAGGGGACCCTATCAAAGCTTTGTCTAGGCCAGTGAACAGAGCGCAGTGATCTCTTCTTGCTGATGTGATTTCTTGCAGCTGTTTGATGATGAATATCGCTACCGTTATTCCGTTTAAAAAGCCAAACTGATTCGAGGATGAAGACGGTCGCGAGGACATGTTGGGTGATTTTCAGGACTGAATCCAGCATCTTTTAGTCTCTGTAGTCAAGTGCAATTCGCATGCATTCACGACTAATGAAAGATTCTACTCTTCGGGAAAGTAGATATAGTGAGACAACTGTGATGAAACACTAGCTGTATCGAGTTGGATGTACTTAACGATGCTGTCGTAAATTCTCGTCTCACAGATCATGTCGGAAAGAATTCTATTTGAATAGAATTTGACCTTTTATTTGCCTGATAGTAACAGGATGTCATGTGCATTTATGCATCGTGTAGTAAATTTAGAGAATTTAACTTGCTATAAAAGTGTTTAATGTCTAAAATTGAGACCAAAGTTATTTTTACTCATTCGATTTGCGCACTCATACACACTAGAAATAGTACTTGTCGTCGGAAATGAAACATTAATGTAATGATGAGAAACATATATGCAAAATTCTTCAAAACCAAATTTTCCAAAAAAGGTAAGTCAACATATTAGAGATGTACATGGACCTAAGTATACCCTGCTCTATGAATTGGAACAAGCATATGCATTGTCGGGCCATTTGTCGACCCTTTCTCCATGATGTTCGTAGCTTCGAAGTATATGGTTCGATAAAGTCAACCAATTCATTTAAGATGTCGTTGTCAATTGCTGCGATCAATGAATATTCCTTTCCTTTACCAGCAAATGCCTCTAATAAATATGGTCTTGCATTCTGGATTGATTTCCAATGTAAATAATAACTATTCCAACGCGTCGGCACCAATCCTTTTGGTTTCATGTCGTCAGGAATGTCAGGATAATACGTCGTACTTTGCTTCAGATAGGTGGTAAGTTTGGTGGTGCTGGACTCAAACGATGCAGCTTCATTAGCAACAGATTTAGTATTCTCCCACGATGTATTCAATACTGTTGACAGTCTATGAACAGCGCACTGAATTGGATAAGACGTCTCGAATGCTGCCTTCATCATATTCGCCCCACAGTTCGCCGTCATGAATGTTTGAGCTTGCAACTCATCTGCAGAGACCACCTCGTGTAATATTGTTTGTAATTGACTCTTGATGTTTTCCGCCGTATATCGTTCGGTAACTTCGCCAGAATTAAACTGGACTGTTGCCATGCCAACATCAATTAATTATATATAAAGAAGTCGATCCTGACAGTTGACCGATCGCTATTAGAACAGCTGCCTCAAAGGTATTATTGTACACAGTACTAAGTTTGAAGTTATTTCAGACGTATTATGAGTAGTAATATGTAGTTCGATATGACTTCACTTGTCTTGAAAGAATGGAATGAGACCAAACTACAAACGTTATATTCTAAGACAAGCCGAAGAGCTGCGGCTCCGACCGGCTCGAACAAGTGGAGCCGAGCCGAGTCGAGTCGAGCCGCCATCGGTTCGGCTCGGCTGGGCTTAGGTACATCTCTACAACTGATGAATTATTTTGCCGTAGCATCAACTAAAAATTGTGCTCCTTATGAATAGAAAGTACCCTAACGACAAATTGTTCAATCTTTTTTCTGATATATTGCTTCACAACTCCGATTTTGATCGCCTGATAGAAAAAGTGCTCTCTCTCTCTGCACTGGCAGAACTCATTTTGCAAAAGATATATATCCAACAACCACTTCAGATTACTTAGGCCTACCACAAAGCCGGATTTTAAGCCATTTTCATTGAAGAAAGCTAGCATAGTCTCAATCGATAAAGCAGATTTCAGGATAGGAAAACTCTGTTTTAAAAATTTTAATAATTTAAATCGTGACACCGAATTGTCACAGTCAATATCCATGTCGTATAACAGTTTCAATTTCTAGGAATCTTTGCGGTAAAAATCTTAGTGATTTGATGTCCTTTTTAAAAATTGTACAATTACCGTCATTGTGCCTTACGACTCTGCTGCAAATCAACGTTTTATATCTGAATGACATACATGTATATCACTACTTCCGTAAAACATCCTTGTGATATTCGGAGGCGGAGGTAAAATGTTGGGCTTCTGATTCACCAGAATTCTGCGTCCGTTTTTTTACCAGGAACAATAGGACCATCAATAAATTCGAAATCTTTGGTTTCATCCTCCACTGTTTTGAAAAATGATTCTTTTTGGAGTTGCAACGTAATTTGCAATGCATTTGCGCAAAATTTTGCGTTTTACCAGTTAACGCTATTAAAATATTGTCCGATACAGACAAATATTTTTGGCCGACTTAAACAGACACATGGTTGACTTTTTCTTGAGTAGACATTCTGCCATCGTTTCCTCTGATTGAACTTTTGTGCTTCGCTTAGAACCCCAGACTTATTCGCTGCCCCGTCATACCATTGCTATCTGCAATTCTCAACTTGCAAATTTTGTCAGATGAGGATGTTCTTGATCGCAGCGCAGATTGACTAATGTGGTTCGGTTTAAACAAAGTGATTTAGCATGACGAAAATCTAATCCAAATTTTCCGTATGTATTAGCTCTCAGATCTTGGCGGAACGGAAAAAGCATTACCCGACACGTTTCGTCTCTGAGGACAGTCTCAAGGGCCAAGGGTCTTTTGTAACAAATAAAGAATCGTCGTAAAAGAGGGAGAGATTGCTTTTCTGTTTTCCGAGTCCATAATCCATATGTATTTGCAGAAATATAGTGAAAGTAAGATTAATATCCAAGCACAGTCTATCTTTTATGATAATAAATACTAATAAATAATAAATAACTACGCAGATTGGAAAGCTTAATAAAGACCAATTAAACAGTGCACTAAAAGACGCTTTAGATACACATGCCATCGCGGAATCTCATTCGACTAGTATAACTAACGTATCGTCAGCAAAGCATTTCGAAGATACCCCTGATTCCAAACTGGCGAAGTATTTCAAACCATTTGATGAAAAACTATCATCATTGATGGAAAATCAGAGACTTCTTCAGAAGCGATTGGAATGAAATATGTCTGAGAATCAAAGTTTTCTCCAAACGCGCTGTGAAATGATCGAATTGAATACTTGCGAGATGGGTATCCTCAAGAAATCTAAATCTCTAAGACTCATTCCTGCATATAGACAAATATTCTTCAATCCTGACCTAACATTCAGACAGAATTGAAACGAAGACGAGACGCAGGCGACGATCTTCTCATAAAAAACGGAGCATTTGTGCGTAGAGCGGATACCTCAAAGAATTTTCGTTAAAGCTTTTATCTCAACATTTTGACTTTCATCCACAGAGGACCTATCTTTCGTGCCTTTCTTTGCCATAACGTTCGTCCAGAAGTGATGAAATAAGAACTACTCTTTTAATGAAATCATATATATATATACAGTGCGTTCATAAAGTCACTGTGCACCTCTTCTAACTTTGTTTTGCCAAAGAAAACAGTCGTAATCTTACAATTGTAGATATCTATCACATGCACAGAGTCAATGGCTCGTTTGGAAAGCGCAATTGAGTAGCTTGCGACATTCAACATGATTGTAATTTAAATTTAACTTCACATCTGTCAGCTACTGACGGTGAAGATCTGTACGTTGCATTTCGAAGCTAAGCATGGTGATGTCAATGCGAAAGAAGAACTTCTTGGTCAAAAATGTTTTTCGCGCCAATGGGGAATATACTAATGAAGTGAAGAAGGGATTTTTGGAAAGACTTCCTGCATTTGATTTGCCTCATCGAAATGTTGATTGGAGTCCAATTAGTGAGTTCAGAAAAGCTGACTCGGTGCACGATCCATCACGCTCAGATCGACCATTAATCTTAAGCGATAAAAAGGTTATTCCTGAAAATGTTATTTCTGAAGCCATGACTCATTGCCCAAACAAGTCGATGCGTCGCTTATCCCAAGAAGTGGGTCTATCTCTCGGGGCGGCTCATCCTGCTGTAAGAAATAACATAGGCCTATATCCGCACCGCATCTCTGGCCAACATGAATTGAATGATGCCGATCATGACAAGCGTCTTCAGTACTGCGTTTGGTTCAAGGAAAATCTAAATGAAAATAATGTGCTCGATAAGACTTTCTTTTCTGATATTGCTTGGTTTCATCTATCAAGGCATATCACTAGCTAGAGTTCCCGAACATGGTCTAGTGAAAACCGACACGAATTTGTTGAGAAGCTATTACATTCTCTTATGTCAAGAATACGAATGCTTGGGCCGATATTCAACTATTATTGCAAAAATTATTTGACAAAATGATTGCTTCACTCGTTGACGAATTAAGTGACGATGAAAGTTTGACTGCTTATTTCTAGCAAGATGGAGCAACTGCGCATACCGTCAATTTCTCAATTCGATATTTTAGTGGAATATTTCAAACAAGAGCTATCTCTGAAGGATTTGGCATCCGAGATACCGGATTTGAATGTCTTGGACTTTTACTGTTGGTTAGCGGTGAAGCAGGAGGTTTACGGAAGCAGGTCACGAAATCTACAGGAGTCTAGAGAAAACAGCTTGTCAGAAAATTGACGCTATCAGGCACGAGGAAATTCACCGAATGTTTGAGAATATGAGACGTCGAATTGACATTTGCATTCGTGAACAAGGTGGACATTTTCAAATGTTTTTGTAGTATGTAAATAGATATTTTGTGATCACACAGAAGTCGAAGTTTCTACAAGAAACTTCACTTTTTATAGTGCCGTGGCAATCTATTTCTAAGCGGCAAAGTACTGCACATGCATTGATTTATTAGGTGCACAGTGACTTTATGAACGCACTGTATATATATATATATATATATATATATATATATATATAGACAAGTAACCTGGCAATTGATAAATTTACCTGGCTCCTGATAAGCATGACAATATCGTAGTCGAGCTTGAAAGATTCACATGCATTCGTGATGACCGCATCGTAGGAGTTGTGACTATTTGGTTCCCATTCAACGATACATGTTTCCACTACCATGTGATATTAAGTATTTCTCATTTTACTGGCGTCAAATTTCATATTCCTTGCAATGTATATTCCCCCTTCGTGTGCGACTCAAAAAATGATTCTATCAATGGATATATATG
This sequence comes from Prostheceraeus crozeri, assembly GCA_907163375.1. Taxonomy (NCBI): domain Eukaryota; kingdom Metazoa; phylum Platyhelminthes; order Polycladida; family Euryleptidae; genus Prostheceraeus; species Prostheceraeus crozeri. The sequence goes on from CAJQUW010011983.1 coordinate 41,239, forward strand.
TTTGTGTCTTAATGTTTACCCGAACTACGATATAGCCCTTTGTGGCGACTTCAACCATTCCAATGTCGATGACTTGTGTTTGCATTATTTTATGAGACATATTTTTAGTAAGCCAACATATGGTCAGCAGAGTCACATTACATTCTTTTGTCTGATCTTATGGCTGATCGTATCTACATTGTTTCAGAATTTGCTCCATTTGACAAATCATAAGTGTTTCTCATGTCTCACTTGTAGCAATTCCGCAAGTCAAGTTGCAGTCAAGTCATCAGGTCATTCGGAAAGTTTATAATCACGTCTATCTAATTTGGGATGTTTTGCTCTTCTCATTCAAATGATTCACAGGACAGGTAGATTCATCTGAGTTGAGATATTCCATGATCTTATTGAAATAGCTGTTTGTCATAGCATTCCAACAACTTGTGTGCGTCTAGCTTCCCGTGATAAGCCATGGATCACCCCCTGATAAAGGACCTCATAAACAAGCGGTGGGAGGTTTTCCACAGTCGTGAGTTTTTAACCTACAACAGTTTGAAGTAAAAAGTGAAAGCTGAAATAGCAAAGTCAAAGTTATATTGGTCAAAGGGAATGCGCTAAAAGAATCAATGGCAAGCTGTGAATGCTCACTTGGGAACTAAATTTACTAATCCACTAATGTCACTGTTATCCCAATATCAAGCAATTGAAGATGGCGTTCACAATGAACATGCTTTACGTTGTTTTCAAAAAAGCCCATGGATATTTAATTTAAATATTTATAGAAAGGACCAAAATGTTGTCATTAGTTTATTATTTTCCAATATATTTCGCTGGCCAACGGACAGTATGATCATGGATGTAGGAAAGGAAGGTTCAATTTTTCAAAGTTATCTAGTCCTCGATGCTAAAACTATGTCACTTGTTTATCAAGACATCCTAGATCACATCATCCCACGCATTGCTTAAAATGAACTTCTCCTTGTTTCCAATTCTATGATGTCTGCTCCATATTGCCTCCTTTACCACTCTGCTTTTATAATTACAGATGTACTTTCTTTGTCAATGATTTTCTTAGAACTCCAATTGAACTGATGGTCTTCGTTTACGATGTGATTGGATATTTCTGAATGCGTGTCAAATTTTCTTACATTTCTCTTGCGTTCTTCAACTCTTTCTTCCACAGATCTACTTGACTCTCCAACATATTTCCAGTTACATTCGCCACATTGAAAAATCATTGAAAAAGACCAGAGCAAGCTAAGCAACGTGGGGTAGTTTACAAGATTGAATGTGGCGAATGTACCTGGAAATATGTTGGAGAGTCAAGTAGATCTGTGGAAGAAAGAGTTGAAGAACGCAAGAGAAATGTAAGAAAATTTGACACGCATTCAGAAATATCCAATCACATCGTAAACGAAGACCATCAGTTCAATTGGAGTTCTAAGAAAATCATTGACAAAGAAAGTACATCTGTAATTATAAAAGCAGAGTGGCAAAGGAGGCAATATGGAGCAGACATCATAGAATTGGAAACAAGGAGAAGTTCATTTTAAGCAATGCGTGGGATGATGTGATCTTGGATATCTTGATAAACAAGTGACATAGTTTTAACATCGAGGACTAGATAACTTTGAAAAATTGAACCTTCCTTTCCTACATCCATGATCATACTGTCCGTTGGCCAGCGAAATATATTGGAAAATAATAAACTAATGACAACATTTTGGTCCTTTCTCTAAATTTTTAAATTAAAATGCTTTACGTTGTGTTCAACAAACGGAAGACCTTGTTGTTAATTTCTCTTTTGATCTTTCGTTCTCATACCATGTAAGTGTCACGGTCAATAAAGCTTATCGCGTAAAGGGGTTTGTGAAAAGAACCACGAAATCATTCAACAATGTTCGTGTGTTAAAAAATTTGTAAACTCATTCGTTCGTTCACGGCTGGACTATTGCTCGAAAGTTTGGTATCCCGACGCTTGGTATTTAATCAATAGAATTGAGCGATTACAGGAGTCTTTTGTAAAGCATCCATGCTTTAAAACCGCTGTAATTTACAAACATGACAATTACGTAAACTTGTATGACTTTTTCAACCTGACTACATACTTTAGAAAGGAGGCGCAAAATACATGACATTGTCTTTTTTTACAAAGTTATAAGTGGTATTGTGAATTGTCCATATCTTGTATCTTCAGTTCCTTTCCATGTTCCAATTGATGCTAAGAAGTTCAAGTAAGAAACTATCACAAGATATCCTAATTATATTGTTTATACAGGTACGTCGCTGAATTCACAAGTGAACGGGTCTATAGACTTAGTGAACAGTCAATCAAGGAGCGGACTGTTTCAAGAGTTTGGAAAATTGCTTACTGCCCAATCCCGAGGAAGCCATCTCCGACAGTAAGTGATACACGATCAATGAGTCTCTTAAGGTTCCTTGCTAATTTACTAGAAGCAATTGTATTGGGGTCTATCAAGAAATGCATTTAGCATAATTCTGATGAAACCCAATTTGGTCATCGACCCAAATCGCCGATACAATGTGCTTTTATCTCCCTTGATCAAAAACGATTGATGATCCAATGACCTGTGGTGTGCCTCCAGAGCGTTTGATTCTTTGAAGTCAGATTTCATAATAAGAAAGTTAATTGAGTCTTATATATAAACAGTTCAATTCAATTAAATGGATTATGAGTTACCTGACCGGTAGGAAGCAGTCTGAGTCTCAGGGTATCACAAATAGTTGTCTTGTAGACGATACATCTGTTGCCCCACAAGGGTCTCGTTTGGGCCCCTATCTATACAGTGAGACAACTTCTACTTTCCGATGTTTGAACTCAGCTGCTTGTCATGCGATAAAATGCGGGGATGACACCACACTTTTCTTTCCTGTTTATGTTAATTCAAAAAACAACCACATCATCACCAGAATCTGCTACGATGGACTCATGAAATTCATCTGACCATCAATGAGAGTAAGTGCAGATCTTAAATTGTTCTAAAGCGAAACTATGATGGGCAATACAGCGACCAAACTCGAATAACCATAGTTAATATATTGAATGTATTAGGTGAGCAATTCAACTCACGTGGAAATGGTCCGAGCATGACGATAAAATTATAAAATGTGCTTCAAAGCTTATGCTATACGAATTTTGAAGACGGTTGTAAGCAGGCATCAGCTAAAAAATGCATACTGCGCCCCTGTTAGATCGCTGATTGAGTATTGTGCTCCTTCATTTACTGATTTGTCTGTGACAGACTCCACTTGATTTGTGAAGCTGCAGCGAAGATTCCATAGAATCATTTGTGGATGCGAATGTGACACCGAATGTTTTTTTGCGTAAATGGAGCGTCGACTAGTAATAGCTTCAAATTTCTTTGAGTGTGTAACTGAAGATGAACACCAGCAATCAATTTAGATTGCTTCAATTTTAGACAAATAATGTAGATTCCATGGTTGTTTCAAGGAATTGTTGAAACATAGCGTTGACAAAATCAAAAAATACTGGTAGAAAATTCAGTAGAATGAAGATGATTTTATTATTTCTAATGTGTTTAAGGAAATATCTCTAACTGTCATGTTTCTAACTGCTAAATTAGCCTAAAACATTGTACATCTCTTTCATCTGAATATTCCAAAAGAACATTGATATTTTCAAGTATATTAATTAGATAGGGGTCTGTCAACTTAAGTCATGCGAAGTGGATCATATGACGAATATATAATCCTTAATTGGGTTTTACATCAACATGGCAATTATTCTATACAGTGACAGAATGTACACAAAGGTTTCATCTGATAATCACTATAGCTTTCTTCACTGCTCGTAAGCTTGATACATTATTCTAATAATATTGCTTACCAATGGCTCTACCATCGGCTTAACATTGGCTCTTTTCAATTCAATTCAAAACATGGCAAATAGCCAAGACAATTTATCTAAAATTAAGTCCAAACTTTGCGATTCAAGGTTCTCATTGTCTTGGCTCGTTGAAACCACTTTCTCTCGTTGAATTTTATGTGGGCATTCCTATTTACTGACGCATTTGCAAGAAGTCACGAGTTGTTGAAGCACACGAGATATGTACGTGTATATACCGCATGGCTCAGCACGCAGAAGCTATAAAAATACATGTATATAGCGGGTTAAGTATGACGCAATAAGCATGACTGCAGTAATGTAAATGGTAGTCAAATTATTTAGAAAATAGTGCATTTCTGGTAGATCTACTATTCTTCAATCTATAACGCAGAAAGTTTCAAGTGCTTATATGAAAATAGACTACACATATACGATCACATCAGTACCATATTAATGTCTCTAATATTATATGCAAAATGATTATGATGCACATAACCTTTTTGCCTAGTTACACGCACATCACGAAAATCACAGTGAAAGTGACAAATTCAACGGAAAATATTCAATTTGTGTGTATTATCATCTCAATTTCATCTATTTTTTTCTCAGGCAAGCCAGCATGGATTGATGTCTCCAATTCCTTCACTGATAAATTCGATGACATTCATTTGTAGCATGTAGCCCATATGTACTTTCAACATGCATCAATTCAAACTCGTGTAAAAGCCATAGCACCATGGCGTCAAAGTTACTGTAAAAATTGTGCATGCACCGGAACGCAGTACAACTAGGCTTTGACTTCAAGAATTGATACAACATAACTTTTTTGCTAATAAGGGCACATTCTCCAATTCCTATAACATATATAAATTACTACATAAGATTATACAGTTGTCAACATATGGATGATGACATGACTTAAGCAAAGGACAACATGACATAAAGTCACGTTGTCAATATGAAAAAAAACCTGTACTATGAAACACTTTTGACTTGATCTACCCAAAAAAACGAAAAATAAACGAATGACACTCGAAAAAAGCGAAAAATCAGGCCTATATTCGAAAAAGCGAATAAAGGCGAATGTCTGGGTGGTCTGATATTATGATGTATAGCTAGCATTTCTTAACGCGCCTGGATGGAAGAGTTCTTACAGGGTGGGAACCGGGCCGGAGCTTTCGGTTCCGGTTTCAGTTATCATTTTTCGAACCGGGCTCGACCCACAAGTTTCAGTTACGAAGCGTGGCCAGGGTCGTCTTGTCACAAATTAGTAGTTATTTGAACATATTGGCAAATTCTGCTGGAATAATCAATAATCATACTTCACGATTCACTCAAGTTGTTTTCTTGCTCAGAAAAAAGGCATCTGAGTATCCATAAGGTAAAAAAAAACACAGTCAACAACCAAAATAGTCTGTTTATAAATATAATAGACCTAATTATGTAATGCTAATGGTTTTGTTGCACATCACACACGAAAAATGAGACATTCCAAAATGGAACCTACGTCCGGAAGGTTCTTCGTAATTTACCGTTTGTCTTCGTCACCTTCTTGCACGCAAAAAATGGCATCGGATCTAGCAAACGCTTCAGCAACTTCCGTAGAGTGGTCCAAGACCTCTTCCGTCATCCATTAGTTTTTTCTCCTGCTCGTAGAACTCAATGCGAGAGGTATTGCTCATCTGGAAAAGGTGACACGTCTAACATGACATCAAATATATAAGTATACTAAACAAAAAATACTATTATCCTGAAGGATGAAATGCCCAATGAGAAATTCAGTAAAACAACAGAGTAGTTCAAAACTCGATATTCAAGGATTTTGTGGGACATTAACCCGTTGTTTGTACCTTCTGAATCCGGAAACTCGATAGATATCTAGTTTGCTGCTGTAAATGTTGCGATATGATTATAAGGAAGAGATATAGCGATGGGTTACGGAGAGTTTGGTGGGTTGAAGCGAGTGGCACATGCGATTTTCACAAGTGGTACGGATGGGCTGTGGGCGTGGATGCGGAGGGAAATCCGCATTTCTGCGTATTCTACGGAGAGTTGGGGCTGTCTGAGGGGTGGCACAAGCTGACACACTCCCAATAAGTGTATTTGGTGGGTTGATGCGAGTGGAACACGCGATTTTCACAAGTGGTGCGGCTAGCTTCACATCCGTACCACTTTGAGGTCATTTTGTCCATTTTCTCAGTTACTATTGGGAATTTCGGCAAAGTAGTGGGTGGCATATGCTCTAGACGTGTTATTTTAGACGTCCATGTTGTTGAAAATTCATAAATATGCTATTTAAGATTTTTCCTGTAATTTGGTACGGCTAACTTCACATCCGTACCACTTCGAACTTTTGATCGACAATTTCTCGAAAACTGCTGCATTATTTTGAGAAATGAGCGGTGGCACAAGCTAGCACACTCTAAAATTATGTGTAAATGTTGTATTCGAGAGTGGCACAGGCAATTTTCGATGTGGTAGGGGATATTGGTACGGCTAACTTCACATACGTCTATCGGAAATATCGACTTATGAAAAAAAGTTTGTCTTCTATTGATTAACATCCAGAAACACTTTGATATAGGACAAATTCGTTGGTCTAAAAAATTAGCACAGAAACCCCGGAAAAGGCAAAATAGCAGCGCAATTAGCGCAGCTAAGCAAAAATAGCGCAATGCGTAAAATAGCGCAGCGGTGGTCACTATGGTGCAAAGACATTAGAACATATCTTCCTCAAAGAAAAAATATCGGGGTTTTTACCGTGACTGGCGCAAAAATCACACTTTGACGGGATGGTTATGAAAACAAACTTATCATTCCAGCTATCCTTACTTTTGGCAAATGGATTGTCATGGAATACGAAGTTATCAGTACATTGATAAGTTCTTAAAATATTTGAAAGACCAGATTACTCTTCTGTCAAAAGTTATCATGATTCTAAAGCTAGGTGGCACAAAATTGCTATTTATGTTAGCACAAGTGTCAACCTCAGTCCGGAGCCGCACCTGACGAATGACTGGATGATGCATGCTATGTGCAATAAATTAAAAAAAATCAAATGTGGCTCTGCCATCATTTGCAAATCATTCAATCGTGTCGTTACAAGTATGGAATTCTCTCCGTCTTTTTCGAAGTAACATGTTTCGAAGTAACTAGTATCAAGATATGTCATGCAACTTCAAAGATCGTAGAGAGCGGAATCAATTTCAATCATACTGAGCTTCAAACGCAAAGGAACACAAGTTCGTGTTAAGGTATTCAAGCTCAAGATAAGACAACCAGCTTCCATAACATCAAATTTCTATGGAATGATTGATAATTCAAATTCACTAATTTTCATGCGCTGCCACAAACTTGCATGCTATTTTGTAAATGCTCTCTGATACGGATTTTTAACCATAGAATAACATGGAAAAATAGCAGATTTAACATTAAGATATTAACAACAGCAGAAGATGAACCTAATTTAATACTCAAGGAAACTATCTTCATACGAAATCTTAGGCCCTCGATAAATAGTCGAGCTGAATGTGATGGGCTGAAGGAATTTTAATCCATGTAATTTTCATAGCCTATATTTCACAACGAATTTTTGGATGGGAGGTTGGGGAGAGATGGGTTTGCAACAAATTTCTGCTGCCAGATATCATTCCATTCTACGCTTAATAGATATCATTCATGCTTCTGAGTCAATGCGGTGCTAATTCTGTGATTCTCACATCAAATTATAAATCTTTTGTATATGCCCGGAACTTTGCTTATCTCAGTCTTTTCTTGATAGTGACCATGGTGTAAATAGCCGAAATATATTGACATTGTGTACGATAATTAACAATAAATAACTTGACTATCTTCCAAACTTATTTTCAATTAGCCGAAATATATTGACATTGTGTACGATAATTAACAATAAATAACTTGACTATCTTCCAAACTTATTTTCAATTATCCTTCGAGTTGCCACGAATGCATAATTTAGTCTCAAATGGATTTCTATTCAGAGCATCACTCCTGTCCAATAACTGCATTTTTATTAGTGCTCTATTTTATCCGAGGAAGAGGAATAATTTGTCTTATCTGAATATTTTTATACCTTAATATAAAAACGCATGCAGTCATGTATTTTGCGTATTTTTACAGCCAAGATTTTTAAACTGTTTAAGTTTACAACTATATATCAGAGTTGCTGATATTTTCATTGTTAACTCTTTTTGTTCAGCTCTTAAACCTTATTGTCATACACGTGAACCTGATAGAGCATGCATTTGCATATACTCAATACTAGTGCTTACGAGTTTAGTCATCGAAAGCAGTTGACCACGATAAGCGATCGCTATGAATAGAAATCTTGACAATGGGCTGCATATATCTCACATTTACCAGAAGCCAATCAGGAGAACAGATACTTCTACAGTATTGCATAATCCGTTTTAAAAATCATCGACACTTGTCGAACGAACGCTTCTGATAAAAGACACCATCAGAATTAGGATAATTGTCGTGGTAACTATATTTGATTGTAAGAAGTTGTTTTTTCATTTCATGCTATATAAAACCCAAATGAGCGTATCGAGACGCATTCGAACCTCTTCGAATGTCTCATTGTTGTTCAGGATGTAATATATTCTGATGCCTGTGCTAAATCCTGCTGTAGATATGATTTTAGAATTTCAGTTATTTTTGTGATAATATGATATTTGATAATGTGATCAATCAAAACAAGCTTACATTCTCTTAGACAAATCATAGTTTACTGAACACGCAATTAAAACATCTACACGGCTTAAAATGCTCATGTTTTCCAGATTCAATGAAATGGGGTCTTTTCTCGGCCATTTGGTTCCTGGAGTTTTCTTCTTTGCCTTTGCTGTTTGGTGGATAATTGCTTCCCTAAATCGCTATTACCGTGGAAAATATCGAAAAGGAAGCCCTTTCAAGTCGTCTTTGACGTATCCATGTTTTTGTTGCTGTGGAAGTTTGTCACGATTACAAATAGAAGGAGTTCTCAAAATTGTGGTGTCTTCGATTGGAGCGGCTGGAGAAATCATCACCGCCTTTGATCATGGACAATTTGCTGCTATCGGTAATGGACAGCATGCTACAATGTTTGCGTTCTTCGGCGTGTCTGGCATTGTAGATATCTTAATGCATTACCAAGCACCATTACCAGAGGGAACTGATTACATCTACTCAATCAGCTGTTTTGCAGTGGAGGGCTTATTATTCATGTTTCATTTGCATGGAAGAACATCTCTTGATAAAACTGTTCACACACTGCTCGTCTATACCATCTGGTGCTGTGTACTATCTGGAATTGCTGAAATGCGATACCCTGACCAAGTTCTTTGCACATTGGCACGTTGCTTCTTTGTGTTCCTGCAAGGTACTTGGTTCATACAAGTTGGTGGGATGCTGTACCCTCCTCTCAAAGGTATGAAACAATGGGGAGGTGAAGATCACGAAGATATAATGATTGCGACAATAATATTTGCATGGCATATGTTCTTTGCCATGCTATTCATAGTGATTGTGGCCTTCATAATAGCTCGAATACATGGCAGAAATGCACCAAGCGAAATACGTGAAACTGACATTTCAATGTTTGAGTATTCACGACCAGTGATGAAGTAGGATTAATGGAATCAGATGATGATATCGAATTAGGAATTAATTTACATGACACGAAACTTATGAATGGACATTGAAAACCCCTGATATGGAATTGCTTTTATCTCCATTGATTGGTTCATGGAACACGAGCTTGAAAGTCTATGGTTTGTTTAGTATTCAAATCATTCGATGAAACAACTGCTACGAGTTGAAGACGATGTTTATTTGAAGTTGCGCAAAACCTGTAGAACTTCCTCAGCTCGTGGTACTGCATTATTTGATTTTGAAGATAGTGCCATTAAATGAACCTCATAAAATTACTTTTTCCGATTTTGATTGACTGTTTCATTTTAGATTTCTCAAGTAGGGGGAGTATGTGTAGGGGTGATAATAATAGACATCTGAGCACCTCATGGTTCACTAAGGTGGGCTGGTGGATTATTTGCGTCTGTTTTAATTTAACCATTTGCAATTCAATAAATGCAACAACGGAACGTGTAGAAAAAATATGGTTCGATTTGCATCAATACTTAAGGGGAAAAGGATAAAGAGAATCAATCGTTACTAAGTTTTCAGTATAATTCTAAAAATTGTCTTGTACATAGAAATAGGAACTCGCAGGACCTCCTCATCTTGCGATCATCGTTGGATTGGACGGTCGTTTGTTGATGGCTGCTCTCCACTACTGCATTTTTGGCAATTAAGCTGTCTTACCTTGTCCCCGTACAGCAATAAGAAACAGAATCATTTCAAAAATAAGGACTGAGCTATCGATGAATTATCATTTGACTTCTCTTCTCATTATATAATGCATCAATATGGACCTGGCTACGGTTTGCTATCTTTCAGGTTAAGGAAGTGACTAACATTTTAAGTGTATAAGAAAATTTGTATTCTCAATTCTAGCTTTTCCTTAGTTTACGTTAAGTCAATATTTTATTGTTGCTTCACATAGGAAACCAATCTCTTAAGTAGATACTGATTACTGATACTCTATAGATTACTTATCTTAGATATCTTATAGATTACTGATTCTCTACAATAGGGGATACTACACTGATGACGGCAAATAAGCCAGAAACGTTTGTAGTTCCTGTAATGATTTAAGTCAGATTTTGTTCTCACCTCTTGAATAGATTTAACTCCTCTCTGATTTTTTCCATAACTAACTTATTACGTCATCAAATAATTTCTGTTGCATTTGTATCTGCATTTATATGAAGGCCTATATTGAATCACACATCTGACCACGGGTACTCAAAATGGTCTCGATCAGACTTCAAGAGAACAGAAGAATTCTTAGTTTTCGTCACTCAATGACAGGGAAGAGAAGGCATCAGAATAACTTTCCTAACATATTAATTGCGTACATTCTTCTTCAGCACATTTGCTATGATACCGATTGCTCTGAATTCCAATTTCACAATTGATTGTCAAGAATTCCACAAACTACCAGCCGACTCAAAGCTGTGTAATAAACTCATCACAAACGAAGTTTATTCCTTGTGATTTTCATAATTATGCGTAAGTTATAATGCGCAAAAATGATGTGCTCTGAGTCACAGTCTATACAAATCCTCAGTCACCGTCTTACTTCCGACAAGCAAACTCGCTAAACATCATATTGAAGCATTTAGCTCAGCGGCCATACGGATGAAAATAATTCATTGAATTTGATTTTTTCATGACTTGCTTCTGAGCACAACAATAGCCCATAATTATGATATTATTATAATATACTCATTGACATAATTAATGAAACAAACTATCATTGCTTGAATTGAAGTTTGTTTCATTTTTTTCTCAGTATGATGCAATATCTCGCTTTCTATGTATTACCATTCAACACATTAGAGAATGGAGAAAGATCTATGGTGGTCAAATTTCAAATTTTGATATCGATGCAACTGTCACAATTGCTCTTACAAATTGAACATAAACGTGAACTGAAATCCAGCTTTCGTAAAATAAAATGGCACACGATCAGTTTATCAGAGGTATGGCTATTGGAATGATTCGTTGTGGTAGAAGTTGTGCGAGTGTTGCCGAAGAGCTGCAACTATCGAGAGTCGTTGTTTGGAGGGGGTGGTGTCGATGGAAAGCAGAAGGAGATGTCAAAAAGAAGAAGGGATCTGGTCGACCAAGAAAGTCTGCAGGAAGGACAGACGCACGTCTAGTTTTAGCTGCAAAGAGGAATAGATTTGTGTCAGTCCCAAAGCTAGTCGTACATTGGAAGAGTTCCTCAAATATAGACTGTAGCGTTCGAACGGCTTACCGAAGATTGCGAGAAGCTGGAATTCAATCGGAACGACCAGCTGTCCTAATTCCATTGAGTTTTGAGCACCGCAGAAGACGAGTTGCCTGGTGTGATGCCCATCGCTCATGGAATGACCATCACTGGCAGAAAGTCCTGTGGATTCCGAGATTCATTCTGGATTTCAATGACGGTCGTGTCAGAGTGCATCGTCTTCCAGGTGAACGCTTTGCCCCATGCTTGATTAAAGTACACGACAGATATGGTGGTGGAAGTGTTATGCTGTGGGGTGGCATTTGGCATGGCGGACGAACAACAACAGTCATCATCAGTAGTGAAAACTGTGCCCTACTTGCCACGGATAGGTACATGGATAGGTACATGTAAAGTTTAGTGTTATCAATAGGTACATGGATAGGTACATGTAAAGTTTAGTGTTGTCAATAGGAACATGGATAGGTACATGGATAGGTACATGGATAGGTACATGTATACTTTAGTTATCGATAGGCACATGGATAGGTACATGTATAATTCAGTGTTATCAATAGGAACTTGTATGAGATCTGTTTTACTGGATAGGTACATGTGTTTGGTACACTGTGTTTCGGAACGTCTATGATCGAACTTGTGTGGTTTGGTTCTGAGCACTTGGGTACGTACCGATAGACGTCCCGTTGTTTGATTTTGAATGGGTTTGCTCAATTGCGACTATTGTGACTATTGCAACCATTGTAATCAAGATGACACATTGATTTTCCTTTTACGTAGACAAACTATGCTATAAATATGAGATAGTTTTTGATGGCAAACATAATGATGACTAGTATCCCAACGTCGTGGGTTGTCGCAAGAGACCTTGGATATTCGTTCAAAGCCATAGAAACTGTAACAAATCTCAGTGAAAATATCAACGCTGGTGATTTAGTTGATCGACTAATGGATCTAGATGAGCATGCTATGAATCACAATTTGGATCGTAGGTGGATAGAGGATTTCTCCATGCTACACTGCAATGATAGTGAAATTAGGGAGGATCAAATTGGAACGATATGGAAAGGAGGAGACATCTGACAGTGTTTTAATAAAAAGTTCTCCCAATAAAAGTGACTTCAGAAGGAAATTAGAACAAGAGACATTTAAATTATTATGTGAACGGAACTGCGTTAAATGTTTTAAACAGGAACGATCCCTTCTCTTTTTGCCATGTTGTCATAGCGTTATTTGTTCTACATGTTATGTACCCTTTGAAACTTCATCTTGTCCCCTTTGCGATGAAGAAATATCTTCAACAGTCACTGTATATCGTACATGATGAGTCATCATGCAGGTCTGTGATTGGTCACTTTTGTGTCTTTGTGTGTCTTTTCTATATAAGGAGGACATTGTACCGTTCTATTTCAAGCATAATTTGAAGCTAATACAATGTCAATCAGCATGTCGTTCACTACCAACATTCCCATTTCAATAATTTACCGAAGTCAACTCTTCACGGGCAATATATTTTATTCTGCCGTGAATATAACTGGCTATAAAGCGGATTTGGTGGATCTGATGGAGGAAATAGTGAAGTATTTCCGCTGCGGAGAGGACGTTGTGGTGCAGAGAATGTTGATGAGAGTCGTGAACAACGCTCTTACACGAGTTGCAAGATTCTGGCTCAACGAAGTATTTCGCCCACTATCTCAAACGGAGATTGTACCGAATACTCTCGCTGTTGGTGCAGCAGTATCCAACGGAAACACAACACATGTCTCCATGACATTATCACCTCCAGCTACTATGATGAGAAGGGTGAGAAGTGCAAACTGGACTTGTTCAGTGGACCGCCATCAGTAAGCATCAATGTGGCTGCTCAAGGACATTCTGAGGTGATCAGTTTGCGGGCATACTATGCCAATATTTTAAAGACTTTCCATTTAAAGCCTTGCTGTATGTGCTGTCCTATTTCAATACATTCTAATGAAAGACATTGTAGCAGCTCATAACTGCTACAAATGAGACTCTAGCCGATGTGAGTGTATATCAGTTTCCCTCTACAACTTGCTAAGTGTTTTATGTAATTTTATACGTACCAGCAACAAACTCTGTGTGAATGCTTGTAAACTTTTGTATATAATGTTGTAAGTACTAAGCAAAAATTGTAATTGTATTATCTATTTCCATATTAGAATAAAAATGTCTGTAAAACGGAAGGCATCTTCTCGTCAATCGAAACGGTCCTTCAAACCTTCAAGTCAGTTTAAAAAGGCGTTGCGAAAGTTAAACAGGATACATGATAATAAGAAGAAGTGTAAATTGATTCAAAATTCAAGTGATGATTTTCATTCGTGATTTAGCTTTTGCAATACACAAATGTCTACCTATTTACAAGCCTCTGTTGAATGCTGGCTCTTTGAATAGCATACAAAGGTTTTCAAATCCAAGGAGTTGTGATAAGAAAAGGCGAAACTTAATTCAGCGCGGTGGTGGTGGGTTTCTAAGTATGTTAAATGATATTGGAAACAGTATTAATGGTGTAATCAATAGTCCGCTTGGAAGGATTGCAGCAACTGCTGCAATGTTAATATAAGGTTAGCGAATCATAAAGTGACACGTCATCACTTTGATTGATGAGTCATATATAGTAGTATATAAGGAAGCGCTTTAATGATATTTTACCACTTTCAAGTGACAATTCATTTGCGCTGGTTGAAAGCTCCGAATTAGTACTTGTTGAAATATGACTCAGAAAATGTATACAATCAGAGAGGAAGGTGACGCTTTTGAGCAAGATCACTTGAAGCTTCGTCCGACACGAAAGGTGCAAGGGATTGGAAATAGTTCTACTTTCAAACCTTGAATTATGGTGATGATGGCTTTTATCTTCAAGTTCCATTCTTCCACAGTAATGGTATGTCTACATCAGGGTTTATAGCAATATGAGACAAATGCGAGTGACTTTTCCAAAATGGCAACAGGTGATTCTTAAAACTATTGACTCTTTCGCGAAAGAATGTGTTGAGCTGCCTGAAAGTGCTCCCACTCATTGGAGAAAGGCATTAGAGGAAGGAGTTGGTTATAAGGAATTGCCGGAATTCGATACACTGTTTTTAAAACTATCTGATCATTTTCAAGCATTCGATCTCTTTACAACGCGATGGAATGTGAGGATCTCAAACGGGGCCGCTATATGGGCTTAGTTCACGTTACCAGATCACTCCCGGACTTTATATTGGCTCACATGGTTCGACTGGTAAAGTCGCATCTTTACAAATGAAGGTTCTTCAACTAGTCTATGAACCACTACCAATTGATAAATGTTTAATTAACATTGAATAAGACTGCTTCAATGATGGAAGGAAGAGAGCAAAAAGCGAGGAGTAGGTCGGAAATCTAAAGATGGGAATCCTAAATTGAAGTTGAAGCGCCAAGATGCTGACTTGAAAACTTTCTATAATCCTAATTGTGATGAGGAAACACAAATGTTTTAATTTGTAAAATGTTTTAATTTGTAAATGTAACTTGAAAGTTTCTATTCCGGTCGTGAATTGGTAAATAAACTTGATCTGGAACATGTGTCTGTTTTGTTGTTCTAAGCAAAATTAGCGGGATGATGAGTTTAATGTTAAGGGAATTATAAGATGACAGATTTTCGTCTATTAACTGATCGCACAATGTGTGTCGCTTGGACCAAGTTCAGTCCGGTAAAAAACAAAAACTACATTTGTAACTGAATTGCTACAATATAAAATGAAATGTTTAACAAGGAAATTAAGAGAGTTTGGTTGTGTGGTGTTGGGGGGGGTGGTGAGTGGGGGCGGGTGGTGGGGTGGGAGGTTGGCCGAGAGTGTTGCCGGGGGATGTAGGGTTGGGGTATGATGAGGGGGAGCGAATGGGGGTTTGAGGGTTGTGTCGGTGTGTGGTGTGGGTTTAGTGAGTTTTTATGTTGTCTTTTCTCGTTTTTGTATATCACATTTGGTGTTTTTTTTATCTTCGTGTTGTCCTATTTTTTTTTTTTTTTTTTTTTTTTTTTTTTCAAATGGTATTATGGAATATTTCAACCACAACTACATTCTGCACTTCGCCAGAAAGGTTATAGAGAGGGAGGTGAAGCAAGGGTTGCCATCAACTGAGGATATCAAAGCAGGTGATCTTACTAGTATTAGATGATCTATTACGAGAAAGCAAATCTTCAAAGGATGTAACTGAAATGTTCATTCAAACTGCACATCATAGGGAAGCTTTTATTATCTACATCACCCAAAACATCTTCGATGGAGGGAAAGAGCAAAGAACTAGAAGTTTGAATACACATTATTTGGCAATATTTAAAAATCCAAGAGATAGCAGTCGATACATCATCTCAGTAGACAGATATTAACTAAACAAACTAAAGTACTTACAAAAATATAAGAAGATGTAACAAAGAAACCACATGGTTATCTATTTATTGATCTAACCCAGGAATGTCCGGAACGACTTCGATTTCGAACAAATATCATACCTAATTCCGCTGAACCAATGACAGTTTTCTCGGTTCACAGTTAGTTTTAAGCAATGTACTTTGTTGCCTTATTATTTTCAAACATGTCGTATTCAAAGATGGTAGTCATTCCTCAAGAGGAGTAGGTACAATTGACTACATTACAAAGTGCACAGGAAGTCAAAAATATAGATCAACCTATTACGAATCAACTTAAGGATACTAACACAAAAGGATTATGGAAATTCAGAAGATTAAGGATCCCTATCGACGAATGCAGTTAGCAGCTGAAAACATTGACGAGAGGCGACAGATTCGTGACAAGTTGCGACGATTTATAACCTTGTCAACACCTCGACCATATCGTGTGCGCGCTGAGCGATTATTTGACTTCATTGATCCACATGTGAAGTTCAATGAGAGAGGGGAGATAATAGATGAAACAACTGGTGATGTTATTAGAAATAGTCACATAGATGACCTTCTGCAATATGCTGTCAGAGATGTAAGGCGAAAACTAGGTGCACCACAGGGGTGGACATATTTTCAGAAAATTTTATCTGATCAAAATGTACCTCACAATATTATTGGAAGACCAACTGTGAATGAGTTGGATAGGGGTCACTTACAAGATGGATCAAAGAGTAAAACACCCACGATGGCGGTTCAAGCGAGAGCTTGCAGATCCCGACGATCTGCAACCAAAAAGAGCTACTAGGCGCTCAATGCGTGTTGCGAAGGAGTATAGTAAATATTAAGCAAATATGAATTAAGCCTTGCCTCTCTCATATTATGTCGTTACAAAAATTTTGCTGTTGTTTGAAATCTGCGCTCGAAGGCAAAGGAGAAGAGGGCATAGAGGTTGATATCAATTGGTGTTAGCAGTTGCTGTGCGAGTAATACGCGTGCAAATCAGGAACAAAGACGATGAGTAACAGCAGTGAAACTCAGAAAGATTTATTTACGACTTAAATCATCCCGCAAGTTTCAGTCGTCCGGAGGTTCTAGCTCGTGCAGCAGGTGTGGGAATAGAGAAAGTCAAGAAGTGGTTGAGGAGTCAACCGACTTACACTCTTCACAAAAATGCGAGAAAGCGGTTTCCAACAAGAAAATATGTTGTTAACAATATAGATAGTCAATGGCAAGCGGACTTGGCTGACATGCAACAGATATCACAGTACAATGATGGCTATAAATACATCTTAACCGTAATAGATATTTTATCTCGCTTTGCTTGGGCACGTGCGCTGAAATCTAAACGAGGACCAGAAGTTGAAGCGGCTTTTCGGAGCATTTTCGATGAGGGGCGTGTTCCGCAAAGAATACAGACCGATCAAGGGAAGGAATTCGAAAACTCTCATGTTCGA
Source organism: Prostheceraeus crozeri (assembly GCA_907163375.1). Classification (NCBI taxonomy): domain Eukaryota; kingdom Metazoa; phylum Platyhelminthes; order Polycladida; family Euryleptidae; genus Prostheceraeus; species Prostheceraeus crozeri. Next base: position 58,782 of record CAJQUW010011983.1, read on the forward strand.
AGTCTCCTTAAAAGTCATAATGTGGAATTGTTTAGTGTCAAAAGTGCTTATAAAGCTGCCATGGTTGAGAGGTTCAATCGCACACTGAAGACAAAAAAATGGCGCTATTTCACTGCAAAAAATACACATGTTTGGGTAGGTGAGCTGCAGAAATTTGTTAAGAATTACAATGAAAGCTACCATCGAATCATTAAGATGAAACCAGTTGATGTTACCCCAGATAATGCGATGGATGTATGGCTTCGATTGTATGATAAGAAAGCGAAAAACATTTCCAATGAAAAGAAAAATAATGTTGGTGATAGAGTTCGGATTTCAAAGGTCAAGTCTACATTTGAGAAGGGGTATCTACCTAATTGGACTGAAGAAGAGTTTTTTGTGGATGAAGTAAATACAAAATTTAGGCCCACCATGTATAAATTAATAGATTACCATGGCAATCCAATTGAAGGAAAATTTTACTCTTATGAATTGCAAGTAGTAGACAGAAGTGAAGAGGTGTATATGATTGATAAAATAATTAGGAGGAAAGGTCATGGCAATCAAAGGAAATATCTAGTTAAATGGAAAGGATATCCTGATTCATTCAATAGCTGGATAACGCACCAGGATCTACAAAATGTGGAGATGGGAGACACTCGTAACTTTTAAGCTAATATAGCATGTGACTTCTTCCATATATGACTTTAACATGTCTACTAACTTCAATATTCATTCTTCCAAGCAATAGCAACCCCAAGATATTCCCAAGTAACAAACCATCTCTATACTCTGTTGAATTCGCTAATCCAATTACTCTGCATGACCTATGGGACCCCATGAAGTTGCTCTAACTGAAATTACTTATTACAACGATATCAGTTTGCTAAAGAACAACTATTTGAATTACATAAAGAAGTGCGAGAAGAAGGATGATTGCTTTCGCATATTTCAAAATAGTCTACATGGTACATGGGCTTTTCATCATCTAACTTTACATCCTTTTTCAACATCTTTACCATCCGTTTCTGTTCAATCAGCAACATGATTAAAATTCAAAAGGCATTTGCAACGTCAACTTTTGATTCTAAGTTCCACAATGAGCTTGCAAGATACAGAAAAGGAAATCGGTAGAATGTTTGAACGAATAAATGATCTCTTCAAGCTGACTTTGAATAAATTCTACAAACCAGTCATAAAGGGGTCAACAAAATTGATGAAGGGGGTGAAGGGAAGCATGTTCTTCTTGTATTTAGGTAAGGATTTGAGTCATACTTTTGGGTATTCCAGAACAACTTTCTCATCAAGGTATTGGTACAATGGACGTGGGTGGAATTCGGAGAGGAAAGTCACTGATTTTCAATGTAGAATTGTGCCATTGTATGCATTACAAAAAAGGAGCATCCTAGTAAAAAATAAATTTGAGGTCATTAGAAGTGTTGAAGACTTTGCAAGAAAGTTTCAAGGATCAGTGCCAGAAACGTTAATGACTTGTGAATATAAGAAAGAGAAAGTAACTTTATTTACTGTTGAAACGGAGGCAGATTTTATTGTTTTTACTAAAAAGACACCATTGGAAAAGTCTGAGTCCGCTGTGTTATTGATTTGGATCTGAAATGATTGGGATGTTTAAGGGCCTTGAAAGCGCACTTGGTTGACAGAATTAAAATGATAACATTCAAGGTTCAATTGTCCTCTTCTAAACTCAAAAACAGCATCAACAAATTGCTTCATGGGATATCCACGTATTACTAGCGAAGACATACTCGGGTGATGAAATTGTCTACTTCCAGTGAACTACTTGTAAAAAGAGTTAATTTGAACATTGAAAGCTTGAAAACAGGACCATCTGAATTCTGGAGTGTACAAAGTTAAATGAGACTTTTGGTGTAGATTACCTTGATGGCAGATTGAATATCACTTTTTCTTATAGCACCCACATAAGAACACACGCACTGATTCTAAAGGTAGAGGAAGAACTCTCTTTATCAAGCTGGATAGCGTGTTCAACGACCACATTGGGATTCTCAAAAATCAACTATTTATGAAGATGTTTACAGGTCAATAGGCGATACAGCCGGGCCATCACTAGAGCGTGATATAAAGTAACTTTATACGTCTATTGTAACAATTATTGGGAAAATATACAAGGGTTGGCGACATTGAGGCCAGGCCACTAGCCCACTTCTGCGCACATTTCCTCTCTCATCCGTAAGGAAGCAAACTAATCAATCGAGAATTTTTTATAATACAATGTATCTATCCAATCAGCCGAAAATTTCATCAATAGAATTGGACATATGCAATTCTCAATGATGATCGCAGGGCAGAAGTAGTACCGTTCTGTCGGTGGTGTTACTGTTTTGACCTCCTACATATTAGGTCACGAGAATAAGGCTTACTACGCTATTTGTTGACTTCCATAGTTATTCAATTAAGTCATAATGACAGGCCGCTATTTACAGTAGAACCATCATATCAGAGCGGTTTATCCCGTCGGTTTGTTGGAGGTAGGTGTAAAACGACAAGTTGGTAGGAGATCGCATATTGGTGCACTAAGAACCGTTATGGTTCTTCCAACACTCAAAAAGTATGGCGCCGTGCGTACGCAATCATGAAGCGTGTTGGAAGCAGGGCTTTAGTATTTTGGATGCAAATGTTGCAAGTCTAGGATGCGCTTCAAGGTGAGGATATCGGTTGAATCTATGAAAATGCGCGCGCAGTAGACAATCTGCCATAGAGCGGCATTAGATGATTTTTAACAAAGACGAGACGGTACAGTTCGGAAGAAACGTAGGGAAGTCAAGACAAGTTGGATCAGGAGCCGAGTTACTAAGCAAAGACGCAGGAAAAGTAAGAAAAGCCGACTAGAGACAGCACCGGTATTCTAAATCTAGACGTCGAGTGAAAACAAGAAAGCGCAAACGAAATTCCCACAGCTACCTAGAAACAAGTCCAAACCGAAGGATAGACAACATATTTGTAGAGCTTAATACGAGCAGAGTATCAATTCGGCTTGTGTGTTTTCTTCGATTACTCCCCCTCATCAGACAGGCACATCATCTCCTCAACAATTGTAGACATAGTCCCCACAACAAATATTCGATGGTAACCAGCAGGGGGGCCTATTCAGTTTGATATAGCCTGCCAATCCTCAATGATTATATTGACTGTCAATCCATTGATTTAGAAGTTGTGTATAACAAATTCACAGAAGACTGATGGTACAAATTATCGGATGTCATCCAAGGATATAAAGTGGGATTAGCAAATCTTCCTATTGCCAGTCTGTTCTACAGATGTGTATCTAATATTGAATGACAAACAGATTGAAGGAGGGGATCGAGCATATCCATATGGAAGCATATATATCATAACAATGAGCATCAATTTCAAAAGCAAGCGTAACAGTCTACAGCTTGCAGAGTTTCTGGGCGCGTTGGTACATGATGATCAGCAAGGGAAATTTGATGATGTCTCGCAAAAAAAAAAATAAAAAAAAAAATAAAAATGGGCCAGGGTAGTGAAAAGACGAATGGATTTAACAGCGGATTCCAAAGGAATTAATACTTGAAAGGACCGCCCGTTCCTATCTTGATTTTTCCTTCGTCAATCTAGATATCTGGCTATCACAGGGTTAAAATGCAAATAAAACTTTATTCGTGCAAATCCTGAGTTCGCGTTAATGGCTTTTGGAGCTACAAACTATCAAGTTAACATAAGTAATAGCCGTGCTGCGAATGTAAGGCGAGTAACAATGAACCTCGTGGCAGGTTCATCAACGAGCATGCGACAGGATTGAGGAAAAACAATGCAATATATGGGCCGCGGTGTTAATCGACAGTGTGGTTGACAAACTTCACAATTGGTGGCGGGATCATCACTCACATGCATACCCAAATCTTTTTCCCACTGCTTTGGCAAATGGCCAAAGGCGGTGTATATCACATTTGTGGAAAATGAGGCATTCATTGGTGCTTTTGAAAAGAATCCATTCAATTTCCAACACTTTAATGTTAGCAAACTAGCACTCTATCTGGATGGGAAATTTGTATCTTGCAAAGCATATGAGCCTAATTTCAAAGATGGCAAATTCGCACGTGAATATGGTTCTATTTTCACCGCCCTCAACATGTTTAATACAGACGATTCAAATGGAATTACAATGGATATGTACAAGAATGGCTACTTCTTCATTATGTACAACCTCACAAACGAAGCAGATGCAGATCTAGGTGGTGAAAGCGTAGGAGTTACAAAGCCTGGAAATCTACGACTGGAGGTATCATTTGAGTCACCTTTGAAGAAAACAATTACTTGTCTCATTTATGCTTACGCGCATCTATGATAGCAAAGTTGAGATAACAAGAATGAGAGAGGCGTGACTGTCAGCTTATCGAGAGATGAGTAACTTAAGCAACAATAGAAATCTTGAGGAAAGAAATGAGGAAAGCTCATGCCCTACTCCAAGACAATAAAAATATATTTCTTATTTACGAATGGTCTTTTCTAGAGATAATTTACCTGATTCAATTCCTTTCTATCCTTGTTCACTTATCATCAATACGGATAAACCAAACAATCTTACCCGGAATAACAATTGGAATTGCTGTATACATCAATAAACACGTTATAAAGTTTGCCGAATATATATTTGACTCTCGTTAATCAACACTCCGTGCTTAGACATAGATATCGCGATTATGGTATGTTATATGAACAGGTTTTCCTGGACTGTTAGCCGAAAGTGACATCGTTCCGCACTTCAAAGTAATACATCTCTAATGTGCGGTTGGCTATGTCAAACCCTCTATTTTGTCTCCCAACGAGAGACCATTGAAAAATAACTGTAAAAGTGCTTTAAGAACTATTATTTCAAAAAACTGTGATGAAAAATGATGTAATTCTTACTAAATATGTTGAAAACAGTTTTGAAATAAAAGTTGTGAATGGTTTGTATTCATTAACTTGTCTCTCTTGTTTTTTTCCATAAACAAGGGTTTATAAGGAGAAAAACAAAAAACGAATGCTCATATTTTCATTATCTATTCACCATAGAAGACAAAAACATGTTCACATTTCATTATCTATCCACATATAAACAAAATCTACAATTTGGTTTTCATGAAACCATTTTTTTCAAATCAACTTATGATGGGGAGGCACATCACTTTAAGTGTCATTTAAATGCCGGTTATCCACAATCATTTCCCTATTATGGAACACATGAACATGATTATGGATGCCAGTTAGCTCAATTTGAGCTGCTGAAATAAAACCTCCAACTTCAATAAGTTAGATTATGTGATGGAATGTAACTTTAACGGAAATCATAGTGATATGAAATTCACATAACACGGTCATTGTTCCTTCATTTCCAATCAGATAATGAATCACCAGTGTAAATGTTCCCAAGTTAAGTGTAGATATGAGAGATCACCCACCATGAACCCTTCCAATACATTGGATTTGGTTCATTTGGAAAGAATAGGATAGTCGAGAGATCTATCCTTCCTCTGAATCCTCCATGTTAACGATTGAGGGTCCTTCGCAAGATGTGAAGCTCGTTTGTCGGCTTCAATTTTGCCGTTTTAATCCAGTAACCATTGTTTTCGGTTGGGTATATTCCTCTCGATTCTCTTGTAGATTGAGTTTTTTTTTTTTGTTTTTTTGACATTTGCTTTTGTAGTTTAACATTCCGATTTACAAACTTCCAACCGTTGATGATGTTCCCCCTTCCAATCTTTTCGCGAATGAATTGGGGACCGTTTATCTGTGGTAGTATCATCCCTTGTAAAGGTTTCCCATGTGACGTCACTGAAACGAAATATTTCGATATTCAACTCTCACGTTTTGGTGAACAGACGTATAGTTTGACTGAAATGAATCACACTTTATCCATACCGTGTCTATCGAGAGAATCCTTGACCGTGTCTTATGGTAGTCAATGAGATCCGCCGCAAAGTCTTTCAGTGGAAAAGAAAAGAGGCAATGAGTCAATACTAATGCAAACTTGCCACGATGTTTTTCGATCACTATTTGCCTATGAATGACGAAATGCTATTCATTTAAGAATTTGTTATGTGAACGTTTTGAATGTCACTAAGTTTCCATGTTCTAATGAAATGAGCATGGTCCGAAAGCTATGTGTCAAATTTAAGTTTAATGTTTCCTAAAGTTTGGTTATTTTATAGCTCAACATATCGGAAAGATGTTGGAGTACAAATTCTTCACATATCATTCACATTTAGGACTACCTATTTATTAGTAAAACATTTCTACATATCGGAAAGATGTAGAAATTTCAATTTTAGTAAGACTACTTATGTATTAGTAAGTGTGGCTACACTTCGGAAGATGCCAGCAATCGCAAGATCCAATTACACGTGGGAATATTATATTTTTTTATTTAGACTTATTCTGACATCACCTTGACAGAAGGCATCTCCCTTCTCTCGACGGTGGGGGGGAAGACCTAGGCTAAATGGTCCAAGGGTATTGATAAATTTTTTATCCACCAACAGCGCTTAACCTCCCAAAGTGAAAGACCTCGCTTCCTAAATGATTTTGTGCTAACTATGTGATTTTTTGAATTTATAATTGTCAGATCTTCAGTTGTATCATTCCTCACTATAACAGAACACTCCTATAGTCATCATGTTTTCAATTTTTTAACTGCTTGCTCTCTTAATGCCCGTTGCACGTTTGATGCTATGATATCGTAGAGTCCTAGATATTTCATGGAATACATTTTCAGTTTTTAGTAGATCATTTCCTCAAGCAACTTTCAGCACACTCCATCATTAAAACAACCTAATCTAAGCTTTGTTTGTAGTTTAGTATAAGTCGGTGATGACTTTCATAGTTTGAAGAGTCAATACTTTTCACCGAAGTATAGAAGTATAATCCATCCAGACTGACAGATGGTGAGGTGTATAA
>CAJQUW010011985.1:0-369157 GCA_907163375.1 Prostheceraeus crozeri
CTATATGAAAGATAAAGAATCTCAATTATTATTAAGATTAGAGCATTATAAAAAATTAAGAAAAAGATGGACTAAAGTTAAGAATGTAACACAAGGAATTGCCATATTCTTAACAATAAGTTTAGGTGCTTTAACAATTGTTATATCTTCAGGTGTTTTAGTAATTCCAGTAGTTGCTACAGCTTTAACAGGTACGGGTGTTTTTGCAACTTCACTTGTTACAATGTTAGATAAATCTTTAATAACTAAGAAACGAAAATCATTAAAAACTAAGCATTTACATATTAAAGAAGTCTATGACAAATTGCACTACTACTTTCAAAGAGTATGTGATGATAATGTTATTACGTTAGATGAGATTGAAAAATTTGATCAAATAGCTAATGAAGTTAATCAAATATCATTTCAATTACAGACAGAAAAAGTTGATGATAAGAATAGACAGGATGGCAAAATTTCTAGTGATGGCAAAATTTCTAGTGATGGTAAAATTTCTAATGAAGAAAATGATAAAATTTTTTTAGAAGAGCTAAAAACTTTAAGCGAAAATTTAAGCAAAACTTCATTAAACAAAACTTTATTAAACAAAACTTAAAACGAGAAAACTTTAAACGAAAAGATGTCAGACAACAAAGCAATAAAAAAATAATTTGTTCAGTAAAATGTTTTTGTTGTATTCCAATGTTACTACAAAATTCAAATATTATATTTTAAAAATGGATAAAATTAAAGCTGATAATTTTAAAAGAATAAAACAATTAGAAGAGTTAATAAAACAAAGAAATATTATGAAAGAAAATCATCTTCAACATAGAATGATAAAAGCTGGTATTCAATCTGATATGTTTGAAAAAATGCAGCAAACCGAGCAAGTAAAAACTGATTTTGAGAAAACTATGAAACCATTCAAAACTCTTGAAAAAGAAAGTACAAATAATGATAAACAGATTGATATAACAGATCCAGAGCACAAAACTATATTAGATGACTATGGATTACTAGAATCAAACATTAATAAGAAATTACCAAAATCTATGCAATTTGAACATTCTATTTCATTTATAGATGGAAAAACAATACCTAGATTTTATCTCGGACAAAAAGAAATATTTCCACAACCTTTTCGAGGTTTAATTTTTTCACCAGATAAATCTCCTTTTAATTTAGATAGAAATTTTGTTGATCTTTTAAGAGGAGCAGATTTAAATAATTATGCTGTAGAAGATCTCATAAAATATAAAGCTATGTTAGATAGAGTTGGTGCAGTAAAATCTCTTAGACGTTATAAACAATTAGAAAATTTATTATCAACAGGAGTTAAAGTAGTAAAAGGTTTTAAAACTGAAACAACTGTATTTTTACCAGATGATCCACAAGAATTACTAAATAGATTAAATATTTTAATATCTGCAATAAAAGAAGGACATAATTCTAGTTTCAATGAAATTCATGCTATATTGAAAAGACTGTTAGAAAAGAAGATTCTAAATGAAGAGGATTATAAAAGTATAACCGGACATCTCTGATGTCTTTACGAGCTTCGCCCGTAGCTGAAATATGTTGTTGTTTTTAATTTTTTTATAAAAAATGTTTATTCAAAATTTTAACTAAAAAATGTGTTCAGCAGATTTAGACAAAATTAATAATCATTTAGAAAATTTGACAGAGATTTTGGGTTCATCAAAATTTAGTACGACCTTAAAAATTATAACAACTACTTCATCACACACTTGTAATTTAGAACCCATTCTTCATTTAGAACAGAATAAAAATTATCAAATTGCATTGACTAGTTTCTCTACATTTAACACTATTCAAAACGTTATCAAAGATGTGAATGATCAATTTAGATATTCTACTGATAAAGGCAAAACATGGAAAATACAAACTTTTCTTCCTGGTTCTTACGAAGTTGAATCAATATCAAATGAAATTAAGAGAAATTTAGGTATACCATTTAAAGATAAGAAACAATTACATTTTGCAGTTGAACCGGCAGTTAATAAATTTTCTCTTACTTTAGACGAAAATCATCAAGTTGATTTTAATCATGATAGATCATTGTCAAAGCTATTAGGATTTAATAAACAAACCTATAGTCAAGGTTATCACTTAGGTGAGAAGATTCCAAAAATAACTGAAATAAATTCAATTGTTGTACATTGTGACATTATTGAAGGAGGATATATAAATGGTAAATTGTCAAATTTAATATTCAGTTTTCCAGCTTTTACTGTACCCATTGGTTATAGATTAAATGTAATTCCACAAACATTAATATATTTCCCTATTACAAGAAAAACTATTAACAACATTAACATTAGAATCACTGATGAGAAAGGACAAGAAATAAATTTTGGAGGTGAAGAGATTATGATAGATCTTTTGGTTCGGGAGGTATAAACTCCCGTTCGGGAGGTATAAACTCCCGTTCGAGAGGTATAAACTCCCACGCGAAGCTAGAGAAGTTTAATTTTCTTCTTCTTTTAAAATAAAAATAAAAATTTTTTATTAAAAGATGAGTGAAGTACTACCATTAAATAAAAAAAAACTTAAATTTAATCATCATCCAAATTTATCTAATAAAGTTTTGTCAGTTATTTGCGGAAGATCAGGTTGTGGAAAAACATATCTATTATTTAAAATTTTAACGACTCCAAATTTTTTGGATTATAACAATCTTATAATTTATACAACAACAGCAGAACAACCCGTCTATCAATTTTTAAAATATGGATTTGAAAATAATCTTAAAAAAACAGCAATTGCTTCATTATTAAAAGAATATGAAAAATTCGTGGTGTGAAGAAGCAGCAAAAAATAATCAGTTAGTTGAAACCAATAAAAATAAGCATATAAAGATACAATTAATAGATGATAGTGGTAATATGCAAGATCCTAGTAAACTAGATAAAACAATGTTTCATGTAAAACAATGTATTCATTAGACGGAAGTGTTATTAGAAAGAATGCAAATATATTTATACTATTTGAAATAAATGCAAGAAACTTAAGTGATTTGTTAAGAGATTTATGTGTAAGAAATAAAGATGAATTTAAACAATCGTGTAACAATGCTTGGTCAAAAGATTATGGCTTCATTACAATTAATATTGATAAAAAAAATCATGATAGAGTTATAGAACATTTGTTTGCCGAGTGATAAAAATATACAAATATAGTGATATAATATTTTATTTTTTTATTTTATATATATATCAAATTTGTCTATCTTAGAAAATAGAAAATTAAAAATGTGAAGTAGTTATTCCATCAGGTAAAATTTTTCTTTTATCATCAAATGGATCTAATGCTAATTTATGTTCCTCTTTTAAATACATTTTATGTTTCTTTGAATTAAGTCTATAATTACATGCTGTTTTTATTTCATTATTAAATAATACATTTTTATAATCTTGAAATGTTATTTGATTAGCCACTGATGCCTTTGAAATTCCTTTTAATGTTTTATGTGTTTTAATATTATTAGTTGTGTTATAACAATAACATTTAGATTTTAAAAATATAGCTTTGTTATGAAATCTTCATTTCCTTCTAATTCATCTTTTACTTTACATAAATCAGAAGGATGAATGATATCTTTTATTTTATTAATTTCTTCATCAAGTGTAGAATTATACGGTATTGTTAATTCTAAGAAAACAGAATCGGTATCTGTAAAGTGTAATTTATAGTTTTTGCCATAAGCAGGTGCTAAATGATCATATACACGTATAAATCTATACATAAATAGTTTAGCTAGTTCTAATATAGTGAATCCTATAAAATTAAACTTATCATGTTTTACGCTGATTCGACGTAAATGTACAGCACATAGTTCATCACTAAATCTAGTAGTTCTTTTATATGTAGGTTTCCTTGTTAAATTTTGAAACCTATCTTTATCATAAACTATTTCAATATTTTGTCTATTACGCACATTTTCTAAAGTCTTACCATAAAATGCATTATTCATTAATTTGAAGAACACGTTTCCAAAATCATCTTTATTTCTTTTAGCTATTTTACGTTTTTCAATATTGAACTCTATATAATCTTTTAACCACCTAGACTTTCTATACACTAGTTTCCGGTGAATTTTTGTGAGAATCATTCCATGTTCTAAATACCAATCTAGCATTCTTCCTTCAACAACATACTTTCCTTTATTACTTTGTGTTAACATAAGTTTTTTTGTTGGTCTGTATTTCTTAGGAATTAAAGATTTTTGATAATCTGAAAAATCCTCTATATTGGGAATTTTGTTTTCGGGACAGAAAGGAAAATATTTTGTTTTATCTTTTATTTCATCAGGATATACTAAATCAACTTCATATATATGACCACGATTATAATTTCCATCATATGTTTTTTGATAATCAAGAATGTTACACCATTCCATCTCACCTGTTGGTAATTCTTGTATCATGCAAGAAGAATATAAGCTATTAAAATCATAATATAACAAATAGTTTTCTCTCATGAATTCATCAATTGCATTTTCACGTTCTACTCCTTCTCGTTTCGTTCGAAAAATTTCTAATATTTTTTCTTTTTCTTCTGGAGATAAAGGTTTCATTATTCCATATTCTTGTGGATTTATTTTCTTATTATAACATTTAACATATCTATTACCTAAAACAGATGATACACCGCCTCTAATTCCAGATTCAAAAAATAATAATTTATCATATGTATTTTCTTTACAATGTTTAAGTTTAACATTTGTATGTTTTAATCCTGCTAACCATGTTAAACCTGGTGTAGAATAACAATAACATGGATCTATTCCGTAATATTCTAAACACATATCACGAAAGTTTTCGAAAAGATCAGCTAGTATTAATACATCTATCTGAAGATATTTCATTGTATAATCATACATTGTTTTACAATTTAACTCTCTCCAATTTTTTTCAGCTTCTGCATAATCTTCTTTAGATAATTGTGATTGTTTTAATGTTGATTTAAATTTATTTATTGGAGGAAGTTGTTTTTCTTCCATAATTTTATTCACAGAATTAAAATCAGTCTTCGACTGTGAACCACAGGTTTTATCCCCAGTTATATCAGTCTTCGACTGTGAGCCGCAGGCTATATACTCATACGGAAATATGCCTTTTAAAGGTTTTAAATTATATTTATTTAATATTTTACATTGTTCAGATTTCAAAGTTTTTCCCATAACATCTAATGAATAAGGAGTAAAAAATCTAAATGCATCTAAAATTCTAATACAACCTAATTGCATTGAAAAATATTCTTCTTCTGTTTTACATAGTACATTTATTTGTTGTTGTTGTAATTTTTCAGATGAAAATAAATCTTTCATTATTAAATGGAAATCATATTTAGAACCATTGTAGAAATATAGAGGAACAAAGTTATATTTAAATTTATTAGCATTAAGATTACAAGAATTATGTGCTGCACCTCTATATAATCCATTTAGATGATCATGATCTTTTACCTTATCAAGATATCTACCTCTGCCATTTTTATAATTTTTTGTAAATTCTTTTCCACAGTAATAACAATTTGTTTCATTAATAAGATTTAATTTTTCTTTTTCTGTTAATGGCATCATTGGAATATTTGTTTCAAGCAATTGCGAAAAATAATTTTGTAATTCTTCTACTTTCTTTGTAAACTTTTCTGAACTATCTTCACCATAGTATTGATAATATTCTGATTTAAATAATTCAGGATAATTTGAATGAATGTACATTCCCCAACATAATGGTTTTTGTTCAAATAAATATTTTTCTTTACTTTGTTCAGCTGCACTTTTTTCATAATTATCATTTTCAGAATCGGGTGAAGCCCTGGAACTTTCCGTTCGATTTTGTGTCATTAACATTATATGCTTCAAAATCACAATAAATAGTAAAGGGTACTTTATTTTTGAAATACCATTTATTGTATTCTAAATAATCATCTTTAGGAAAAGTATTTTCAACTGCTTCATTTTGTTGACAACTCTCCAAATGTCTATTCATTTCTTCTTTAGTTCTAAAACTTGTCATACATTGGAGACAGGGAAAATTAGCATTATCTGAAGTTTTTGTAAATATAGAAAAATCTTTACACAATATAAAATGACCCTGATAACATAATATATTCGCTTGTGCTGGTTGTTTTGTTTGTTCTAGTTTTTCAAATTTATCTTGATATATTTCATGTGTTTCATCAATTTCTTTTGTAAGATTAAATGTATTTCGAGGAAAATTTTGATTTAATATTTGTAACTGATAACTATATTCTTTATCATATTGTTCTTTATATTGTTGTTGACATTTTTTTTAAACATTCATTTATTTTTTGATTGGTTTCATTTTCTTCATTATTTAATTCTTTATTGTCTTCATTATTTTCTTCATTTAATTTTTGAATCGTTTCTATCTTATTTTGATATTTATGACCATATTCTTGTACTAATATTTTTGTTTGTTGTTGATAATCTGTTTTACATTTTTGTAAACTTTCATTTAAATTTTGTAATTTTTGTTGATATTCTAAAGATAAAGATAAATAATCGGAATCATAATCATAATTACGTCCTTTATAATTATTATGATTAATCATTATTGGTGATAGTGTTTTAACAATTTGAAATTTTTCAGTACATATTATATTTCCTTGGTAAAAAATATTATGATGCATGTAATTTCCTCTATCATTATATACTATTTCTGATTGACATAAATTTTTATTATTCAAATAAAATTTTTTTGAATCTGAGTAAAGTGGAGTAATTTTACCAATAGAAACATAATTCACATTTAATTCAAAAACATTTACTTCTATTAAATTTTTACTCCTTTTATGAAACTTTTTTAACCTATTATAATCATATGGAAATTCATGTAAGACATCAGAAATATCAAATTCATTTATGTATTCTTCTTTATTGTAATGACTTAGTCTTTCTTTATGATATTCTGCAGGATGTAAATGTGCTATAATACTCCACAGAAAACAATAATCATCTTCATTTTTTATGTTGATTATTTGTGGTGAACTGAAAGGTAAAGGAACATAACTACCACCAGTATTATTTTTATATTTATCAATTACTATTTTCTTAGATAGTATTTTAACGAATCTCCAACCAGATTCACGTAACTGGGCTTCAATTATACAATTTTCTAATTTAAGTATCATTTGTTCAAATATGGGTTGTATATCATTTACATTATGAATTTCTTGTGAATTTGTAAAATGTCCTTGTATTATTTCTTCAGGAATTCCATCAGGTCCATTTTTTGTATAAAGTACTTCTACATTCATATAACATTTGAAAGATTTCTTAAATATTTTGAAAAAGTTTTTTAATACATTATAAAAAGTTTCATCGGTTTCATTATGTTCAACCGATTCATTAAATAAATATTTTATATCTGTTACCGCTTCATCGGTTTTTTTAGTTTCATCAAATTCATCTATTTCGTTAAATTCATCAGTATCGCTAAATAAATATCTTCCATCTGGTGCGGGTGAAGCCCTAGAACCTTCGGTTCGTACATGTTCATCTTCACTATTAAAAACTTTTTTATATTCCGAATGTGAATAATCATCAAACACTTTTTTAACTTTTATATCAGTAGGTAATGTTTCTAGATAGTTTTATAAGTATTTAATTTTAATATATTTCCTTCATCAACTCGTTCTACATTTTGTAAATGCAATTCACTATTTAAATGAGATTGATAACTTCTTTTTGTTTGCAACTTTTTTTACATAAGTTACAATAAAACTTGGTATTTTCCATTTTTTTTATTTTTTAAAGAAAAAAATTGTGTTTTAATTTTAGATATAAACATTCTAATAACAAGATCTTGAGAGTTAATATATATTATTATATATTTCACGTTCCTAAGTTATTTTATTTTCTTTATCACATTAAGTTTTATCATATAACGTTTTATCAAAAGATAATTTAAATTTATTTTCACTAACTATTGATTCTTCATCATCATCATCAATTGATTCTTCATCATCATCATAAATTACACTTTTTGGAATTGGATACCATTCTCTTATTGGAATATCTAATTCTAAATTACATCTTTTATCTGATAATAATATAATAGAGAAAAATATTGGTCTTTGATCTCTTTTGGAAAATTTAATAACACCACCATAATCTGAATCACTTTTAGTTTTTATTAAAGATGATAAAATTTTAAATTGATTAGATGTAAATCATAATTTAAATTTTGTAGACCCGACACATAGTTGTCGAACAGTATCTTGAACTATACCATCATTATTATTTTCAATTGTAAGAAAATGAAATTTAGATAAATTTTGATTATATGTAGTATTAATATCATGTACATCAGTATGAGATATAAATTTTTCTTCACTTAAATTTTTATAATTACTAATATTTTTATAATCTTTCTTACCATTTACACCATTTTCAGATGTTTCAAAATCATCATCTATAGTATTATCATCATTATTATCATAAGATTCTTTAAGATCGGGCAAAGCCCTAGAACATTCGGTTCGTTTATTATGATTATGGTCATTGTTAATAGTATAACGTGTTGTCCACATATAAATTTTCTCTTGTTGAGCTAAACCATTTATATAAGATTTTAACAAATTAATATTTAAATTGGAATACAATCCTATATATGTATCATCATCATATCTTTGCGGCATTTCTGGTGTTTCTTGTTTATAAATTGTATCTCTATAATAAACTTGACATAATAATTCTTCATTATGTTTTTTACTCTCTATGTGAATCTTATATTGATTTTGATCGTCAACAAATAATCTAATTTTTTCCTTTGAGAAAGATTTTAATTTTTTAACTAATTCTTTAATATTGATATAATTAATAATTTTAGTTTCTATCCAATCAGTATTACTAATTGGTAATACTGCTCTAATAAAACCATAAACATTATTATGACCAATAATAACCATATTTTCTTTATTTAATTCCACATAAGCTACATCATTATATTTACTTACTATATCCATAAATTTAATAAATGGATCACCTGGAAAAATACAATAATTTGTTTCTATTGAAGGTAAGCCTTTTGTTTGCTCTCTAAATATTTCGGCTTGTAACTGAAATAAAATATTAACATCTATACATGGATTAGTAATAGTATTATTATTATTATTATCAAAACATTTATTTCCAAATCTCGTTGATCTCGTCGAATAAGAAGAACAGGATGATGCGGACGAATATAATTTTTTTAAATTTGCTTTATCCATTTTTTTATTTTTATTAGAAAAAATTTTATTTTTTTATTTTTATGAGAAAAAATTTTATTTTTATTAGAAAAAATTTTATTTTTTTTCTCATTATATAAAAAAAATTCTTTTTTATTGTTTTAAAAATGATGTTACCAAATGTTGGTGGAGGTGCATATATCCCGAATAATCGTGAATTAGAAATAGAAATAGAAAATTATATTATGAAAACTGGAGACGTTTTATCTGGTCCGATGCATCTTTCTATTCTTCCGCAACAAAATACAGAGTTAACAAATAAACAATATGTTGATACACAAATCAATGACTTAAAAGAAAAATATATAAACGATGTTTTGGTTCCACTGATGAATGAATTAAAGTTGCTAAAACTTAATGACAAATCATTAAACGAAAAATTATTAAAACTTGATAAAAAGGATAGAGAGCTAGAAACAGATATAGCAAAACTTTTTAAAAAGATTTCAGAACAATCAAAAATTTTAATATTACTTTCTATAAAGTTAAAATCTGCAGTCATTAAAAATAAACAACAGATAAAATTATTGAAAGAACAATTAGAAGATGAAATAGAAAAACTTCCTGAAAGAATTAAAAAAATTTAAAGCAGTTACAAACTACATTCCAAAAAAGTGTTGATGAATTAAGTTCTAAAATTACTCAACAAATGAAAAAGATGAATAGAATAATAAATGAAGTAAACTCACTTAATCAAAGAGTTGATAAAATGAAAACTCTTAAAATCAATTTAGAAAATGAATTAAAGAAAAATTTACAAGAAAACTCTAAAGAAAATAAAGAACAGTTAGATTCTGTTAAAAGACAACTAGATGTTCTTAAAATTAAGTTAAATGCTCTTAAAGCGGCGTTGAAGATGAATCAGGAGAAAATGCTAGTTAATAGAAAAGAAATTAAAGTACATCACACGCTACTTGACGCAATAGATAAAGTGCAACAATTAATTAATAAAGTTATCTTGAAGTTGTTGTCCATTCACAAACGTAAATCTTGATAGAACCAAAGGTTCTGAGGCTTTAGCCGATCGGACCAAAGGTCCTCAGGTTACTAACCGATCGACGAAGTCTTGGGTTTCTAACCTATCGGAGCGAAGCTCCTCGAGGCTTTAGCCAATCATAAACGTAAATATTAAACGGACCAAAGGTCCTCAGGTTACTAACCAATATAACTTTGTTCAGAGGCTTTAGCCGATCGTAAATATTTTTCCCAAAAGTCAAATTTAATCCTAAAAAATGCCTATAATTTATAAACACAATCTTAAACATTTTGCTTCAAATCAAAGAATTGCTCATGAACCACGTATGAATCCTGTTTATCATTATGATAATAGAGAAACAGTTCACACGGAAGGAGCTGGCATCTTTTCTGGTATTGGAAGTATCGTTAACTTGATTAAAAATAATAAAGATTTGATTACATCTGCTGCAAAAGGAGCAGCTGCTATAGGTAGTACAGCTAGTGCAATATCAAATGCTGTCAAGTCTCAAAACGAATTAAAACAACTAGAAGCTATTCGTAAACTTAGGAATGATTCCGAAGAACTAAAAAATTTTAAAAAAACTTTCAGAGGAAACAAAAAATAAAATTGCTAACATGGCTGTTGGGGAAACCTTGAGGAGCGGAGCTCCGTCTGATAGTAAACATAGGAAGAAATCAGGCGTAGCCATAAAACGTTCAATTGAACCTACCGTTCGTTCAATTGAAGAAATAAGAGGTAATGGCGCGAGCAGCAACCTTCGGTTTAACCAGCAAAGCTGTAGCGGAGCTGGTCTAGCAAAATTCTAAAATTATATTTTAGTAAAAATTTTTTAATTACATTTTTTAGTAAAATTTTTTTAGCAAAATTTTTTTAGTAAAATTATTTTAGTAAAATTATTTTAGCAGAATTTTTTCTGTGTGTGAGGAAAACAAAAAGTCTAATTATTTTTTATAAAAATGTCTTCGCTTATCGAAAATAAATTTGAATTAGATAAACCACCAGGTGTTAGTTATAATCAAAAAAAGAATGACTATATAAGAATTGCTATGAATCCCGGATCTTCTAGTAGAGTAAATACTGGAGGAGATTTAATTTTTGAAGTTGATAATCAGCAGAGTTATTTATATTTATATATATATTTTTATATATTTATATATTTATATTCCTTTTTACACTGTGAATATTCTTTATATAGTGATGCCAATTTTACAACACCATTACCAGATACCGATAATATTGCATTAGAGAATAATTTCTTTCCAAGATTATTTACACAAATGCGTTTAGATGTTGCAACTCAAAATATAGAAACAATAAGTGATTCTCCAGGTGTAATTGATACAATGCTTAGATTTGTAACAATTGGTGAAAATAATAAAAAGTATGAAATCGAAGGTTGGTTTCCTGATACTAATGATGGCATAATTGTTGATGATTTAACTCACGCTGGAACAGATGCAGCAGGAATTGCGAAAGATGTAGAAAATATTGCAAAACATTTAAATAAAACAAATAATGATGCATATAAAGAAAGACGTGAATTTAACAAGAAAAGTAAAAAGACAGTTAATTGGTCATTGTCTCCATTATTCGGATATTTAGATTATGACAAAATATCATCATCGTACAGCAAATAATGAATTAATCTTTTTTTGGTAAGACTGGAAAAATATCATATTTAAAAATTGATAGACTTGAATGGTGGATTAAGCATATTACTCCTAGTTTAGAGATTGAAACAGCTATTGCAAAAAGATTAAATACTAACAAACCAATTCCAGTAAATTTTCTAAAGCGTACTGCTAGTTCAGTAATTTTTTCCGAACAAAGATTTAACTGGCATTTTACTAGAACTGCGAATACTCCAAGATATTTATTACTAACATTTCAAAGAAATAATTCTCCAAGTTTTGATAAGAAGAACAATCTCTTCCATATTAATACAATTCGAAGTTTACAATTTCATTAAATCAAACCCGATATCCAATTGATCCATTAAGATTCGATGATACCAATAATCAATTTATGGAAGGATATGATGCTTATAGAAATCTTTGTATAGAATTTGGAGTTGAACCACAATTAACTCCTGGAGATTGGAGACATTTATATCCTGTTTTCTGTTTCGATTGAAGTGCACAATCTGAAGATATTATCAAGACTGGTGTAACAATTAATATTGAAAAAAAAGATTCCACAACTTCATTGATGGCTTATTGCTAGAAGATGTAAAATATTCTATTGAAATTCTTAATGGAAAGATGGCTAGGATAAGTTAATTAAATCCTTAGATTAAATTTTTTTTAGTAATTAGTAATAAAATTTTTTTGTAACTAGAATAGATTAAAAATTTTGATAACTTAAAATTTATTCATAACTAGAAAAGATTTAAAATTCTTAACTTAAAAATTTTTCATAACTACAATAGATTGAAAATTTTCGTAACTTAAAATTTTTATATTAAAAATGTCGCAAGCGAAAAGTAATAATAATAAAACTATTGAATTAAAATTACGTAATATTGTTGACAAAAATGCACCTAAAACTATTACGATTAACAAAAAAAAGTATTACATAAGTAAACCAATGATAGAGAATATTCAATTACAAGAAGAAAAGAATGGCGGGATTCTCCCATTAATTCCACTAATAATAGGAGGCATAGCAGCAGCAGGAAGTGTTGCAGGTGGGACAGCTGGTATTGTCCAAGCAGTAAATAAAAATAAATCAGAGAAGGCAGCATTAGAAGAACAAAAACGTCATAATAGAGAGTTAGAGAAAGTTGCTAGGGGTGACGGAATAGTAGATAATTTTATTAGTAAATTAAAATTAGTTGATGAAGGAAAACGAGTTCTTAAAAATATTCTCCACAATGTTGATGATTTAATTGAAATTAAGGAAACTAAAGATGGTTCTGGAATATATCTAAGTCCTAGTATGATAAGGTAATAACCTCAGGACCTTATGTCCGATCGGCTAAAGCCTCTGAACAAAGTTCTATCCGGTAAAACATTTATTTTATCTTTTAAAATGAATTCTACAAATTCCGAAAATTTAATTAAATTAAAAATTGCTAATTTAGATTTATTGAATTATCTATTAAACAAAAATAAAACCTGAAATTGTAAAATTTACGAAGGTAACGACGACAAACAAAGTTTGGCAACTACCTACGGTGGTGACATACAAAAAACATTAGAAAACTTTCCTGGATTTATTTGGAGTAAATATTCGAAAGAAAAACATCTTCCTGGTCATTCATATACCGGTCCAGGAACTCGATTAGATATAAGACTAGATGAGAATAATAATCCGAAACCAGGTGAAGAACCAATAAATAGAGTAGATGCCGCAGCTTACAGGCATGATTTAGCTTATCGAAATCATGATCTAAGTTCTCGACATGCAGCTGATAAGAAGATGATTCAAGAATTAGATAGTATTCAAAATCCTACATTTAGAGAAAAAATTGAAAGAATGTTTGTTAAGAAAGCTTTACAAGCTAAAATATTATTCGGACAGGGTTTAAATGAAACGACAGCAAAGTTTTCTGAGAGCAACGCTCGAACCTACGCGTCCGAAATCCACAAGGAATATAGAAGGCCTAAATATTTATTGAAAGTAAAAGTATTTAATAAAGATGATATTTGGAGTGCTGATCTTATTCATATGCCGAATGAAAAAGATTATAAATACGCATTGACCGTTATAGATTTATATACACGATACGCTTGGGTAAAGCCTTTAAAAAACAAAAGTGGTCTATCAGTTAAATATGCGTTTGAAGAAATCTTTGAAGAAAGTAAGAGAAAGCCAAAAAATTGTTTGTTGATAAAAGTTCGGAATTTTATAACAGAAATGTTCAGCCACTATTTGAAACTGTTTATTCAACTGAAAATGCAGGGAAGGCCGTAGTGATAGAAAGATTCAATCGGACGTTAAAAAATAAATTATTCAAAAAATTTACTCAGCAAGGAAATCAGAAATGGTTAAAAATATTACCAGGAATTGTAGAGCAGTACAATAATAAAGTTCATTCAGGTATTGAAGAAACTCCAAAGAATGCTTCTGACGACCCTGATTTAATGCGAAAGAAAATATTCGAAAATAATTATTCGAATGAGAGTAATCCGAATTTGCAGAAACTTAAGCCGAAATTTAAAATTGGAGATAGAGTTAGAATATTTAAATATAAGAATAAATTTGAAACAGGCTTCGTCGGATACTGGACTAAAGAAATATTTGAAGTTTGTAAAATAAATCAAACTTATCCGATTACTTACGAAATCAAAGATTTAGATGATGAAGATATCAGAGGCCGATTTTATCAAAATGAATTACAACGAAGTGATTGTTAATTATCATTATTATTATTCAATTCTAACATAATATCAAGAAATGGCACTCCTTCTTGCAATTTTAATAAAACATAAAGACATAATTGACCACAATAAGTTGTTCCCGGTTTTTGAATTTGAAACGTATTGTATGTTCCCGTTCCAAGTAATTCTTTTACTTCATTTGTAGGGGGCAAACCGTATGAATCAAAATAATAATTATCTCCGTTTTTACTAAAGATACCTGCTGACCAATGTACGCCTTTTTAGTCTGAAGTGTGAAGATTCGTTATGAAATTTACAGTTGAAACTTTGTTCCGGGAACTGAAGGTTCCTGTTGGCTTATTTTTGATCAATTGTAATTCGTCTCTCATTAGGACATGAAAATTCTTTATTCCCAATTGATGTGCGATTTTCTTTAGATCAAAATTCGTTGTTGTTTCTGTTCCATATAATTTAAAGAACTCGATCAGGTCAGTCATTTTAAATGAAACAAAAATCCAAATTGTCAACGTCCATTGTCACTTTTCAATCTCCACTCAAATAAGTTGCAATAAATGTTACTACTTGTTACTTATGAAGTAGAGTCCAACATTTATATGAAACGAGAATCCAAATTGTCAACGTCCATTGTCACTTTTCAATCTCCACTCAAATAAGTTGCAATAAATGTTACTACTTGTTACTTATGAAGTAGAATTTCACGTTTGCAAGTCTTCTAATTCCTGCGTGAGTCCAGTATGTTGCGCATGTTGTTGTTCAGTTTGTTGCACATTGGGTGAATCAAATATGGATTCTGCTAATCTTCGCTTTTCTTCTTCTTTCTCATGATCAATGAAATCTTCAAGATATGTAAAATGCTTCATCACAAAATGAATCGATAAGGAGGAATTAGCTAAATTTGGATAATGTCTTGATAATTTAATGTTATGAGTCTCATTCAACTCTTTCACAAATTTCACATGATTCTTATTGGTCAGTGACTTCAGTAGCTGAAGCACTTCTCCTTGCGAAATATAGCAACGTAGAAGATTCCGTTGTGTCATTTTCTCGAAAGCAATGAGTTTATTCAATGACGAGATGCACGATGAAACACTTAAAAAATCTTTTTCGTCGAGAAATGTAAGTAAATTGCTGCTGTCAACATCCTTGAATGAATCACGGATTATTTCAAACACTTCTCTCTTTTTATCTTCTTCGTTTCCACTCGTCTTCTGTTTCTTTCTTAGTGATTCAAGAATAAATTTTGTTGATATCGTTTTGAAGAAATCCAGATGGTCTGGTGAAATAAGAGGCAAAACTTGATCCACGAAGCAACAAAATTCTCTCTCTATTTTGCTGACGGAAGACATTGCAAATGAGAACTTTGCTTCTAGCGCACACGGAACAATGACTAATAAATGAAAACAGCTGCCAGATGCTTTGACGTCATGCGCTTGTTCTGACGTACTGGTAAGAATTAAAACAACTTGCCTAACGTACAACTAAAATCTAATTGTATCACAAAGCTGTAGCAACTACTGGAATTACTAAAACACCTGAAGATATAACAATAGTGAGAGCGCCTAAACTTATTGTTAAGAATATGGCAATTCCTTGTGTTACATTCTTAACTTTAGTCCATCTCTTTCTTAATTTTTTATAATGCTCTAATCTTAATAATAATTGAGATTCTTTATCTTTCATATAGCGTACTCTATCTTTGTGTTTTTCTTTATTCATTTTTTCAATGTCCATTAAAGTAGAACTACGTTCATATGATAACGAAGGATATATTCTTGCGGTTTCTTCCATTTTTGTTTCTTCCATTTTTAAAGAAATATTATTAGTCACATGATATATTTTAAAAACCTGAAAAACGTCTAAACTCATGAATTTGAAATTCTCAACTTTTATGATTTTCGGTGTCCTGGAACGGTCATGATTTGAGCAATGAAAAATGTCATAATCACAAATTTGAGATTCTTAACTTTTCTGATTTTTTCGGTGTCCTGGAACGGTCATGATTTTAAGGGTGAAAATTGTAATTCTCAAATTTGAGATTTTGAAAAATTTGAAAAGTGGGTATTTTTAAAAACGCCCAAATTTATGAATTTAGGTCTTCATAACCTGAAAAAGGGTTCAAATTCATGAATTTATGTCGTTTTTAAAAATGCCATTTTTTGAAAAAATGGTACTTTTTGAATGGACTAAATTCATGTATTTAGGTCTTAAAAACCTGAAAAAGGGTTCAAATTCATGAATTTATGTCGTTTTTAAAGATACTATTTTTTTGAATTTTATGGTGTCCTGGAACGGTCTTTTGCCCATTACTCGAACATTTTGTCTAACTTCATGATAAAAGAAGATCGAAAAAGAAATCAGTGACAAGCGCGTTCAACACGTTATCTTGTATAAAGACGAAGTTAATAAATACTTTCTTAACATTTGTTTCGTGTCGGGTAACGAATATATACTGGCATTTGTCAGTTTTTTTGGTATACAACTTAATTCACGAAAGTTAGTCATACTGGTACAAATTTACAATGTTTACATGGTTAGGTTCAATTTTGCCTCACTTCAGTGTCTCAATTGCTTGTAAGCTATTCTCAAAGTGCCGAATAAATTTTCTTGACACTGAAGTTATTCTATTTCTAGTGGTACCAGGATTCCCATGATATTTTCAGACTAACTTATTCAGTTTGGGAACAGATGTACGTCTTAGGTGGAGAAATACATGGAGAGGCTAGAGGCCTTTCTTTAACAAGCTAATGTTTGAACGTGGATAATATAGGTTAAGCTTTTTTTAGTAGCCCTGGGCTTCCCACGACATGACTGATTTAAGGCAAGGAAGCAAATTTATGTATTGGGTAAAAAAAACTGGCTATTTTAAATATCCAGGATTTTCCTAAGAAACATGGGTATAAGCTACGCTGTTTTTAGTAAGCCTCTGAGTCTGTGACGTATAAAACAATGGAACAGATTTTACAATGTGATTCGTGACTGATGAATGGGCAAGACTCGAGCTGAAATCACGGAGAAGTATTGTTTCACAAATTCATCATTCCGAGAAGTTAACAGATAAGCTGAAATTTCTTCGCAACGGCTCATGGTAAGGGAGGTGTTGAGGGAGTCGGCGGTTCTGCAAAGCGGATGGTTTGGGACTGTGTTCGCTCGAAACGTTGCCAGGTGCAGAACTCTCAACAGTTAGCTACCTGGCTCAATGAGTGCAACAGTAAACCTGAAAGGCACAGTAGTGTCGTACGGTGACATTTACTATACTTGTCACCAGTTGCAGTCAAATTAGCAAGGGCTAACCTTAGGCAAAACACAGTTAATAATGAATTAAATCACAAATCAAACTTTCAGTAAGTAAAACCAATGTGAAAAATAAGAATAAAACACAAATGTAAATGTTGAAAATATTCAAATGGTAGGTAATGAAAAAAAAAGTACTGTGTAAATATAAGTAGAGTGAGAAAAAAAATTGATGACTTACTCGAGAACTCCAGCCTGTCTGCCACACTGTGTGTTGGGCAGTGTAGTAATTGCGGAAATTGCTTATATGTATTGACAAAACTTAATCTGCAGGTCTGGTCGCCCAGATGCTTGCACATGTCAATTGCGTCAGAATGAAATTTAATGCTTTGATTGAGGAGAAGATGAAGTAGAAGATAACGATAAGTGAAAAGAATTTGATCCCTCAAAAGGACCCATATGGCGCTCCCTACAGGTTAAAGGAAATAACAACTACAACAGATTACCTAATTGAAAAAATGTGCAATTGAGGTCATCAGCAGGAACTTAGGTAAGGATTCGCGTTTCGGCCCCTACTCCTGAACGCTCAAACTCACCCAAGCGGGGCCCTGCTATATGAAAGCAGCCTCGAAATCAATTAAATCAATGAAAGCACGCACAATTATTAAGAAGCTGCTTAGCAGAAAAATATCCGTATTTCAATAAAGTTTCACTATGCTTATGCAGCTGCTACTCAGCACTTTGCTTGAGATCTACTCTGTTATATCCTCTCTTAATGAGAGTAGTAGCTGTACGATTGACTTTTTGGATGAAATCTTTTTCCAATGTACAGATGCGCCCATATCTTAAAACTTGTCCAACAAACACTCTAGCTCCTGTCCTGTAGGGCATACAGTTTTGCGGAAAGGTTAAAAGGGTGACAGGGAAATTAAAATGGTCGACTTTATGAAAAACAGATGTAATTGTGCCGCAGTCAGTGATATTTATGTTAATATCAAGATATTCTACTTGTTTGTTATTACTCCCACTTCTGCTGGCTTCTAGACTAGGTGGGTAAATCTGTGGTATCAAGGAATCAAACTTTTTATAATTAATAATGCATAAATCGTCGATGTATCTAGAAGTATTAGATAATAATCTAGCTAGACCGTACTTCTGATTCTTCATTAAATTAGTCATAAAAATAAATTCACAATGTAAAAGAAACAAATCCGCAAGAAGAGGACTGCAATTACTACCCATAGGAATGCCTCTTACTTGTTGAAAGACTAAACCTCCGAAAGTAACAAAAACTTCGCTTATAATGAACTTAATGGCTTCTTTAAATTTATCCTTAGTGAATACGCTATAACCTTGATACCTGACACCAGATAAAAAACTTTTTTCAAAACTTACACACAAATATTTCCTATTAGAATCGTTGAAAATTAAGTCGAGCAGGTCGGAAATGTGAGTAATGACATCTTTATGATCCAGATCGGTGTACAAAGTGGAAAAATCGAAAATTTGTACGTCATATGCTGTAATGTTTTGAATTTTATTGAGGAATTCAGCGGACGATACTATGCTCCAATAACAGTTAATACCACTATTACTATGAATTGCGTTACAATACTTCCTAAAATGGTCTCTGATAACAGACAAACCTTTATTAATCTTAATGGAAAGTTGGTTAGTAGTACAGTGCCTAGCACCAGCTATAAAGCGAAATTTGAAGGGATTTTTATGTAATTTTGGTATCCAATATAATTTTGGGAGTTTTTCATCACCTTTTCTACAAAGGGTGCTGAATAATTTACTCATAGAATCCTTATGCCTCTTAACTAAATCACTAGGAGACACATCATATGGAATGTAAGTACTATTACCAATAGGGGTTAGTGAGTTAAGATCGAATCCAAGTTCTTGTAATAAGACCATAACGTAAAATTTTTTACAGATGAATGCGTAATTACTATTAGCTTTGTCTACGTTAGTTATTAAAAATGCTGATGATAATACTTCAAATCTCTGCTGAAATTACGAAAAGATTTAAACTTCGTTTGTAAATTATCTACATCTTTATTTTTATGTATTCTATCTTTAGCTAATACTACTATCCTGTTTTTCCAAGCCTGAAAGTCACTGACTGAAAGTTCAAACTTATTGCACATCTTTGTGATGTGCTTATCTATGGATACAGTTATGCTATCTATAACGTCGTTGTGACGAACGGGAAGGGACAAACGATGCTTAGAGCCTAATGAAAGTAACTCTTTCAGGTCTGGTTGCTCAATAAAATTAAAATCACCAGTAAATACATGTTTGTGATGCTTTGTGTTGATGTGAGAAGGGTGCTGACTACACTTACAGTCTGAATGGACAATATTTTGTAAGTTGATTCTATCCAACTTGTTGAGGAATTTGTTATAGTCGCAAATTTTCAATGAGACAGGGTTATTCAGAGAAAAATAGGTTTTGGGCGGGTACTGTTCCCGAACTTTGTCAGGTACTAAACGATTGAGGCTTTTATCGTGTAAAATACTAGAGATGTCAACCTTGTCCATGATTTTATTTTTGAAATCAAAGACAATATTAGTTTTTAGGACTGCAGGCTTTCTGGACTCATTGCTAATCACTTTATTGTAGAAATATTCTTGTAGCAGGATATTCTTGAGAACGCGCCAAAGATGACCGGTGGTCAGGCGGATCACCAGTGGATAGTCAAAGGCAATCAGCAACTAATTCGACGGACATTCTCAATCGTCTGCGCTGATTTTGATCCTGCGCCAATTACCAACGAGTTTCGTGTCGGTGACATGGCTACCGCTCGTGTTAGTACCAAGTGTCATGGCACCATCAAGAAATTCATCGGAATCATCCAGTCTTTTGCTGACATGGATTGTCAGGTGTTGTTCCTCAAGGAATGCTCGCAATCATTCTACAGGATTTCTGATCCCAATGGTGCTGCATGGGTACAGAAATCTGACATTCGGCCAGTCGAAGTAGATCACACAATAAACAGCAAAAACTTTTCAGCAATAAAACAGCAAAAAAATAGCAAAAATTTGGTCACGAACGAACATAAGATTCATACTCTTAACGAAAAAATCGGAAGAAATGAAGTCCTTGACAAAAATACTTTTTGATATTGGACAAAGGAGTATCAACATCAACATAACGTAGTATTGGCATGACCCTTCATTTGCAGCACTACCTGCATTGTTTCAAAAATTGTAAAGGATTTGATTTATATTATCTTTAAAATATAATGTTCCAAAATTAGATTTTCTTAATAGAAGAAGTACCGTTATGTCTAAACGATACATTTCGCGATTCCTAACGGTTTGGGATATCCTTTTTCGAAGACTCAAGTCACTGAGAGAAAATGATGCATTTGAAAATTTGCCCTCCGTTTCGGAGGAATTGCCTAATAATAAAAAACTAACATAATAAAAAGACACGTGTTTACAGGAAGTGAGACAATTTTTAGAGTAAACATTGCAATGAATTGAAAAAATCAGTGTTAGTTTTCAGCTTCATCAGAGTCCGATTCGGTTCCAACCGTCTCGAAGTATCTACGTCTTGCGCTTCGTGCAATTTCCAGCAACTTGTCATTGACATAGAAGTTCGAGCAACCGCCAATATTTCGTAAATAAGATGGAATCGTATGAAGTAATGATTCGCAAATGAAGTGAGTAACATAAATTCAAACTTGTTAGGAAGTTTTCGAAAGATTATGAGAATGAGATACATAATAACTTATACAGTCATGGAAAAAATATAGTACCCGGTGAAAAAATGAAATCTCAAGTTCCTGCGTCACTTTCACATACCTATTATTACTCCGATAAATGAACATCATGATAGTGATAAAAGTACAATAATAACAATATTAAAATCTTGTGATGCCTCCGTCAGCACGCATGAGTTTTTCCACACGATGAGTCATAGAATAAATTATGGATTTCCGATAACTTCGTACTTCCATGAGTTCTCTCCAAATTTCTTCTAAAGTTGCAAAATGTTCGTCACTGTTAGACGGATTTTCATATTCCCTTTGCAATTTCAGTTCCATTCTACCCCACACATTTTCGATAGGGTTCATATCAGGACTGTAAGGAGGCCAGTCAAGGATGTTGATATCATTTTGTTAGAGAAATGTTCGCGTTCGAAGGGCAGTATGTATAGGCGCATTGTCTTGTTGGAAAATGCCGTTTCCTTGAGATATCATGGGCCAAATTGGCAGGAGATGCTCTGCAGGAATATTAGCATACTGTTCAGAATCAATGTGGATTTCGATTCTGACTAAATCCGTGAAGCCGTTTACAAAAAAATGCTCCCCATACCATTGCATGAGCCACAAACCTATTGGGAACGCTGCAAACATAGGTTTCCGAATATCGGCATGCGAAGGGTCTTCGAACACACTGCACGCGGGATGGTAGTTACAAGCAGAATCGCGATTCATCAGAAAACACAACTGTCCTCCACCTTCTATAGCTCCAATTGGATTTGTGCCGAGCCCATTCAAGTCTGCAATCTTTATGGTCTTCACTCAGTAGAGTCTTCCTTGCCGTTGCAAAGGACTGCAGACCAGTATCTCGCAACCGATGCGAAACTGTTCTTCTGTCACATTCAAGATGCGAGTCCTGCTTTATTTCTCTGGCAGACATGAAAGGATTTTCTGAAGACATCCTGACAATCTTTTCATCTTCTCGGTCACTTGTCACTTTCTTCCACCCACAAGCACCTCGGTTGCTTCCTTCAGTTTGTCAATCGACAGACAATCTCTGAAGATACTTTTTGACCGTGTTCCCAGAAATACTCACGCACTCAGCTATTTTTTGGTTTTGAAAATAATGCATGAGTCCTTAATGCATAAATTTGACCTTTCATAAACTCAGTTAAGTCGGTACCGCGCGAAGCCATAGCTGACAGCGATCTAGAATGAAATGAAGGAAGTGACACTTCCAAACCATTTTATTAACATCATGTTGGTTTCTTTGTGTGGTGTTAACTCAAATCAGCAGATATTTATGGACTGCCTGCAGTATCAGCATGATCGGATTCGTTCGTTTAGATCATAATAGAACACTGGCGAATGTTGATTTGTGGCTATTAACATCGATTGCTGCCAACATGTTGCAACTTATCGGGTACTATATATTTTCCATGACTGTGTAAATTATACGTACAAACCTTCAAAATTCAAAAACGAAAAAAAGTACGAGTGGCAACCCTGACTAAAATTCGATTCTTATTTCTTACAAAAAATGAAAATAATGATAGATAGCAAGAAGTTACAAGAAAAATTCACAAAGGCCAATACAAAAAGGCAGATTGCAAATAGAAGAATTAAATATTGAGTTGCATCCTCAGTTGAAAAATTCTATTTGCATTCTGTAGATTCTATAAATTTAATAATAATTAAATAATTCTATAAATTCTATTTGCATTCTGTTATTTTATTTACACTGTGTTTGCAAAAAGCAGCATTAATTAGTTACTACAGGGGCACTTACTTAGACGAAATGTCAGCAGTGTGCGAAAAGCAGTTTTCGATGAATACCCGCCGACATTTCATTCTTATTACATGCATACATTTGTAATTTACTGTTTCAGCAATTTCCTGAATAGTTTGTTAAATTTTAAAAGCTACATGTCAGTGAGTTGATGTGATAATTACTCACTGAGCCTGACGGATCAGTTACATGTATGTGAGCAGCAAAAGTACGTAAAGAAATGAATAAGATAATAAAATTATTGTCATTCCTTTAAAGTCATGATACTTAAATTTTTCTTTCCTCTTTCTCTGCTGTGAGTGAGATGAGATAATTGGGACTGCGTTTCAAAGGCGAAACATTGGCAGCACAGTACCTGGGTTGGAATAAAAGTCGTAGGTGCACCAATTTGTATGCACATCGCCTTTCAGAAGATGAAATATATACTCAAGAACATCGTATCATTAGTTTCTCTTGTCTTCCCTTACATTGACTTTCAATTTTAGGCCAAAACAATCTTTCCATTTGATGATAATATGATTCTTACATAATTTGACATATTG
The DNA here is from genome assembly GCA_907163375.1 of Prostheceraeus crozeri. Taxonomy (NCBI): domain Eukaryota; kingdom Metazoa; phylum Platyhelminthes; order Polycladida; family Euryleptidae; genus Prostheceraeus; species Prostheceraeus crozeri. The sequence continues at coordinate 23,864 of CAJQUW010011985.1, forward strand.
AGTGGGACGCAAATATACTAAATTTTGGCATGACCTTAACTTGTTTCATAATGATGATCTTGTTGACTCCTACGCCATCGGCAAGGTCATCAATTGTAAATGTGGCCAAATTTTATGTGATGGAGAACCCACACAAAATCTATTCTAGTAATATCCAGAAAAATGCAGTGTTAGAGTGCTTATCTATCAGATAAAAGAACAGAAAGGCGAGCCACCTAAATACCAATTTTGGTTTGAGAAAGTAACACACCTTATACATTAATGAGCATTTTCATTTGAAGAACAATAAACTGATTGAATCGGAAACCTTTTGTTTGTCATGAAGGAGTAGGAGGGCATCATTCATAATTTTGAATAATTTGTTATGTAAATTTTAATCGCAGAAAAATATCATCCTGTAAATTGTTGAAGGATACAAGCTGCACAACGTCTCGTGACTTTCACGTAAACAGGAATTGACCCATGAACTTCCATTGATAAAGCCGATATAGATAAAAACGTTAGTCAGCTAGTGTAAAATTGATTCTCTCAGAAAGAGGCTACAATAAGGGTATCGTCGATATGCGATCCAAAAATGCGATGTTGATTAACGGGCAATTCCTATTCCGTTAATATCGCAAACAACGGCAATTCCAGTCCGTTTGTAAAATTACTTTCCATTCAATTGATTGATGATCTTCATAAACTATCAATATTTATATATAAATTTCAATATATATATATAAAAAATCAAATAGAATAATAAATTTCAATATCAGTTGAAAATATAAACATAGAAAATGTTGTATGCCGATGCATTCAAAGACAAATGTAGTCGCAAAGAAACTTTTATTGATAAGCAACATGCCTTTCATAAACCGAAGCACTTTCGAGGACAGAATGATCGTGTGTACAAAATGAGACGTATTCACTGGACAAAATGAAGACATCTTTAAAGGAGTATTTTGAATTTCTCAGATATCTCGACAATGAGCGGATTTCATACGAATGTCATTCTAGGTCTAATAACTCTGAAAAAACAAAAGACAGATGGCTTCCTCGACATGTAAAGGATAATTACATGCGCAATTTGAATAATCGCATCGATAGCAGATGCTCATCATCTGCTATCAAAAATAAGACAAAGAAAATAATTTCATGACAGATTGCGCAAAAACAAATATAATAATCACGATTTTGATAAAAGTAGAAGTATAGATATAAGTAATTGTGAAAATGATGCTAAGCTTTCTCTTAGTATTATTATTGATACTTGTGATAAAAAATATTACGCTAATGAAGAAATGAAAACTATATGCACCCTTGATAAGCAAGCCAAGTAAATCCCCTAGCCAATACTTTTCTAAAAAATCTTATAAAAAGCATGTAAACTGTAATCTCTGTTATCTTTTCGACAACCGTTATCCCGGCGATGTGCGCTTTGTGGTTTAGGAATTTGCTTGCAAAAACTGCATTAAAAGTTATACTGAGCAAAGCAGTGCTTGCAGAATAATACTGGTGTCCTCTCCGAACATTCAATAAAAGACCACGACATTAACATCGCCATTTCCGATTTTACGATCAAAAAGCACAGTTCGCCACTTGAAAATCGTCTGGCTGAAGCTCGCTACATTTGAGATAGGAAACCATAATTGAACCCTAAAGCCCAGCTGGTTGGCTGAGAAATACATATCTTCGGTATTATCACTCTTTGATATGCAAACCACTCGCACTGGCTGGCTTTAATGCACTACGGCAGCGACTGCGTCGCAAAACGTTTGCCATGTAGGCTATATATATTTATTTTTATCTCAACTATTTTATTACAAGCCGTTACTAAGGGGAGTGCTGTATTTTTTTCATCCTTACCATGACCACCCTCCCGTGCAAGGCCATCAACAATATGAAAATATTTTCGCGCAAACATCATGTCAAAACAGATTGCTTGATTATAAAGAAATTGATTATCTAAATAAAGCTTCGATGCCATTTTGAAGACTTTTCCTATAGCTTGCAGTGCATTGTGTGAACAGATCAGGAAACATGACCATGTATGATTTCATGCAGCTCTTTCTATCGCGTTATTTGGCGTACTTGTTTCATAGTTCAGTCTTATCTAATCAGCTGCTTTCTTTAATTCATAATATTTTCAGGGTTGCCAGAGCTGTCGGCAAAATCTTCGCAAATCGGCAAAAAGAAGGATTTCGCGGCTTTTATTTCCGTAAATCCATTCTAAACCGCTAGAATGGATTTACACTCACTGACAACGCTACAAAACATCGAAAACATCACTTTAAATACTTAAGTAGCAAAAGAATCAACGAAAATAGTATGAAGATCGCTAATCTGTAGTCAAAACATGACAAGTAGAATTTTCAGTCTATGTGCAAGCTGAAAGCACAGACTAAAATCAACTAAGCTTGTTGGAAATTAGCTCACAGGTTATTATGTAATCTATCCGCAAACTGTAATCTGTGTTGTGAGCATGCATGCATATTGTCTTGCAATGTTTTATTATATGTTTTTATACTGTTAATGACAGTGCACTTGTTGTTTGGTGAAACATGCAAAATGATTTGAGGTTTTGAAGCAGGATCCTACGCAGAATGGCTAAACAGAAATAAAAATTATAATATTCCTTAATATCTAGGTTTTATTTTCGCGAATTGAACGGATTTCGCGAAATTAAGTCGTAAAAATTTCCCGGTTTACAGTATTATTAATAATGCCAGGTTGCCAGCATATGAGAAATAATTCATGCTAAATTCTCACATTCCACTTAGAAAAGTAATGGGCAGAAGACCGTTCCAGGACAGGACAAAATTCTCAAATTTTTTGTACTTTTAAAAACGACTAAATTTAAGAATTTTGGTCATTTTTTCAGGTTTTAAGACCTAAATTCATAAATTTAGTCCATTTAAAAAGTACCATTTTTTGAAAAATTGGTATTTTAAAAGAACGACTAAATTTAAGAATTTTGGTCATTTTTCAGGTTATGAAGACCTAAATTCATAAATTTAGGCGTTTTTAAAAATACCCAATTTTTCAAATTTTTCAAAATCTCAAACTTGTGATTATAATTATTTTATCTTGAAAATCATGACCGTTCCAGGACACCGTAAAATCATAAAAGTTAAGAATCTCAAACTTGTGATTACAATTATTTTATCTTGAAAATCATGACCGTTCCAGGACACCGTAAAATCATAAAAGTTAAGAATCTCAAATTTGTGATTATGATTATTTTCTCCTCAAAATCATGACCGTTCCAGGACACCGTAAAATCATAAAGTTAAGAATCTCAAATTTGTGATAATAATTATTTTATCTTGAAAATCATGACCGTTCCAGGACACCGTAAAATCATAAAAGTTAAGAATATCAAATTTGTGATTATAATAATTTCATCTTGAAAATCATGACCGTTCCAGGACACAACATCAGAAAAATTAAGGAGACGCAATTATTACTTAGACATTCTTCGTTATTGTATTCACAACATTATTTAAAGTACTAATTGTGTGAACTAGAAGATCATTGTAACTAATAAACACAAAATTATTCAATGAACCCGTACACTGGCTGATAATTGAAGAGAGACAGAGATTGAAGTGAGAGAGATTTATTGTTCTAGCAACGGAAAACATCTAACAGCTTTCCCCTAAAATTATCGTGGAATCTCTTGTCATTTCAATTTACGCATCGGTAATATTTTGACAGTTCAATTTACTCGTCGGTAAAAATTTGACAGTTCAATTTACCCCTACGTAAATTATTTTCAAAATATGTTTTCAAAGTCAGTTTTCAAAATCTGTTTTCAAAGTTAGTTTTAGAAATCCATTCACAAAATTCATCTAGCGTTTTCTGTTTCCACATGAATAGGTTATAACACATACGGGTAGCAATAAAAGTACTTCCCATTGTGAAGTCATGAATAGGTTAAGCACATAAGAGTGCAGTGACAATTAAGCAATTCTTCTTCTAAATTTAGATCACATAAACGCCGATATGCGGGATAGTTGTTATAGCAATTTTAAACAATCCCTTTAACGATGAAACACATTAACGAATGAAGTTCATGAAGAAAATGGAAATCTGTAAAACAATGTAGATTAGAATAACTATAATATAATCATTTCAAATCGAATAAGTAGTAAGGAAAGTCATCATTATGAGACAGTTTTTTAATTTAGGGGTCCCTATAAGAAATTTTTTTATTATAAAATGAAAAACATAAGAGTTTCTAAAACAATACGGCAAACAAACCACTCCAAATTTTGATTTAAATAAGATCGCAAATCAATTGGGAATAGAGAATTTTCACATATTGATGAGAGACGAATTACAATTCCAAAAGAATAAGCCATCTATCAATTTCATAAAAAATCTTCACACATCAGATCAAAAAGGAGTACATTGGTCTGCGAGGAGAAAGAATACTGATAATGTAGAAAACTATTATTTCAACTCATATGGACTTCCCCCAACAAATGAAGTCAAAGAATTACTTGGAAATGGAACATACAATACGTTTCAAATTCAAACACCAGGAACGACTTATTGCGGTCAATTATGTCTTTATGTTTTATTGAAATTACAGGAAGGAGTACCATTTCTTGATATTATGTTAGAATTGAATAAGGGAGTTGAATAAGGGAATTTCATTCCCGAAAAACGTTAGTTCCAAATTTTAAAAATCACTTCGTTGTAATTCATTTTGATAAAATCGGCCTCTGATATCTTCATCATCTAAATCTTTGATTTCGTAAGTAATCGGATAAGTTTGATTTATTTTACAAACTTCAAATATTTCTTTAGTCCAATAACCAACAAAGCCTTTTTCAAATTTATTCTTATACTTAAATATTCTAACTCTATCTCCAATCTTAAATTTCAGCTTAAGTTTCTGCAAATTCGGATTACTCTCATTCGAATAATTATTTTCGAATATCTTTTTCGTATCAAATCAGGATCGTCAGAAGCATTCTTTGGGGTTTCTTCAATACCTGAATGAATTTTATTGTTATAATCCTCAACAATTCCTGGTAATATTTTTAACCATTTCTGATTTCCTTGTTCTGTAAATTTCTTGAAAATTAATTTTTTAACGTTCTATTGAATCTTTCTATTACTACAGCCTTTCCTGCATTTTCAGTTGAATAAACAGTTTCAAATAGTGGCCTAACATTTCTGTTATAAAACTCCGATCCTTTATCAACAAACAATTTGTTTGGCTTTCTTTCATTTTTTTAATATTTTTTCAAACGCATATTTAGCTGATAGACCACTTTGTTTTTTAAAGGCTTTACCCAAGCGTATCGTGTATATAAATCTATAACGGTCAATGCGTATTTATAATCTTTTTCATTCGGCATATGAATAAGATCAGCACTCCAAATATCCTCTTCATTAAATACTTTTACCTTCAATTAACATTTAGGCCTTCTGTATTCTTTATGAATTTCAGACGCGTAGGTTTCAGAGTTATGAGTTTTGTCTAAACCCTGACCGAATAATATTTTAGCTTGTAAAGCTTTCTTAACAAACATTCTTTCAATTCTTTCTCTAAATGTAGGATTTTGAATACTATCTAATTCTTGAATCATCTTCTTATCAGCTGCATGACGAGATTTTAGGTCATGATTTCGATAAGCTAAATCATGCCTGTAAGCTGCTTCATCTACTCTATTTATTGGTTCTTCACCTGGTTTCGGATTATTATTCTCATCTAGTATGATATCTAATCGAGTTCCTGGACCGGTATATGAATGACCAGGAAGATGTTTTCCTTTTGAATATTTACTCCAAATAAATCCAGGAAAGTTTTCTAATGTTTTTTGTATGTCACCTCGCACCTATGTGCGCGAGTTGTGTCCTCGCGTCTGTCTGATCTGTGATATTTCGTGATAGCTTTTGGTCTACTTCGGTCTTTCTGAGAATTTTTGGCATCACATCGCTCGTCGTTACCTCGTTTACGTCGTTGTGCTACTATCATCGGTAAAATTCTTCAGCATCTCGCGTTTTTGGAGGATTTGTAAAATTCCATCTCTCGTCAGTGATCTTCGTTCATTTTACATCATCGAGACATTTGGTTGCACCAGCGAAGTGAGTGTCCAACCATCCAGGAGAGTGTGACATCACAACCGTCCTTAACTGCACTGGTTTTCGACAATTGCCGGTTTCAGACGGAGTTACTCTACACAGAGTTGTCGTGTTGGTATAGCCCAGTGGCAACGAGCATAACTCTTGGGTCGAACTTCCTTGGTTCGAGCCCCTGTTGCTTTTTGGCACTATTTGACATTCTGGTTTGACTTTTTGATACCGCTTTATCCAGAAATTCGGACTTCCAGTGATACTTACTGCTCATCATGGAGTGCTTCGCAGAGTCTTGCCTAATTTCTGAAAAATCAAAAGATCGTGAAAAACGGCATATTTCTTGCAGCAGTCCGGGTTGCTCCAAAGTTTTTCATGCTATCTGTGTAGGTCACACTAAGACAACCGATAAAGAGCTCAAGAAGTTGTTTTTTGTGTGCCTTAACTGTGAGGAATACTTGAATTACAGTGCAGACATCGCCAAGAGATCGGTAATATCGGAATTCGATTGCAAGTTGCAAGACCTTCGGACCTCTATAGAAAATTCTCTCCATGAAAAAATTCGGTTAGAGAGTGCGAGAATAATGCGACAAACTGAAGAATTGTGTGAATCAATCTCGAAGCAATGCGAAGAGAAAATTTTGGAGGTTGAAGCAAGGGCTGCTACTGCTAATCAGTCCTTGGAATTATTAAAGTCAAGACTTAGCAAGGTTGATATGCTTGATTCTGCATTCAAAGCACTGGAGGCACGAGCTTCAAGGGACACCAACGAATTGAACTCAAAGTGTGGATCGATGCAAAACCATATTCGTGCTTTGGAATTCGAAAAGCGGAAGGCATCCTTCATTGTTCGCAACTTTCCTGAAGAAGCAGTTTTGGTTAAAGGCGAGACCATATCTAGCTGCAATGAGGCTGTTGAATGTATTGGAAGGCAGCTAGGCATCGATAATCCTCTCAAAGAAATCAAATCTGTCTACAGAATCGGCAAACTCGATCGATCTCGGAAGTCAGGAAACAAGCCGAGGCTGATCATGGTGAGAGCTAATGAGAAGGTGGCGAGACAGTTCCTTTCCAAGTCGAGGTCTTTGAAGACAGCGGACTCACCATTGAATAAAGTGTTCATTCATGAAGACCTACCTCCCGAGATCAGCAAGAAGCTTGCTGAAATGCGGAAGATGGCCTACGAATATCGATTGAATCATCCGGGTGAAACTGCATATGTCAAAGGCAAGAAGCTGTACATCAACGACGTTGTCATTGAAGAAATTCCACAGGATTTTTGATTGATGTTTTTAAGCGACCTAAATTGAGGAGGAGAGTGCCTGCTATTCTACTAACTAACATTCGTTCAATCAATAATAAACTCGACGAACTTCGCTGTCTCGTAATGGAAAAAGGACCAGATGTTGTTATTTGCACTGAAACCTGGCTCAATTCTTCGAGTCCTATCAATGCCGTTGGCATCGGAGGCTACAGCTGTCACCGAACTGATCGACTCAATGATTCTTGTCGTGGAGGCGTTGCAATCTGGGTGAAATCTCAACTCAAATCTGTGAAACTTCTATTTCCGATGTTCGATGGTATTGAAGTGTGTACAGTTCACCTGCAGGCTATGAACATTATTCTCCTCGGGATCTATATACCTCCTGGTCTCTCTTGTTCTGTCTTTACCCGATTTCGTGAAGCTTTCTCGTCAGCATTGGATGAAACTCTATCGGCATTCCCTCAAGGTAGACTGATTATCACCGGCGATTTTAACCAGTATGATCGATCTTTTCTAACAACGACTTTCTCTCTTGTTAATGTTGTACATGAGCCCACACGTTGCAATTCCACACTCGATCTGATTTTTATCGATGAGAATGTTCATCATAGCTGTCCCAATCCCAATGTAGAAATCGGACCACCTATCGCTGGGTCGGATCACAATGTGGTATTCGCTAGGTTTGACGAACTCGCTGGCAACAAGGATGTTAAGATTAAGCGAGTTTTCTATGATATGCGTGATGCCAACATTATTGAGTTTGAGAAGCGATTCATGTCAAATGATTTAAGCAATTTCTATTCCGAAGTTGATATTGACAAGAAGTGCAATATTTTGTATGAATATTTGCATGACGCCATACAAGCCATTCCTTCACATATCATGTACTTCACGGACTCTGATGCGCCATGGATTACACCGCTGGTCAAGCATCTTATAAATATGCGATGGGAAGCTTTTCGGTCTAAGAAGTGGTCAGTTTACAACGCTCTCAAAGATAAGGTTAAAGGCGAGATTTTCAAGGCTAAAACTGCGTATTTTAAAAGGCAAAGTCGCACGGTCAAAGGCCTGTGGTCTTACATTCGCTTGGAAAAGGGAAGAGACTCATCCTCAATTGGCATCGATTGCCACGGTGATCCGTCGAATATCAAAGCTAGTCTCAACAAATTGAACGAGCAATACTGCGGTGTGATGAACACTCCAACATTTTCATTTGCGATTGATGAAGTTCCTGACGACTCGTGGATGCCAGCTTTCGATGAAGTTGATGTTTGGAAGTATCTGTCACACATACGATCAAAATCAGCTGGGAGTGATGACATGCCCACACTTTTGTACAAGAAAAGCGCTATTATATTGGCTGCTCCTGTTTGTCACTTGATAAGTGAGAGCATTCGCAAACGGCAGTTTCCCACTAGTTGGAAGGTCGCGGATGTGGTCCCTATACCCAAATCTTCGAATACATCTAAATGTGAAACACGTCCCATCAGCTTGCTATCTGTGCCCGCCAAAATTGCCGAGCGAATTATTCTTAACGATATGAAGCCTTGCCTAACACGCTACCTTGGGAGAAATCAGTTTGGCATCAGGAAGAGATCCTCCACAACTCACGCGGTCATAGCAGCTCATGATGCCATTACAAGAATCGCCGATGATCCATCCTATGGAGCTGCCGTGTTTGTTGGCTTCGACTTCACAAAGGCCTTCGATAAGATTGATCACTCCATTTTATTAGCCAGACTTGCTGACTTGAATGTTCCTGGTGGATTTGTCAGACTCATGCACGATTATTTGTCTGACAGACATCAATGCGTTAGAGTCAATTGCATAAAGAGTGACTCAAGGCGAATTACTAGTGGTGTGCCGCAGGGATCACTACTTGGGCCTTACCTTTTTGGTATTCATATGCAGTCATTACAATCATGTTATCCGACTACTTGCCTCATTAAGTATGTCGATGATGTTTCAATGGTTTGTGGAATCTCAAAGGCTAGGTGCAACGAAGACATCGAAAGAATCAAAAATGAGATTGAATCTATCCGAGCGTGGTCGTCGTCAGCCGGGATGGAACTGAATTCGAGCAAGACAATTGGGATGATACGATATCGCGGTGGTTTTAGGGAGTTGTGCCAAATCGAAGATGCAATCAAAGGAGTTAATTTTGACAGCTACGTCCGCTTCCTTGGTGTGCTCCTTGATTCCGATCTTTCTTGGAAATCACATATGGAATATATAACTCGGAAATGCGCACAGCGTATGTACATCCTGCGTCGTATGAAATCTATTACCAACAATGATCAGTTCCGCACAATCTATAGTGTACTGATTAGGAGTCTCATCGAATACGCTTCTCCTTCTTTCATTGGACTGTCCCCCGAGAACTCTCGGTGTTTAGAGAGAATTCAAAGCCGCTGTCTCAAGATTAAAGGTATTGAGCTTCCTGATTTGTCCACAAGGAGATTCCGAGCAGCTGAAAGACTTTTTTATGGCATTCCAACTTGCGATACTTTCTTAGACTGTCTTTTCCCCAATCGTCTCCCTAGTGGGCGTTTGTCCATACCATTTTGTCATACATCCTTGCGTCGCAACTCGTTTTTACCAAAGATGTGCATACATATTAACTCTGCATACTGTGACTGATTTATCAAATTTATTTTAATACGATTAAGCTTGTATGAAAATTTCGAACATTCATAACTTCAGTTTTGTGATTGCATTGCACTAACTTGTATTACTTTTCGATTCTTATTCGATGAAAAATAAACACCTTTCTCTCTCTCTCTCTCTCCCTCCGGAATGCTGACAATTTGAGGTTTTATGTACTTTTAAGAGATAATTCAATCAATCTAAATTAGAAATTTTTAATTTAATTAAATTTTCGGAATTTGTAGAATTCATTTTAAAAGATAAAATAAATGTTTTACCGAATCGAACCTTGTTCAGAGGCTTTAGCCGATCGGACCAAAGGTCCTGAGGTTGTTAGCTAATCATACTAGGATTTAGAAATATTCCAGAACCATCTTTAGTTTCTTTAATTTCAATTAAATCATCAACATTGTGGATAATATTTTTAAGAACTCGTTTTCCTTCATCAACCAAATTTAATTTACTAATAAAATTATCTACTATTCCCTCTCCCCTAGCAACTTTCTCTAACTCTCTATTATGACGTTTTTGTTCTTCTAATGCTGCCTTCTCTGATTTATTTTTATTTACTGCTTGGACAATACCAGCTGTCCCACCAGCAACACTTCCTGCAGCTGCTATACCTCCTATTATTAGTGGAATTAATGGGAGAATTCCACCATTCTTTTCTTCTTGTAATTTAATATTCTCAATCATTGGTTTACTTATGTAATATTTCTTTTTGCAAATCGTAATAGTTTTAGGTGTATTTTTGTCAACAATGTTACGTAACTTTAATTCAATAGTTTTATTATTATTACTTTTCGCTTGCGACATTTTTAATAAAAAAATTTTAAGTTATCAAAAATTTTAATCTAAGAATTTTTTTAATCTAATCTGGTTATGAAAAAATTTTAGTCTAAGAATTTTTTAATCTTCCCTAGTCATGAAAAAATTTTAAGTTATCAAAATTTTATTACTAATTACTAAAAAAAATTATTACTAATTACAAAAAAATTTTAAGGTACCAAAAATTTTAATTAACTTCTCCTAGCCATCTTTCCATTAAGAATTTCAATAGAATATTTTACATCTTCTAGCAATAAACCATAAGCCATCAATGAAGTTGTGGAATCTTTCTTTTCAATATTAATTGTTACATCACAACCAGTCTTGTTAATATCTTCAGATTGTGCACTTAAATCGAAACAGAAAGCAGGATATAAATGTCTCCAATCTCCAGGAGTTAATTGTGGTTCAACTCCAAATTCTATACAAAGATTTCTATAAACATCATATCCTTCCATAGATTGATTATTGGTATCATCGAATCTTAATGGATCAATTGGATATCGGGTTTGATTTAAAGCAACTTGTAAACTTCGAATTGTATTAATATGGAAAAGATTGCTGTTCTTATCAAAACTTGGAGAATTATTTCTTTGAAAAGTTAGTAATAAATATCTTGCAGTATTCGCAGTTCTAGTAAAATGCCAGTTAAATCTTTGTTCGGAAAAAATTACTGAACTAGCAGTGCGCTTTAGAACATTTACTGGAATTGGTTTGTTAGCGTTTAATCTATTTGCAATATCTAATTCGACCTCTAAACTAGGAGTAATATGCTTAATCCACCATTCAAGTCTATCAATTTTTAAATATGCTATTTTTCCAGTCTTACCAAAAAAGATTAATTCATTATTTGCTGTACGATGATGATATTTTGTCATAATCTAAATATCCGAATAATGGAGACAATGACCAATTTACTGTTTACTTTTCTTGTTAAATTCACGTCTTTCTTTATATGCATCATTATTTGTTTTATTTAAATGTTTTGCAATATTTTCTACATCTTTCGCAATTCCTGCTGCATCTGTTCCAGCGTGAGTTAAATCATCAACAATTATGCCATCATTAGTATCAGGAAACCAACCTTCGATTTCATACTTTCTATTATTTTCACCAATTGTTACAAATCTAAGCATTGTATCAATTACACCTGGAGAATCACTTATTGTTTCTATATTTTGAGTTGCAACATCTAAACGCATTTGTGTAAATAATCTTGGAAAAAAATTATTCTCTAATGCAATGTTATCGGTTTCTGGTAATGGTGTTGTAAAATTGGCATCACTATATAAAGAATATTCACAGTGTAAAAATGAATCAGGTGGATATATATAACTTTGTTGATTATCAACTTCAAAAATTAAATCTCCTCCAGTATTTACTCTACTGGAAGATCCGGGATTCATAGCAATTCTTATATAGTCATTCTTTTTTTGATTGTAACTGACGAACGGAGGATCGTCTAATCTAAATTTATTTTCGATAAGCGAAGACATTCTTATAAAAAATATTTTGACTTTTTGTTTTTTCTCACACCCAGAAAAAAAATTTTACTAAAATATAATTTCAGAATTTTGCCAAACCAGTGCCTAACTGCGTTCCAGCTCCGCTGTTCACACCATTACCTCCTATTTCTTCAATTGAACGAACCATAGGTTCTATGGCTACGCCTGATTTCCTCTCATGTTTACTATCAGACGGAGTACTACTCCTAAGGGTTTCACCTGCCACAGCTATGTTAGCAATTTTGTTTTTTGTTTCCTCTGAAAGTTTTTTTAATTTTTTTAGTTCTTCGGAATCATTCCTAAGTTTACGAATAGCTTCTAGTCGTTTTAATTCGTTTTGAGACTTGACAGCATTTGATATTGCACTAGCTGTACTACCTATAGCAGCTGCTCCTTTTGCAGCAGATGTAATCAAATCTTTATTATTTTTAATTAAGTTAACAATACTTCCTATGCCAGAAAAGATGCCAGCTCCGCTGTTTACACTAGCTACGCTGCTTACACCATCTCCTTCTTTTTGAATAGTTTCTACATTGTTATAATGGTAAACAGATTTCATAGATGGTTCATGTGCTATTTTTTGATTTGAAGCAAAATGTTTAAGATTGTGTTTATAAATTATAGGCATTTTTTAGTAATAAATTTGTCTTTTCGGAAAAAATATTTACGTGTCTGATCGGCTGAAGCCTCTGAACAATGTTCTATCAAGATTTACGTTTGTGAATGTCCAACAACTTCGTGATAACTTTATTAATTTTCCGTTGCACTTTATCTATGGCGTCAGGCAGCGTGTGATGTACTTTAATTTCCTTTCTATTAACTTGCATTTTCTGCTGATTCATCTTCAACGCCGTTTAAAGAGCATTTAACTTAATTTAAGAACATCTAGTTGTCTTTTAACAGAATCTAACTGTTCTTTATTTTCTTTAGAGTTTTCTTGAAAATTTTTCTTTAATTCATTTTCTAAATTGATTTTAAGAGTTTTCATTTTATCAACTTTTTGATTAAGTGAGTTTACTTCATTTATTATTCAATTCATCTTTTTCATTTGTTGAGTAATTTTAGAACTTAATTCATCAACATTTTTTTGGAATGCTTTTTTGTATTCTTTCAGGAAGCTTTTCTATTTCATCTTCTAATTGTTCTTTCAATAATTTTATCTGATGTTTATTTTTAAAGACTGCAGATTTTAACTTCATAGAAAGTAATATTAAAATTTTTGATTGTTCTGAAATCTTTTTAAAAAGTTTTGCTATATCTGCTTCTAGCTCTCTATCCTTTTTATCAAGTTTTAATAATTTTTCGTTTAATGATTTGTCATTAAGTTTAAGCAACTTTAATTCATTCATCAGTGGAACCAAAACATCGTTTATATATTTTTCTTTTAAGTCATTGATTTGTGTATCAACATATTGTTTATTTGTTAACTCTGTATTTTGTTGCGGACGAATAGAAAGATGCAATGGACCAGATAAAACGTCTCCAGTTTTCATGATATAACTTTCTATTTCTATTTCTGATTCACGATTATTCGGGATATATGCCCCTCCACCAACATTTGGTAACATCATTTTTTAAACAATAAAAAAGTAATTTTTTTCTAAAAATAATTTTTTTCCTAAAAAGTAATTTTTTCTCACATATAAATAAAAAAAATGGAAAAAGCAAATTTAAAAAAATTATATTCGCCCTTATTATCGTGTTCTTCTTATTCGACGAGATCAACGGGATTTGAAAATGAATGTTTTGATAATAATAATAATAATAATCCATGTATAGATGTTAATGTTTTGTTTGAATTGCAAGCCGAAATATTCAAAGAACAAACCAAAGGTTAACCTTCTATAGAAACTAATTATTGTATATTTCCAGGTGATCCATTTATTAAATTTATGGATATTGTAAGTAAATATAATGATGTTGCATATGTAGAATTAAATAAAGAAAACATGGTTATAATAGGTCATAATAATGTTTATGGTTTTATTACAGCAGTATTACCAATCAGTAATACGGATTGGATAGAAACTAAAATAATTAATTATATTAATGTTTCTGAATTAGTAAAAAAATTAAAATCTTTTTCAAAAGAAAAAATTAGATTATTTGTTGATGAATACAATCAATATAATATTCATATTGAAAGTAAAAAACATAATGAAGAATTATTATGTCAAGTGTATTATAGAGATACAATTTACAAACATGAAACATCAGAAATGCCTCAAAAATATGATAAGGATAGTTATATAGGATTATATTCTAATATAAATATTAATTTATTAAAGTCATATATAAATGGATTATCACAACAAGAAAAACTTTATATGTGGACAACACCTTATACTATTAACAATGTCCATAATCATAATAATTTTAAATAATCTTATAATAATAATGATGATGATAATATAGATGATGATACTGAAACATCTGAAAAGGGTGTAAATGGTAAAAAAGATTATAAAAATATTAGTAATTATAAAAATGTAAGTGAAGAAAAATTTATATCTCAATATGATATTAATACTACATATAATCAAAATTCATCTAAATTTCATTTTCTTACAATTGAAAATAATAATGATGGAATAGTTGAAGATACTATTAGACAACTATGTGTCGGGTCTACAAAATTTAAATTAGGATTTACATCTAATCAATTAAAAATTTTATCATCTTTAATAAAAACTAAAAATGATTCAGATTATGGTGGTGTTATTAAATTTTCCAAAAGAGATCAAAGACCAATATTTTTCTCTATTATATTATTATCAGATAATAAATATAATTTAGAGTTAGATATTCCAATAAGAGAATGGCATCCTATACCAAAAAGTGTAATTTATGATGTTGATGAAGAATCAATAGTTAGTGAAAATAAATTTAAATTATCTTTTGATAAAACATTATATGATAAAGAAAATAAAATAACTAAAGAACGTGAAATATATAATAATATATAATAACTCTCAAGACCTCGATATTAGAATGTTTATATCTAAAATTAAAACTCAAATTTTTTTTTTAAAAAACAAAAACTGGAAAAGTTTTATTGTGTCTTATGTAAAAAAAAGTTGCAAACAAAAAGAAGTTATCAATCTCATTTACAAAGTAAATTGCATTTAAAAAATGTAGATCGAGTTGATGAAGGAAATATATTAAAATTAAATAATTATAAAGACTATCTAGAAACATTAGCTACTGAAATAAAAGTAAAAAAAATATTTGATGATTATTCACATTCGGAATATAAAAAAGTTTTTAATAGTGAAGATGAACACGTACCAGATGGAAGATATTTATTTAGCGATACTGATGAATTTAACGAAATAGATGAATTTGATGAAGCTGTACGAACCGAAGGTTCTAGGGCTTCGCCCGTAACAGATATAAAATATTTATTCAATGAATCTGTTGAACATAATGAAACCGATGAAACTTTTTATAATGTATTAACAAACTTTTTCAAAATATTTAAGAAATCTTTCAAATGTTATATGAACGTAGAAGTACTTTATACAAAAAATGGACCTGATGGAATTCCTGAAGAAATAATACAAGGACATTTTACAAATTCACAAGAAATTCATAATGTAAATGATATATAACCCATATTTGAATCGATGATAAATAAATTAGAAAATTGTATAATTGAAGCCCAGTTACGTGAATCTGGTTGGAGATTTGTTGAAATACTATCTAAGAAAATAGTAATTGATAAATATAAAAATAATACTGGTGGTAGTTATGTTCCTTTACCTTTCAGTTCACCACAAATAATCAACATAAAAAATGAAGATGATTATTGTTTTCTGTGGAGTATTATAGCACATTTACATCCTGCAGAATATCACAAAGAATGACTAAGTCATTATAATAAGGAAGAATATATAAAGGAATTTGATCTTTCGGATGGCTTAGATGAATTTCCATATGATTATAATAGGTTAATAAAGTTTCATAAAAAGAGTAAAAATTTAATAGAAGTAAATGTTTTTGAATTAAATGTCAATTATGTTTCTATTGGTGATATTACTCCATTTTACTCCGATTCAAAAAAATTTTATTTGAATAATAAAAATTTATGTCAATCAGAAATAGTTTATAATGATAGAGGAAATTACATGCATCATAATATTTTTTACCAAGGAAATATAATATGTAGTGAAAAATTTCAAATTGTAAAAACATTATCACCAATAATGATTAATCATAGTAATTATAAAGGACGTAATTTTTATTATGATTATGATTCCAATTATTCATCTTTATTTTTAGAATATCAACAAAAATTACAAAATTTAAATAAAATTTTACAAAACTGTGAAACAGATTATCAACAACAAGTAAAAATGTTTCTACAAGAATATCACCAAAAATATCAAAATAAGATAGAAACGATACAACAATTAAATAAAGACAATAAAGAATTAAATGAGGACAATAGAGAAATAAATGAAACCAATCAAAAAAATGTTTAAAAAATGTCAACAGCAATATAAAGAAAAATATAATAAAGAATATGAACAACAGCTACAAATATTAAATCAAAATTATCAACAGTCTGAAAAAGATTTTCAAAGACATATCGATTTAACACATGAAATATATCAAGATAAATTTGAAAAATTAAAACAAACAAAACAATCAGCACAAGCGAATATATTATATTATCAGGATCATTTTATATTGTGTAAAGATGTTTCTATATTTACAAAAACTTCAGATAATGCTAATTTTCCCTGTCTCCAATGTATGACGAGCCTTAGAACTAAAGAAGAAATGAATAGACATTTGGAGAATTGCCAACAAAATGAAGCAGTTGAAAATACTTTTCGTAAAGATGATTATTTAATATATAATAGACATTATTTGAAAAATAAAGTACTCTTTACTATTTATTGTGATTTCGAAGCATATGATGTCAACATGACACAAAATTCTGATAATGGTAAATATGAAAAAAGTGCACCTGAACAAAGTAAAGAAAAATATTTATTTGAACAAAAACCATTATGTTGGGGAATGTACATTCATTCAAATTATCCTGAATTATTTAAATCAGAATATTATCAATACTATGGTGAAGATAGTTCAGAAATGTTTACAAAGAAAGTAGAAGAATTACAAGGACGTTTTTCACAATTGCTTGAAACAAATATACCAATGCTTCCATTAACGGATGAAGAAAAAATTAATTTTGTTAATGAAACAAATTGTTATTACTGTGGAAAAAAATTGGGTAATGATAAGCGAAGTGACGGCTCTGTCGACTAAGTAAAAGATCATGATCATCTAAATGGATTATATAGAGGTGCAGCACATAATTCTTGTAATCTTAATGCTAATAAATTTAAATATAACTTTGTTCCTCTATATTTCTACAATGGTTCTAAATATGATTTCCATTTAGTAATGAAAGATTTATTTTCATCTGAAAAATTACAACAACAACAAATAAATGTACTATGTAAAACAGAAGAAGAATATTTTTCAATGCAATTAGGTTGTATTAGAATTCTAGATGCATTTAGATTTTTTACTCCTTATTCATTAGATGTTATGGGAAAAACTTTGGAACCTGAACAATGTAAAATATTAAATAAATATAATTTAAAACCTTTAAAAGGCATATTTCCGTATGAATATATAACTGGAGATATAAATAGAATAAATGAAATAATGAAAGAACAAAAACTTCCTCCAATAAATAAATTTAAATCAACATTAAAACAATCACAATTATCTGAAGAAGACTATGCAGAAGCTGAAAAGAATTGGAGAGAGTTAAATTGTAGAACAATGTATGATTATACAATGAAATATCTTCAGATAGATGTATTAATCCTTACTGATCTTTTTGAAAACTTTCGTGATATGTGTTTAGAATATTACGGAATAGATCCATGTTATTGTTATTCTACACCAGGTTTAACATGGCTAGCAGGATTAAAACATACTGGTGTTAAACTTAAACATTATAAAGAAAATACATATGATAAATTCTTATTTTTTGAATCTGGAATTAGAGGTGGAGTTTCATCAGTTTTAGGTAATCGTTATGTAGAGTGTTACAATAAAAAAGTAAATCCTGATGATTATGGAATAATGAAACCTTTATCTCCAGAAGAAAGCGATCAGTTTATAAAATTGTTTAATCAAAATATAGAAGGACTTATATCAAATGAAGATAGTCAAGCAGCAGTTGATGAAATCATGAGAGAAAACTATTTGTTATATTATGATTTTAATAGCTTATATTCTTCTTGCATGATACAAGAATTACCAACAGGTGAGATGGAATGGTGTAATATTCTTGATTATCAAAAAACATATGATGGAAATTATAATCATGGTTATATATATGAAGTCGATTTAGTATATCCTGATGAAATAAAAGATAAAACAAAATATTTTCCTTTCTGTCCCGAAAACAAAATTCCCAATATAGAGGATTTTTCAGATTATCAAAAATCTTTAATTCCTAAGAAATACAGACCAACAAAAAAACTTATGTTAACACAAAGTAATAAAGGAAAGTATGTTGTTGAAGGAAGAATGCTAGATTGGTATTTAGAACATGGAATGATTCTCACAAAAATTCATCGAAAACTAGTGTATAGAAAATCTAGGTGGTTAAAAAATTATATAGAGTTCAATATTGAAAAACGTAAAATAGCTAAAAGAAATAAAGATGATTTTGGAAACGTGTTCTTCAAATTAATGAATAATGCATTTTATGGTAAGACTTTAGAAAATGTGCGTAATAGACAAAATATTGACATAGTTTATGATAAAGATAGGTTTCAAAATTTAACAAGGAAACCTACATATAAAAGAACTACTAGATTCAGTGATGAACTATGTGCTGTACATTTACGTCGAATCAGCGTAAAACATGATAAGTTTAATTTTATTGGATTCACTATATTAGAACTAGCTAAGCTATTTATGTATAGATTTATATATGATCATTTAGCACCTGCTTATGGCAAAAACTACAAATTACACTTTACAGATACGGATTCCGTTTTCTTAGAATTAACAGTACCGTATAATTCTTCACTTGATGAAGAAATTAATAAAATAAAAGATATCATTCATCCTTCAGAATTATGTAAAGTAAAAGATGAACTAGAAGGAAAAGAAGATTTCATAACAGAAGCTATATTTTTAAAATCTAAATGTTATTGTTATAACACAACTAATAATATTAAAACACATAAAACATTAAAAGGAATTTCAAAGGCATCAGTGGCTAACCAAATAACATTTCAAGATTATAAGAATACATTATTTAATTATAAAATAAAAACAGCATGTAATCATGGACTTAATTCAAAGAAACATAAAATGTATTTAAAAGAGGAACATAAATTAGCATTAGATCCATTTGATGATAACAGAAAAATTTTACCTGATGGAATAACTACTTTACCTTTTTAAAGTTTATTTATTATTATTTAAATCCGCCTAGAAAAAAAATTTCATTATTTAAATAAGTCTAGAAAAAAATTTTTATTATTTAAATCAGTCTAGAAAAAAATTTTATTATTTAAATCAGTCTAGAATAAAAATTTTATTATTTATTACTCAGCATAAAAATTTTTTATTATTTAAATCAGTCTAGAAAAAAATTTTTTATTATTTAAATCAGTCTAGAATAAAAATTTTATTATTTATTACTCAGTAAACAAATCTTCTATAACTCTACCATGAATTTTTTTATCAATATTAATTGTGATAAATCCATAATCTTTTGACCAAGCATTGTTACACGATTATTTAAATTCATCTTTATCTCTTATACATAAATCTCTTAACAAATCACTTAGGTTTCTTGCATTTATTTCAAATAGCATAAATATATTTGCATTCTTTCTAATAACACTTCCATCTGATGAATACATACTTTGTCTTAAATAAAAACACTACAGTTGTTATGTCTACCTCTTGTGAAATAATTTCTCTGAACTGACTGATTTCTATCATTAACACAATCATCAAAAATAACACAATGTTTCATTGTTTTATCTAGTTTACTAGGATCTTGCATATTACCACTATCATCTATTAATTGTATCTTTATATGCTTATTTTTATTGGATTCTACTAACTGATTATTTTTTGCTGCTTCTTCACACCACGAACTTATTTCTTCTTCATCTTCAGATTTTTCATATTCTTTGAATAATGAAGCAATTGCTGTTTTTTTAAGATTATTTTCAAATCCATATTTTAAAAATTGATAGACGGGTTGTTCTGCTGTTGTTGTATAAATTGTAAGATTGTTATAATCCAAAAAATTTGGAGTCGTTAAAATTTTAAATAATAGATATGTTTTTCCACAACCTGATCTTCCGCAAATAACTGACAAAACTTTATTAGATAAATTTGGATGATGATTAAATTTAAGTTTTTTTTTATTTAATGGGGGAAATTCACTCATCTTTTAATAAAAAATTTTTATTTTTATTTTTAAAGAAGAAGAAAATTAAACTTCTCTAACCAAAAGATCTATCATAATCTCTTCACCTCCAAAATTTATTTCTTGTCCTTTCTCATCAGTGATTCTAATGTTAATGTTGTTAATAGTTTTTTCTTGTAATAGGGAAATATATTAATGTTTGTGGAAATACATTTAATCTATAACCAATGGGTACAGTAAAAGCTGGAAAACTGAATATTAAATTTGACAATTTACCATTTATATATCCTCCTTCAATAATGTCACAATGTACAACAATTGAATTTATTTCAGTTATTTTTGGAATCTTCTCACCTAAATGATAACCTTGACTATAGGTTTGTTTATTAAATCCTAATATCTTTGACAATGATCTATCATGATTAAAATCAACTTGATGATTTTCGTCTAAAGTAGGAGAAAATTTATTAACTGCCGGTTCAACTGCAAGATGTAATTGTTTCTTATCTTTAAATGGTATACCTAAATGTCTCTTAATTTCATTTGATATTGATTCAACTTCGTAAGAACCAGGAAGAAAAGTTAGTATTTTCCACGTTTTACCTTTATCAGTAGAATATCTAAATTGATCATTCACATCTTTTATAACATTTTGAATAGTGTTAAATGTGGAGAAACTAGTCAAGGCAATTTGGTAATTCTTATTTTGTTCAAAATGTAGAATGGGTTCGAAATTACAAGTGTGTGATGAAGTAGTTGTGATAATTTTTAACGTCGCACTAAATTTTGATGAACCCAAAATCTCTGTTAGATTTTCTAAATGATTATTAATTTTGTCTAAATCTGCTGATGATAATTCTCTCGAAGACATTTTTTAGTTAAAATTTTAAATAAATATTTTTTTTAATGAAAAATTAAAAACAACATATTTCAGCTATACTTTTATAATCCTCTTCATTTAGAATCTTCTTTTCTAACAGTCTTTTCAATATAGCATGAATTTCATTGAAACTAGAATTATGTCCTTCTTTTATTGCAGATATTAAAATATTTAATCTATTTAGTAATTCTTGTGGATCATCTGGTAAAATACAGTTGTTTCTGTTTTAAAACCTTTTCCTACTTTAACTCCCGTTGATAATAAATTTTCCAATTCTCTATAACGTTTAAGAGTTTTTCCTGCTCTAACATAGCTTTATATTTTATGAGATCTTCTACAGCATAATTATTTAAATCTGCTCCTCTTAAAAGATCAACAAAATTTCTATCTAAACTAAAAGGATATTTATCTGGTGAAAAAATTAAACCTCGAAAAGGTTGTGGAAATATTTCTTTTTGTCCGAGATAAAATCTAGGTATTGTTTTTCCATCTATAAATGAAATCGAATGTTCAAATTGCATAGATTTTGGTAATTTCTTACTAATGTTTGATTCTAGTAATCCATAGTCATCTAATATAGTTTTGTGTTCTGGATCTGTTATATTAATTTGTTTATCATTATTTGTACTTTCTTTTTCAAGAATTTTAAATGGTTCCATAGTTTTTTCAAAATCAGTTTTTACTTGCTCGGTTTGCTGCATTTTTTCAAACAAATCAGACTGAATACCAGCTTTTATCATTCTATGTTGAAGATGATTTTCTTTCATAATATTTCTTTATTTTATTAACTCTTCTAATTGTTTATTCTTTTTAGATTATCAGCTTTAATTTTATCCATTTTTAAAATATAATATTTGAATTTTGTGGTAACATTGGAATACAACAAAAACATTTTACTGAACGAATTATTTTTTTATTGCTTTGGCGTCTGACATCTTTACGTTTTAAGTTTTGTTTAATAAAGTTTCTTCATTAGAAATTTTACCATCACTAGAAATTTTGCCATCCTGTTTATTCTTGTCATCAACTTTTTCGCTCTTTAAATGAAATGATATTTGATTTACTTCATTAGCTATTTGATCAAATTTTTCAATCTCATCTAGCGTAATAACATTATCATCACATACTCTTTCAAAGTAGTAATGTAATTTGTCATAGACTTCTTTAATATGTAAATGCTTAGTTTTCAATGATTTTCGTTTCTTCGTTATTAAAGATTTATCTAACATTGTAACAAGCGAAGTTGTAAAAACCTGTTAAAGCAGTAGCAACTACTGGAATTACTAAAACACCAGAAGATATAACAATTGTTAAAGCACCTAAACTTTTTGTTAAGAATATGCCAATTCCTTGTGTTACATTCTTAACTTTAGACCATCTCTTTCTTAATTTATCATAATGCTCTAATCTTAATAATAATTGAGATTCCTTATTTTTCATATAACGTACTCTATCCTTGTGTTTTTCTTTATTCAATTGTTATTTTAATTGTGATAACGAAGGATATATTCTTGCGGTTTCTTCCACTTTTGTTTCATCCATTTATTGTACGCCCTAGAACGTACAAAATAAATTTCTACGACTTTGGACAATGAGGTCATTTTGACTCACTTTATTTTTCGGTTTATAATACTAATGTAAATATATTTATTTGTTTAGTTATGTTATTTAGAACAAGTCTTTGGTTTAGAAGGGATATAGGCCAACAAGTAGTTCATGATTTTTTACATAGACTATATCATATTGGCGACCATTTCCAAATCAGGGTGCTGTGAAGACTCCGCCCTTGTCTCGAAAAAATCAAAAAGATATATATCAATTCTAAAACAACACTCTTAACTGTTGGGAAAGGTTCGTATTCGAACAATAAAAGATACATAACTCTCAACACTAGGCTAAAAAAGCAATACGATTATATGTGAAAACGCGTTGCCAATCAGAAATACACTTTGGACACAAATGCACCATACGAGACACATGTTTTCCGCAAATCCATTTTCTGCAGATGTCACATTGATTTGATGTTCTGTTTCGATTTCTGACATCACACAATTGACAATTGGCCCGTTTGGAAGAATCTCGTATCCGAAAATTGTTATCATCCACTGCGGTCAGAGCGCGACGAACTGCGGGGTGCAAGGATCTTGCTTGGGCACGTTCTTGTTGATGTGGTGAAATCAATGTCAGACTCAATTCGTATATGAATTGGAAACGTGTTTGCGAGCTGCGACCGATATCACGCCATAAAACAAAAGCGTTCAGAGCAGAAATGTCGATTATATTGCAGAAAACTGCAAGTGGCCACCGTCTCGATGCCATTTTTGTCGTAAAATGACGCAACATCTGGTCCACAGTGTCCACACCACCTTTGAACTTGTTGTATTCCAACACGATGTGGGGCTTCCTTTTGAGCGATTGATCAACAGTGTCACGAAACTTACACGATGTCAAGAGAACAACAACCTTGTTTCTTTTTGCGACATAACTCACCAAAACGGCATCTTTATTTTGATGGAATGCAAAAATTGAAGAATGAAGAGGGCGATTTTTCTGAACAAGTTCTTTCGGAATTTCAGTTCTGTGCGTTCTGATAGTGCCCAAAAGTGTCATGCCTCTTGCACGCAACGTGCGAGCAAGTTTCAAAGAGGTAAAAAAGTTATCCGTTACCACTGTGCATCCACTATTTGTGTAATCTTCTGTCAGTTTCTGAACTACTGACTCACCCAGAGAGGCATCTCTCACCTCATTTTCCTTTCCAAGATACGGTTTTACAGACAGTACAAAATGATTGGAGGAATCAGCTGCAATCCAGAACTTTATTCCGAACTTAGAAGGCTTTTGTGGCATGTATTGCAAGAAGGGACACCTGTTTCTCGATGGGAAAAGTTGCTCATCAACAGTTATGCATTCATGAGGCCAATAAAGCTGAGCAATGTTATTCTGAAAGAGCGTAAACATTTCCCTCACGGCAGCAAATTTGTCGTTGCGATATCGTGCGCTACGAGTTGCTTTATCATCAAAGCGCAGGAATCGTAAAATTGTCTTGAAGCGTTGAAATCCCATGGTGACAGGAAAAATGGGTCTTCCATGCTCTTGATTCCAAAGGCTTTGAGCAGGTTCTTTGACTCCTTGGTAAATACCGCGTAAATACATCAAACCAATGAAGGCACGCATCTCAGTAACAGACACTTTTACAAAGGAACTGGACAATACACGTATTCCTTCTCGATTAGTGGAATTTGTGATCAGTTGTAAAATTTTATCATCCATTATGATATCCCATGCGTTCTCCAGATTGTTAATTCTTTGTTGCGCAAACCGAGTTGGACCACCACTATTACGACGAATATCCGCACTACGATTGCGACCTTGATTCGCGTGAGGTTTGAGGTACCATACATCACCAGATCTGGATACAAAGTTGTCTTCTGCAGTGTTACTATCTTCTTGATCACTCAATGTCTCATTTTCACTTTCACTCGATACATTTTCCTCAACGACCATCTCCTCATCGGATGATTCGTTTTCTAAAATGTACGATTCGGCTGGCAAGTCGTCATTCTCTTGTAGAAACAGTGCTGCATCTTCCGCCGTGTATCGTCGACGAGGCATGACTAATCAAACAATGCAACTGCTTCAAGTTAAAACCTGTTAACGCTGTGCGTATTTTTCTCACGTTAGGTGCTATTGATTATTTTCCCTGCGTATCGAAATTGTCGCACTGATTCAATGATTAGCTGCTCCCCTTCTTATTGTCACAGACAAGTTAGTGTTGTCACTCCAATGGCTATTGCTTACTGACGCGCAGCAGCTTTTTATAGAAGACGTCATAGTTAGCCTGTAAAGTACGTGTTGTTCACCCGCCAAGGGTTATGTTGGTATCTATGGTAATTCTACAGCTATGATACATAGATAACTGAAGATAAATAGATCAAAGAAGAATCGAATGGTAAAATGAGTCAAATTGACCTCAATGTCCAAACTCAGTAAAACGATCTCCAGACGTCATCAGAAATAATTTTGACCTCAGTCCTTTTCATCATATGTTTGGAAGAATATAATAAAAAAAGTCAAGAAGTTTTAGCTCCTGAAAATTGGTCATCTTTGTTTTAGAACCAATCAAAATTTGAAATGAGTCAAAATGACCTCATTGTACGTTCTAGGGTTAAAGAAATATTTTTAGACACATAATTTTAGATATCTCATATTTTAAAAACCTGAAAAATGGATAGAATTCATGAATTTAGACGTTTTTAAAAATACTAATTTTTCAAAAAATGGTACTTTTAAAAACGACTAAATTTATGAATTTAGGTCTTAAAAACCTGAAAAATGGATAAAATTAATGAATTTAGACGTTTTTAAAAATACTAATTTTTCAAAAAATAGTACTTTTAAAAACGACTAAATTTATGAATTTAGGTCTTATAAACCTGAAAAATGGATAAAATTTATGAATTTAGACGTTTTTTAAAAATACCAATTTTTCTGATGTTGTGTCTTGGAACGGTCATGATTTCAAGAAAAAAATTGTAATTCTCAAATTTGAGATTCTTAACTTTTATGATTTTACGGTGTCCTGGAACGGTCATGATTTTGAAGAGAAAATAATCATAATCACAAATTTGGGATTCTTAACTTTTATGATTTTACGGTGTCCTGGAACGGTCATGATTTTCAAGATAAAATAATTATAATCACAAGTTTGAGATTCTTAACTTTTATGATTTTACGGTGTCCTGGAACGGTCATGATTTTCAAGATAAAATAATTATAATCACAAGTTTGAGATTTTGAAAAATTTGAAAAATTGGGTATTTTTAAAAACGCCTAAATTTATGAATTTAGGTCTTCATAACCTGAAAAATGACCAAAATTCTTAAATTTAGTCGTTTTTAAAAGTACAAAAAATTTGAGAAGTTTGTCCTGTCCTGGAACGGTCTTTTGCCCATTACTTAGAAATGAGAGTTGAATAAAAGATCGAAGATCAACACATACATGAAAACGGATAGCCACATCTATCAACAAGTAAGTGTACGTAATAGAAAATCCATTACACTTCTAATACACCATTCCAAAACGCATCGAGACGTTCCTACACTGCAAGCTGTATACAGTTAAAAAATGAACATCCGATAAAATAAATATCTAAAATGAATTTTGTTGAACAGAAAAGAGGGCCAGACATTGCAACTTGTGGTGAGATGGAAGCCCAAAACTAGAGATGCTCTCGAATCTCGATGTAATTCTGTTAACGAGATCTTTCAACCGCTACAGAAGCTATGTTCAGGCGAATGTTCACACCGTTCATTGCTTGTGAACAATCGTCTGAAGACGGCCTTTACCGGCAGAAAAGTCTCACCAATAAAAATTACATCGAAAATATCTCTCGTTTTGGGCTCCCCTCTATGCAAAGGAACAAATTTTACTTTTTTCTAACAATAGGTGCAATTTTGATGTACTTTAAAATCGTTGACAACTTGTACATAGTAGAGAAAACAATCACCTAGCATCTATACGCATATGCAACCACCTTCAAGTTAGACATGCCAACTCTAACGCGATCATACAAAATTGCTCTATTAAAGATAGCATCGAAGCTTGGGTTGCAACTCATTGATAGCTGGTTGCATCTTCAGTTGTGAAAGTCTCAATACTCGTTTTCTAGACTATGACACGAGCGAAACCCACAAAACAAAAAAGCGAAACTTGCTTCATTTTTCAATCATAGCCATAACCAGAACATACTCTTTATCAATTTATGTTATTAGACCTACATGCATGCATACACATCAACATTTTAATTGAGTGCAAAGGGTGTTATTTATTATAATGTACTTTTTGGCATCTTGAAGTACCAGAAATACATCTGAAACGTTGACAAGTTTGAATGGTTATGAAAAAGAACTATTATCCTTCGTCTCCACCAGCGGTGGGCACCATTTTCATAGCGCGGACCACAACATAACTTTAGATGCATTTCGTGGGCCATGATAAAAAAATACGAATATCTTCCATGAATGCTAAGGTTTTCAATCTCGGGATTACCGTTTTTTTACGGGATTCAGAATCCCAGGATTCGCTAACATCTGGTTTTAGGCAGTTAGGCTGTATGAACGAGTAACAAAGAAGTAACAATGAAGATAAAAGTACGGTATTTCATTGTTGCAAATTGCAATATTTGAGACCTTTTCCTTTTTCATTATCAATATTAGACTTAAACTATCAAGAATACATCAGGCACGATAGTCTTATATTTACCTGTAGATGTGTATTACTTGTTCATACATTTTTATCATATACTAGAATTAATTTTAGCGCATCTTTGTGTTGTATGCCAAAAATTATTTACTTTCATTGATATTAACAAATAAAACTATGTTCAGGCAGTTGAGAGAAAGAGAGCGTTATGCATACAATCGCACTGACATTCAACGGATGTTTGAAGCGATTATTATACAATATCGCGTCTTTTACCAGACGTCACAAAAGTCGCGGTATTTGCATTTCGATTTGAAAATCACATACCAGGTTTCAATGCGACAACGCAGGCCTATATTGTGTACGATACCCACATCCAGTTATTGTTATAGTCTATATCTGCATGTGAAAAGCTGTCTATCTGACATCATAAGCTGCATTGCACAGTGCATCGTTGAATTTAAGACAATGCATAATATTGCTCAGCCTACGCTAGCTTGAGCATACTATTAGTAAATGTAGGGAGTTAATATTGCTAATCCCGCAAAAAATTACGGAAATCGCAAAAAAAAATTACGGGATCAGAAAAAGTCGGGACTTTGAAGACCCTAATGAGTGCTTGTTATCCATCAAACAAGGCAACAATTGAAGCATTAATGTTTCGATTAATTTATTTTTTTTTATGTGAATAAATGATCCAAATAAATTTCATGCAACATTTCCGGAATTGCGAAAAGTTTCAACTTTGACGTTTTCAATCCCTTTAATTAAGACACTGTCGAAGATATCTGATATTAAGGAATATTTTTAGTAAGGCCTTTAACTTCATCGCTCGCCTTGTGTGAACCTGCTAGTTTTTTAGCACAACAATGCCAATTTCCTCCATTATCACATCATGTTCTTCATAATCGTGTTTGGTGGTGTTAGGTTTGGCGGGCCTCAAAGTAAAACACCTTTGTTTCCAGATTGAAATAAGCAATTTTGTTGTTCAAATATTTTGCACATGCACTATATGCTTAATTGTTAGGTTAACCAAATATCAACATCCTGATCCTCGGGAGAAGTGGTGGACCTGACAAAATAACATGTTCAAAAACAGATGAGAAATAAAACTGCCGGCATAAAGAAATCATCGCACTGGATCATAGAAAACATGCTCTGGTCCTATTGGATCTCTTTGTAAAAAAACAACATTTCCAGAAATATAGCAAATGCATCTGCTAAAATCAGCACACGGACGTGTCGTTTTAGATGTAGAGATGATGTGCTGTCGGCGATAGTGCTCACTTTTTGCAATTCTGACGTTAACTCTTTGTGTAAATTGTCTAGAAAATACGTTCGAGATGCATCAAGGACTCCCATCCGAGGACTCTTTGGTCCAATCTAAGCATAGGGTGAACAGATTTCATTGACATAGGAGAATTCAAAGCGACATTATGAAGTGAGCACTACAGTTACACACTATTCCTATTTTCTATATCATATTTCAAAGACATACACGTATATTTTCGTGACTTCATTATTGAAATGGTACACTCAATAAATGCTATTTGTTGCATTTTCCATCTAAGTTCCACAAAAAGCGTCATAACCAAATTACTTAATAACAGACAAAAAGTCTGCACAAATCCGAACATCGACCAAAAAACCGGCCAATCCGGACGTCTGGCAACCCTGTATTTTACGACCCTATTATGATTGATCGCCAAATATTGTAGCGAATCTGCTTGATCACTAGCAGATCCTGATCGTTGCAAATAAATTGTTAGAAAACTTCATCATGAACTCGGTCCTGATCAGCAGACTTTGCATACCGTACATATTGCAAGCATGGTACCTATCCAAGCTGTATCAAATTAAGTGCTACCATTATTTATTGGTATCTATTAGGTATGCATTAGGTATCAAATTGTGAGTACTTGGGACGCAGAAAGAAATAACACTTAAAAGTCAATGTCCGACTGGTGACTTCACAATTTCAGTCAGATATGAAAATGAAACAACATTAACATTGTGCTGTGGGATTACCTTATAAGGGAAGCCGATCTTTTATCAATTGGATGTCTCATTCACCTCTTCCTTCGAATCCTGCTTCTGCCATTAAGATTTCAGGAAATTTCCAGCTGCACATTAGACGGAATTTTACATATAGGCGGACATTTCAGCTACCGGCAAGAGAATGTGACATTCTGCGCCTTAACAAAAATGTACGCAATTAAATGCGTAACCTAAGTTGATTTTCCGGTAGTATAACCTCGTGCCTAACACTTTCCCCACTGATTCATTCTTTCACTGTGATTCTTCAGACGACGTTGACTAGAATTATTCGATGGTCTGTACCTGGACTTCACCTGCTCACCTCTGCGCTGACTCATTCATGTTACTGTGAACTAATTATCCATTTAAATGGACGGAATAAAACGCTATAGTGATAATTTCATTCATCTAATAAAAGTTCATCAGAATAGGGCCGTGATGGTGACTAAGGGCACTGAATGCAAACCTCCAAACAAAACAAAGTACAAAACTGATGTATAGATAGTGATAGGGAAATGACCATATCGATGGTTGGATTGTCAAAGTCGTCTATTCAGGATGGCATGAGTCAGGCATAGTACAAAGAGGAACGAGGAGTGCTTAGACCAATGGTGGGCAACGAAGTTGGGATAGCGGGTCACAAGGAGTGGCCCGCGAAAAGGCTCGCGGGCCACCAATTTTAAAAGGCAGTAGTATAGGCATAATATTATTTCATTTCGCACTTTTAAGTGCACATATGGGCTGCTGTACCATACGTGCATCGTATTATGTACATAACAAAATTTTGCATGTAAATGTATACAGCAGTATTGCACGCAACACATTTTTATAATATGAAGGAACTATAATTTACTTCCTACAATTCATGTGAGTATTGAAGAGCGAATAGGCCTATAACAAATCATGGAAGACTTTCGTTTGTGTAATTAAACGGTAATTTGACCGACATTACCTTATTTCATCGAAAAACAACGGTCTCTAAGTGCAGGGCAATTATCCACCTGAAATATATTACACACACGAAATATATATTAGTGCAGTGGTGTACAAATGAAATTCAGCAAGAATATTTGAAAAAATGTTGGCCTGTGAAAATCTGTAGTTGGATTCCTCCATCCGTAGTCAAGGTCTAATTAATAAAGTTTCTTTCTAGTTTCAATGAGGCGTGGTTTATTACGTAGACAAACATGTTCAGTAGGGCATCGAACACTGTGTGACTTAGCTTAAACTCGCACATGTGATGACCATTTTGCACTTATACGAGAAGATATTCATTAAGAAACGAGCATGATTGGATAATTCGAATGTGATTTTTTGTTGTTTGTGCCATCATATTGCTCATTTAGTTGTTAATTAGTGGTTTTGCAAATTCTAAAGAGGATCCCTCACTCTTAGATGCACCTCTCAAAGGTTGAAGTCGGAGTGAATCATTTTCAAATAATCGATTCAAGTAATGTCCACGAGCCATTTTAGATATGAGAAGCGGTGGCGGACCACCCGATATGTCCCGGCGGGCCACGAGTTGCCCACCACTGACTTAGACTGAACTTTCATGATGACCAATGCACCCACTTCAAACTACAGATTTATAATAGGAC
The DNA here is from genome assembly GCA_907163375.1 of Prostheceraeus crozeri. Classification (NCBI taxonomy): domain Eukaryota; kingdom Metazoa; phylum Platyhelminthes; order Polycladida; family Euryleptidae; genus Prostheceraeus; species Prostheceraeus crozeri. The sequence goes on from CAJQUW010011985.1 coordinate 55,326, forward strand.
GCACATTTCGTCAAATCCCGGAGAATCTCAATCTCGGGATTCAGTAGAAACGTAAATATCCTGTTACAAAGCATAGATACATGTTATTAGCATGGGATATCGGTAGGGATTGCAATCCGGGGATTAATATGCTATCTTGGTAGTACTTTACAGATGCCTTACTGCTTCGCTAGTGGAAACCGAACAGATATCCAAATACTTTATGATATCTTTCTTTGAATTACTAATTTAATTTTGTAGTCTATATGCTACAGCTGTGACAGCATACTTGCATGTGTGATTATATACTTACGCCCTTCATGTTTTCTAATAAGATGTAGGCCTACATGGTAGAGATTCCACAATCCCGGAAAATCTCGGTCACGGGATTCCGTAACTGAGTACATAGTACATATGCTATATATGACAAAGCACATGTGGGATAATATGGTATACCGGGATGTGGGAATAGCAGAGAGTCGGAATTGACAAAAGTCGGTTTACTTCCAATATCGTGATTGATAAGTTGACTTAAAGTTTTTTCCGCTTTATGCACAAATTGACAACAGTAGCGTTGAGAATAGTAGGGAACAGTTGAGAATTCTTGATTTTTGCACTTTCAATCTTCCATTTCCTGTGATTCGGGATTGGTAGAGTGAAGACCTGGGATTAGAGCCTGCCCACAAAATCCAAGCTGTTCTTGATTCTTCGAGGTTACAGGCTCTGGCCCGGGATATCGACAAAATAAAACCATACCAGTTGTAGCCACAAGCAGAAGTGTCAAGATAATCAAAATCACAACTATTTCCTCAATGCATTGCATTAGCACATTGAGACTCCAAAATGCCAAGCTCGTGATGGCGCGATTGAAGAATCTCTTACATGCTTTTTTGCCGTAAGCTAGGCTAATGCTGTAAATAACAACTGTGGTAAAATGAAAATATCGCAATTCTTCCTGAACAAATCAAACCCGGGAATGAGTTAACCAGAGGCTAATAATGTAAACAAAACTTTGGTCTATTGAGCAATTTGTCTCCTAAAGATCTCAATTCCGAGGATTATCTCGATTCCTAATCCCGGTATTGTGTAGGTCTACTTCGCCAATGCCCATCTTCAAACTGGTAATGCGTTCAAATATTGTTAGTTTTGGCAAATGAAACGCTCAAATTAAAGTCTCGACCTTTATTCAAAATCCTCATCAATTGATTATTGAAAGGGTAACGTTACGATTATATTGAAGTGTGAAGAGCCAATATCGATCGTGTATGGATTACTGGTAGTTTTGTCTTCGCCAATTTGTCTTACCTTAGACGGTACACAACTTTATTGTTAATTTCTCAATCCCGGGATTTTGACCCTCCGATCCCGGTATTGGAATTCCTAGCCAAATAGTATGGAAATACTATTATTAATCCTATCCATATCGGGGGTTGGGATTAGGCCCCTGTCGCATTTATGCATAGTGGATACTATTCAAAACTAAACCGCGTGAGCTGGGTCTTCGTGACTATTGAATTCGAAACTGTTTCAAAGACTTCCCCAAAAATCGTTGAATAGGAAGACCAAATTCGTCATCTATTTTGAAAAGTGATTCTGTCAACCTTTCGCATGATAACTTAAATGAAACCGATCGATTCATGAAAGAGGCATGGCATTTTAGAATTCATGATTGTCTTCAGAAACTAAAATTTAGTTATTAACAAATCTACACTGGCGAAAGTGCTATCTATCTAGTCTCCATGTATCCGCCACTCTACCTAGCTATTGAGCAACCGCTAACTTTTCATGAACCGTTTCTAGCATTGATTGGGCCACATTCACATCGAAAAAATCTTTATCATTGAATGCCTTCTTCAATTTTTCGTTGCCGATTTGAAGTAAAAAGTTGGCCGCTTGCCAATCTTCGAGCAATTTCTCGTTAATTCCCTCTAGTATTTTCAGAATACGTACAATGGGTGTATGCATCTCAATTTCATAAAAATATAGGATTTTTCGTGGATATATAGGACGTTTATAGGATTCCTATATTTTTATAGGAAATGATCAATAGAGGGCCTTCTAAGATCACATCATCGATACTTCTTTCGCAATTTTGTTGCTTAATCGTAAGTTTTGCATCCTTTGTATCCATCTGCATGAAAGAGGAACGCATTTGAACTCAATGATTTTTAATTACTCTAGATTTCAAAATTATTGTCAAAATTATTCGAAATTTCTATCAAATTGAGGCAGTTCATGCTCTGTCTTTTCTACAGCAATTAACGAACGGGAGAGAATCTGGTATCGCTACCATGTCTTATCAATAGGTAGCACCCCACACACACTAGAGAAGGTACTAGAACTAGCATTAGTACTAGAAGGAAGACAACATGAACAATGCTTTATATGAACATTCTGTAATTTCCACTCTCTTAATTTCAACAGCGCTGCTTGATTTATCCCTCTATACAGTGCAGTGATATTCCATACAAGGGAAATGCTGGAATCTTCTGTCATAAGATCGCATCGCGACAATGTTGTAAGAGATCTGTGGTTGCAAGCAGGCGCGTACCCAGGATTTTCGTTTGGGGGGGGGATGATATTTGAATACTGACCTGAAAAATTTTAGAACTTGTATGAATAGACCTAGTCGATCTAGCTGCATGTGATTTACCTGTTGAATCAAGCCAAATCAAATATCATATACACTTGCACTCAAACAAAAAAACAAAAATATACAAAAAATACAAAAATCCGTAAAACTGCGTTCAAAATATATTAAAAGATTGTATATACATATAATAGTACCGGTACATGCATATCTCTCATGCATTTATTAGCCTACATGTATTCAATAGATATTATAAAAATGGATGAATAAAACGGATAATAATATGATGCAAATGTATTCTATCAATCGCAATCGAGAATCAAATATTCTCGCATATTCCTGTACAACGGAATCGTAACACAACTTAATGTCCTTGTGAACGGCCAGAAGTGCGAGTCCGTTTAGACGCCTTTGGCCCATCATTGCCCTATGATGGGTTTTAAGTAAGCGAAGCAGGCTGAAAGATCTCTCAGCTGTACATGTTGTCACTGGGGTGACCAAAAAAATGGTTAGGAGTTTATGTACATTTGGATAGAGATCCTTATCACACTCTCTCAGCGCCTCCGTCAAGCTGAGCTCTAATCGGTTGGACGATGGCTGTTGTCGCCAAAAGTCTTGCCAGCGTTCAAACTCTGCCGACATCTTACACATTTATCATGACCGAATCAGTGGTACAACTATGCATTGGAAATTAGTTTGGGGGCATCGCTTGCCGACAAAATTTATTCAAGTGCCGACAAACAAAAAATACAAAAGAGCTATAAGTATTACTAACGTGTAATCGTATTTATGCCAATAATGATGGCTGATATTCACGTAGGCCAGCAGATTCAAGTGATTGACTTTTTTCCACAAAATGTTTAGTTCATCAACCTATTTGAATTATTTCCATGCTTCGTTGAATCATAAAAATCTTAAGATAAATCTATGTAACCTTAACAAACTTAGGAATTACAATAATCAAACACATTTCGTCTTGTTTCACTTATCTCTATAAGATCTTTTGACGGTTCTTTGACGTAATCTGATCCAACCGTTCCTTAGTAGGCCTATCTAATCAGCAATCGACTCTTCCGTCAATGACATTTCCTCAGAGTGGGTTACGCCTTGGCTACAGACATCAGATAAACCTATTACAGCTAATGTTCAGATATATTATCATACGTTTACTAACTCATACATTTTAGATAACGGATCATGATTCTTTTGTGTATTTTGCAAGTATATTTTGGTCCTTAATTCCTAACCTAACTACCCTCAAGGTGAGAAGGAACCACCCTCTCACGATCGGAGCTGCTGGCGAATTGAGTGCAGCATTAAACTTCCGTCTCATCCATCAGGTCGGTCCTTCTCGAATGGTTGATTCGATCAGGGTACCTGTTAGATTCACTGACTGTCGAAGTCGCTGCATTCAGCACTACCCCCAGACAGGTCATCCGATCAAGGTAGGGGCGGAAAAGTCAGACTAATTTATTAAGTTAATTAAAGTTATTAAGACTATAACTAATTAAGACTATAATTAGACTAACTAAAAAACTAAAAGACTAACTAGAAAAAATTAGACTATAACTAATTTAAGTTATTAAGACTATTATTGGCCAAGCCAACTTAACTAGGGGACATCCTACTGCTATTGGTATAGTCGGTGATGCATCTAAGCCCATGAGTTTTCTTCCTCCGACTGCTTTGTTAGCGTTACTCTAACACATTCCCGCCAAAGACAACCACCCAGGAATGATTCCCGGGGCCGAGGGTTGTCACGTCGAAGTAAGTCGAATCTGCTACCAGAAGCGACGCAGCGGCAGGGCTCTGTTGCCGCTGTGGAGGTTACTCCGTACCATATATTGCATCACCGACCTTGATTGAGATTTCATCATGTTATTGCATTGAAAATGCAAATCACTCACAAGCATACATGTACTTACTCTTCAGTTAAAATATAATTTGACAAATAGAAATGTTCACTATATAGACTGCAGCAAGTCAATGTGATAAACTGAATCTGTCTGTAGCTACGACTAAATTACTTATAAGTCAAGCCATGCTTCTATGAACAAATGAAACGCGAGAAACTTGGCCTAGGCATGTTGATTGGAAATGTGGTGATAAACAAAACATGTACGCACGGATCAAACTCACCTCATTTCTTCAGTTAATGGATTAAACAGCCGCTGGAAATTGCATCCCATTATCTCCAAATGTGTTATCACAACAGGAAGTCGCAACGATTCTCGCTGAATCGCCTCTTTATCATGATAAACAAAGGTGTTGAATATTTCATTTACCGACAATAAAATCAAAAATCTTCGCCCATTTTTAAGAAATATCAACAAAGATACATTAAATTCCGACCTAGGAACTTGGAGGGGAATAGGATTAACGACTTTCACATATTTGTCGATGACATAATCACCTGCCTCATACCCATACCCGTGTATCGTGAAGGATGAAAGAGGAAATTTGATCAACAGTCAAAATTGATAGAAACTTATAGAAATTTACAAGGTATATATTCAAGTGTATCAAGCATGTCAATCATGTGTATCAAGTGGTCTGAAATTGAGTATTTTTATTTCAAAATAAAGGATGATTTATTAATTTTTACGAAAGCCGACACTCGATATTTTCACATGCTCAGTATGCCTAAGTTTCTCCCTTTTTCATGCCACTTAGAGTTTCGAATTTCGGGGGGGGGATGCATCCCCTGCGTCCCCCCCTTCGGTACGCCACTGGTTGCAAGCCTCAATTTCGGCCTCATCAATGTAAATACCCAAATCGCTAATCGCGTTATTTGCGGTATTGGAAATGTTATCATAAATGTCTGAGCCGACTTTGTATATGCTATCTCGTCTCTCCTGCGCCGACACGCTCTGTTCTTATCGTACATGTCAACTACATTTTTATCTCATCTCGTGTACGTGTAACTGCAACTATGTACTCATTTTGATCCATTTCATGATTATGACCGTCGGAAGGACGGTCGAAAGCTCGGATAACCTTCTCTCCTTCTTACTAGTGTGGGCTTTTCTATATTCAGTCAAGTAAGAGTGATTAACATTCCATCAAGTTGGGTGCACAAATTCAAGAACATGCAATAATTCATCTTGAACTCCTTCTACATTCAATTTCATGCAGCATGTAGTGCTTAATTCAGTGTTTTGCATTTGATTGTCGGACCTGAAGACCCTTAGCAGCATGTATGATTTTGACAGGCAGACTGAACACAGTCATATGAAAAGTGTCTTTGAGACGAAAGCATCATGGAAACGCGATAGAACCTTATGTTACAGAAAATTTGAAACCAAGAAATTGATAAAGGATGATCATGAGCTTTCATTGATGCTATGCATCTGTACAGACCTCATCAGATACAGAAGGAAGGAATAACCGTCTTGCTATCACAAAGCACATAAAAACAAGCAACAGTGCTGCCTTCACAACTGAAGTAACTAATTTTTATCAAACTTTCCAACATTTTTGACAAGTCCAAAAAGTAAGAATGTACTGTAAATTCATAAAGGCTTCACCAAATCATAAATTCAACGAAATTATGATATCCTACCAAAGTCCTAATATATTGCATTTTTGGCGAATTCGGAGACCGTATTAAATTAGCGGTTGATTTGCGAATTTCGGAAAATGAATAGTGCTGAGGCATTCATGTTTATTGACCTTGTTTGTAGTGAAGCAATATGATACAGTGAAAACATATAGTATTACATCACGTGTCTCAACCTGCTCTGTATAATAATTCATTAACGAAACATAAGGCAAATTATGGTGCTCATGTTCAAGAGATGAAAACTTGTTATCTACAATCGATTTTTTTAAACAAATAAAGCATCTCTGTCAATTCTGGAGTTTCTGATAGTTGTGCTGTTGCCATTTTCATTCTTGTGTGAATGGAAAAAATCGTTGGAAATTCCTTGATTTTCCAAGACATGTCTCAGTGACTTCTCAAGGAACGGGATACATTGATTAATTGGCGGCGACAAATGTTTTTGTTAGCTGATTCAATTTTGTCACTAGTTGATACATAGGGACATACGTGGTCGTGATCAGTAACATCGCCTAAAAATGAGATGGAAATTTCCGAAGTTCCAGTTTTACATTTGATGAATTGCTGCATCACTTGTGTCCATTATATTGCACCAAAAATGGCATGCGTGAGCTCACAATAATAAACAATTAACAAATTAGCTAAAGCAAATACTGTGCTCAGCTAAAAATTGCTTTATATGCAAGTCTCCAATATTGTGGGCTTTCGAGATTGACAACGGTCATTGAGTGTTAAAATTTAAATGCTTCAGGCGATCATACTTCAGCGTAATGCTTCTCTAATTTCAAGATAGAAAAATTAAAATTCAAGTCATGAAATTCGCTCATCCAGCATCCGAACACAGATTCCAAAAAATGAAAAGGAAATGAATGAATCAAAAGTAGGACATTTTTCTCTACAGCTTTCATCAATATACACGTAGATTTTTAAAAAAATTCATGCATTTTGACATTTTTTCTAAAATAAGGTACTTTTCAATCGAATAACAATTCTGCCGCATTTTGTAAGAGATGTCGAGAGTTGATAATACAATTACAAGTATTCACTAAGTTTGATTTTAAGCACTAATGGGAATGCTGAGGCACAATAATATTTTGATAAGGCACGGATGAGGACACAAATAGTTAAATAGCGACGTAATAAACAAAATTTCATTTTCACACCTCATGTCAGCTAGTGATTAGCAGCGTTTGCTTGTGCGATGATAGCCATAAAGCACAGTATGTCTGCAAACTGGTACATGATACTTTTCGCTTTGAAAGTCATCAATTGTTTATGTAATCAAGAGCGGACAGCCATCTGCGATATAATTGTTCTGTTTATGAAAGTGCCTTTAATTATTATGGTTAAATAAACATGAAATTCGGATGCATCGGGAAGAAGTAACAAGAAAATTGATCCACGAGTGAATCGTTTTACTAGATATTCGTCCAGATAGGGCGATTTTCAAAGAATTCAACCCTCAGATAATTTTAATGCTAAACATCATTCACTTTTGTCATGTTAAGTTATAAAAGTAGCATTCAAGTGGCCAGATTCACTTAAGAGCAATAAATTTGAATATGTTATCTATAGCAATAGTAGCGTCGGCATGTGAAATTGATAATCGACAACTATTTAGTTAGTCACAATTCTGGGAAGTCAACAGGTAAAGATACGGAGGTAAAATGCACGTTTCACAAAAATGTAAGTAAAATTTGAGGCACATACATGTGAGCCTATGACTGCAGTGATAGTGTGGAGGCGTTGCTGTATAAATGACTTGCTGCAGGAATGAAAGAAGTATATACATTATTCTTGAGTTCTACACAGTGGAAGGCACATCTACTAAAATGCAATATTTCAGGCCCTAACTGATTCAGAATGTGGTTTTGTCCTTAATCGCTACGAGGAAAAATCATAGTAAAATACTTAGGACACGTCAGCAAGGACCTTTGACGTACATGTACAATTACATGCCGCTTCATGTTTTCAGCTGATTATATTATGAGCCCGTCGATTAACTTTTTCTGATTTTTCTTATTTATTTATACCAATAAAACATGTACGGACATCCTCATGAACTGGGCGGATAATTGTCACGTACATTATATGTAATTGTGTGAACTCTATAATGCATCTGAATACCGAATTGTGTTACTCATGGAATATGGTGTCGGAAATAGATCATGAAAACTGAGCGATGAACTTTCGCATATCATCAAAGCGAACCGGCCCTATCCCTCTTCCCCGCATACGTTTGTGAAGTGAAGACATGTAGATAAATTCATAGAATACATGTTCGGCCAACTGTTGAAGTAGTTTTCGTATATTGCAGGGATCGGCAAGTGTTTTAGACTACTAGGCCATTTCTGGAAGTCAAGAAGGCACACTAAGCCGGAGAAAACAAGGTATCCAAGAAAAGATAAATTTATTAAAATATACGACAACTTCAATTGGAAACATGTTGGCCTCAATCCTGTAATCCCGAAAGCAGAGGGGCATTTTGAAACGGACGCGTGGGCATGGTCCATATAGAATTTTCAATTTTTTAACGCATGGTTCTAGCGCAATTGTTTCTGCCAAAACTGCTGCACGTCAGTTAGGTTGATATTACATCAACATATTTATGTCATGGAATTTCTTCATTCATAGAAGGAAATACATGAACTGATGGAATATTCCCAGAGCGATGGTTTACCACAGCAGAATTGCGCAACGAAATAGCATTTCCTATGGAAATATCTTTCTCTTGTCTTATGTCACAGACAGTCTGTGGATGTTACACAATCCATCTGAAGCTTTACCATGGAATTCTAGATAATAACACCTGGAATGGACACTCTCTTTTCCTTAATACGATGAGAGGCTATTCATTCTCGACGCCTAGCGTCGCTGATTTCATCCTATGGGCAGCACATTAATAAGACAACTGCGCTGTGCGTTGACGGTGGATTTATAATTCACAAGTGATATCATTTAACCGTTTTTTATACACCTGATTTACGTGGTTTGCCTTTTTTGAAGCAATAACAGAACACATGTTTTTAATCCATCATGTATTTCTCTAGCGCCCAGAAAACTTTGAGGCCTTGGCTTTTGTCTTTGCCTTCTCGTTTCTTTCGGAGAGGCGCTTCGTGTAATTTTTTAAAAAACAGTTATACAGACGATCTGTCATTTCATGAACATGTTCATGTCCTGCGGTACACATTGTGCGACCAAGTGTCAGGGTCATAGTCAAAATAGAAATTTTCGACAATCAACTGAAACAATTGTCGCGTCTGCTTAGACTGAAACAGCTTCAGCGACAAAGTTTGAGAGGAATTTATCTCTCTAAAAATTTTCCAACTACATACACCAAGTGAGATCACATGATTCAGAGGAAAAAATAAACCACCTCTATTTATTGAGTCAAGGAACTCATCTGACGATGTGTCTTCGTCAACGGATAAATGTCTATCATTATCCACAAGCGATGCTCTGCAGGAATCACATTTTTTTGTCTTGTAGACTGAGCGGGCACAAGCACCACATACATATGTGAGGGCAAAAAGATCTTCGTCTGTCGGAATGCTGTTAAAAAGGAGCTCGCCTGAAATTTCTCTCACTATATCACTGTGGTCGATCTGCGAAGTTTCAGTCTATTCGATTGTCGACAGTCGATGCATTGTCGATATCACTAACAGTGAAGCCGGAGAATCGCAGTAGAGATATGGCCCGAATCTTGCGCTCACTATGCTCCAGTTGTAGGTCTTTCAGATTTAGTCGAAGAGAAATAGGATGGTAATTCCGGAAAAACAGACGGCACAGCGCCGGATTTCAATCTTCGCAGTAGTTTTTTTCGACGTTCACCGAACTTTTGAAACCTACTCTTGTTCGAGTCCGTAATATCAGTTAAAAAGTCCGATTCCTTGAAATGATGTGAGCACAATCGTGAATACTTGGTCGGCACAAAGTTTTCACGAGATAGCCATAGTTTCAGAATCTGAGGATTCTCCAGAGGAAATCGATGCAAAGTTGCAGTCGTATTTTCTAACTTCGAGTCGTATCGCGTTTTGCAGCCCACTGCACAACACTTGTAAGGCATTACGGCGTTGGATAAAGTGTGAAACAGTGAATCTGCTAACTGTGCATTTCGCTCACAGGTGATGTAATATAAGGGAAACATGTGGTGAATCATCTATTCAGCTTCCCATCCTAACGCCTTTTACTTAATGTGCTGACCAGCGAGCAACTATCATCAAGCGAGCCAAAACCTGTCCTCTGTTCAGGCAGCCTCTCATCGTACAGCGAGAGGAAGAAATTCAGGGAGTGTCCATTCCAGGTGTTATTATCTAGAATTCCATGGCTTTACAATGCATGCTTTTCAATTGGAAGCAATTCTGTCAAAAAATAAATTCTATGAATGTTCAATTTCCATTTTTCTTCACACCAATGGCATTTGCACTCATTTGAATTTACGCGTGTAGCATCTGTTGCTTTGCTGTTGTTGGCGGTGCTCATATTGTTGGCCAAGACGTCCAGGACCCCTAGGGAGCCGGTTTATGTTTCTTACACGAATCGTTTCTGGTTTTGGTTGGGGCTCTCATTCGTTCTCTCACCATCTGTGACATTGTAGGGTATGATGTTCAGTAGTCTCTTCTTCTACTCCATGGTCTATGCAGGAAGGGTATCTAGTTTTCCAATTCTATGTTGACACTGCCTGAATGGAGTGCAATGGCCACATCGTATTGGTGACGTGTAATCCTTTCTCATCTGTTCATACTCGTAGTTGCCTTCTGCTTCTCTACTTTATTTCAGGTGAACTTCCATCTGCTGTAGTGGTGATGATCGGGTTCATTTTCCAAGTTTTCTTTTGATCATCGCTGGATTGCTTCCTAGGCTACTGCGAAACTTAGTGGCACTTCTGTTTGGTCTTCTTCTATCGCTTCTTTCGCTAGTCGGTCTGTTTCCTCACTTCCGGAGTTCATACGTGGTTCGGTAACCACTGCATGGAGATATCTGGGTTCTTACATCGCTTCTTTGTTTTCCACATGTTCTGCCACATCTAGTCTCGGATTTGATCTGCATCTGCTTCTTTCCTCTATTGCTACAAAATTTATTATTTTCTTCGATACCAATTCAATGCGGCATTCAATTTCTATAGAGTCCCTTGAATGTTTATCCATGAGAAATTCAAAGTGGCTTGCATTTTTATCAATTTCTGACGAAATGATACCTTAAAATTTTCTTCTTCATGCCTTGAGACGACTGTAAATAGAAAACTGTGTCAACCAAGTGAATATGAGTATAATGCAGTGTTTCTCAACCTTCTTATCGCGGACTAAGCGCTCCCCCCACTGAACTACATGGACTAAGACTTATTTAAATAAATGCGGATCTATCATACGTAACGGCGTCCATTTAATCGCGCTGAAATACAATTTAGCATTTTGTTTCAAATCCTTTTTATACAGATGGTGCTCCTGTATGTCGTGCATAAAGAATGATCGCGCGTCAGATGTTCCTAGTAATTACGTAACATCTAGAGAAGCAAAAAGAATATTATTTATGTAGCCCTTACAATAGCAGTATACAAAACAATAGGGCGTCAAGTGAGCAAATCAATTGGAATAAAGCATTATTTAGACAACCGTGAAAAATCTGTGAACACAGTGCGTCACCCTAGTGGTAGAAAACTGAGCTGGTGGTGAATCTTAAATTGCAGTAAAGTAGCGCTATTATTAACACGTGGCTTTGTCAGCGTAGCCTCATATGAAGGCACATGATCTGCAGATGCTTTCTATGCTAATCATGTTGAAGAAATAGTTCTTCGACTCTGAGATAGCGTCATCGTACTGATAAACCAAATCAAAGACAGTGGAAGACGTCTTTTGACCAAATCCGACATTGATTAACCGTTTTATACCAAAGGCGATCTTCATTTCACATTAACTTCGTGAACTAAACTCACCTGTCCCGCAGACTAATTTTAGTCCGCAAACCAGAGGTTGAGAAACATGGTATAATGCAACATTCTTGAAAAAAGAAAATGCAACATGTGAAAAACAGCAAAGAATAGACAACGACGGCTCGAACGAGATCCACACATGATAAAGGACATGTGTTCAAGAAAATGGATATGCCTTAAAACGCACAGGTCGCATAAGGGCGTGTGGCGTATAACCACACCATTGCATGTTTTCTCTACTGAGGAGAATAAGTCAGTTCAGAACTTGAGTAAGAAAGAGAGCCAATTAGTAGCACGTGACGGAGAGACATCTGCTCGTTGAGGATCTCGTGATCGTTTCCAGGCAAAGAAAAACTTTGATGTTCAGTCGAGTGTAACTTATGGTGTGGTTCAAAGTGGCACGGTTGTCATGTTTGAACACCCAGGCCAATGCTGCAGCATTAAGTCAATTGTAGATGTCAATAGAAAGACGCAATCAATACACCATTCAATTACATACAGGACAAACCCGCAGGTTTATTTCGGGTCCTTTTGTTAGTGAACTTAACATTCATTTTGTCAATGTGCATCGGCAATGCACATTTAGTGCACGCGTACTCAGAAGAGTTACAACTGGATTTAAATACCAACCCGATATTAAGATGTTACAATATTCTGTAGAAATCGTGAACAGATTGATAAACAAAAACAGGCCTGTGATTAGCCTATGAAAAAAATTGAGGATTTTTTGTGAAAAATTTGAGGAATGGAAACGGAGCCTGATATGATAATTGCAAGAAAAACTACAAATTTTTATCACGGATTTTGGGCCAAACTTCAAATCATGAAAGTCACAACGAAGAAGGTAACCCAAGGGTTGACCACACCCCACTTTCTGAAGTTGTGTATATTGCAAAGGAATACTGACTTGGTCATATTCACTTCCCGCGTTGTTGCGAAATTAATTTGTTGCCTCAAGTATTATCTGCTTAGAATGTGTCGAACAGAGGATGTCAGATCAAGCTGCTGACATCGCTCTGCTTCACGCTATCGTCTCCAATTCAATGATGCTTGTCAGATTTGTATACTGCAATTTTTTGAATGTAGGATATATCCTCAACCGCATGCATCTGGGGCTTTGCAACGATTAATTTTTACGGACTTTAGACAAATTTGGGAGGATAGTAACCCATAAGTATAGAAAGCTTAAAATCGTTGACGGAATGCTTGTGACTTAAAAAAAGTCAGTCATTTATCATAAGGGATACGCCACATTACACACTAATTTATTAATTTTACTTTATGCTTCAAAAGTTTTGGTGGGTTTTGTTTACTTGTTAGCGTTTGATCACATCGCTCCGATCTACATTCAAATGAACATGAATTCTCTCATACAACACAAAACAAGTGTCGGGAACAGGCTTGCCAGTTGAGTTGTTGGTCTCATACCGGCAAAGAGTGAAAGATTATCACCTCTATTCGCATGAAGTTGCGCCGAGATATTGACGTCCACATCTTGCAGTAGACCCAGGTTGAAAATCTACCAACCCAGTACTATGTGGTTCGATGTCTTAATTAATCTAAGTTCACATACAACGATAAGCAATGTGTGCACTAATTTCACACCAACCTGTGTTCAGCAAATTGTGAAAACGATCTATACGTGAATAATTCATCCAGGATAAATGTCGGTCGGCAGACCCTGGAAAATGTAGCTGCAAAAAGACTCATGAGATAGCAGAGCTTCATACGCTTCCAACCCCCGCACGCTAGTGACCAGGAGGCATGTAGACACTAAATTTAGGGACCATCCGCTTTACCCCGTCGGATGTGTTCATATTCAGCGGAAATAAAATGGAAGAGTGAGTGAAACAAACGCTTCAGTTGATAAGAGCACTGAAATCCAGGTGGGCTGGGCTACCTATATGTTATCATATAATGGATATGGAAGATCGATATCCTTAAGTTCTTGAAGAAGTACAGGCATGCATTTAGCTGCCATATAGTCGCAGAAACATATAAAGAAGGTTGTGACAAAGGTCAAGGTAATTAATGAAAATAATTGAATGTGCATTTTATTGTTGGAATTCTAAGCAATATTATGAAGTTAGAAGTAAAAAATTGCAGTGTTCAAATATACAATTTCTGTAGGTTGATCGCAGTGTTTCACTCATTAAATACGTGAAAGCATTTAATGAGTGAGTTGGAGACAATAACTTCGGACAACTTCTCTGCTTGCAGAAATGAAAACGACATTCAACGTATTCAACGTAACAAAATGCGTCAAGGTAACAAAATTAAAAAAAACAAGCTGATGACTGGTTAATTTTTGATGTGCTAAATATGACATGGCTAAAAGAAAATCATTATATCCTAAAATGTCTAGAAATTTAAAAATACTTACTAGAAGGACAAGCAACGGTTCTCCTCTCCTCATGTGGAATGAATTGGTGAGCAAGTCGCTCTTTTCAAAATTATGTTTATCACTTATATATTGAAAAGATTCTATTTAACAGTCTGCCCATTCAGATGATAAAAGGACAGGTCTGTTTCCAATCAAAATATCAGATCTAGCTAGCACAGCGGGATTACGCCATCTAAAATCTACCAAGTGTGTGAGAGAAAAATCATTAAGTTATAAATCATGAGAGAAGAAAAAGAAAAGAAATAAATCATGAGTGATTCATGATTAGCAGCATGGATGTAGGGTACATGTTACAGGATTTTATCTTAGCTTCTTGTTTGGAAGTTAACATACCATCGCCATTCGCCAAAAAAAACAATACATTATCCGACATTTAGTCTGTAGTGTATCGTATTTGAGGAATTTCTCATAGTTAAGCTATATTTGAGGAATTTTTGAGGATTTGAGGAGTAATAAACAAATTTGAGGAATTTGAGGAGTAATCACAGGCCTGCAAAAATGTAAAAAATGTTTATTCCCGATGCACATTAGAAGACTTAATTCCTTTCTTGCTTACTACCCACCCACACTTGTAAAATGACCTGACTTTTTCAGGCCCAGGCACCGCACACTATTCATTCACGTGATTCGTACGTACGAGCACGAACGCAGCTGAAATTAGCGCATTCACCTAGGCCTCAACACCCAGTCCCACTTGAGAGTGTGTTCCGACCTCCTCACAAAGCTAGATTTCTCCATTAGCCTAGCTTTCCATGCCCTCATTTTGCAAATAAATCTGTGTTGACTATGTTACGTAAAATAGATATTAGGAGCATAATCTGACACAACTATTTGTCAGACTTTGACGTGGTCCGGGATCTCAACTTTTTCAAATTTCTGCAACTCTCCATGTCCAATTCATCAGCTTAAAATGAAAAGTAGGAAAATTCACGATTATCATAATTTCGGTTATCCGCTCCGATTTGCGCAAAAAACCGTTTGCAATTAAATAATCTATTCGATTTTCTAACTGCGTTATTGTTTTATAATCATCACAATGTGACTCGGTATATTATGAAAGCACCTTTTTAGCTTAATGTCGGCACCGAATTTGAGAAAGAATGATACACGATGATCACCAGGAACGGTGTATGATACGGCAACGAAGGTCGGAGTTTGACGACTGAAACATTGAAGGAACTTGAAATTAGCGACATGAGGATGGTGCGTCAGACTGCAGGTGTCCCTCCCCAAGGTCGGATGACAAATTATAACTAGGATACTTTTACATATTTTTCCATATTCTTCATATTCTATGCTGCGTCATGTTTTGTCACACTTATTTTTTGCTATTATGTGTATTTACTCTATATTTATACTTGACTGCTTACATTGCAGGTCTCATAGATTGACAGCATAGAAACTTCCTTACGGAAATTTTGTGTGGCACTGGATACTACTGTACATTGATACACTTTTCTAAAACAGTTTTTTTAAAAAAATACTTTATTGCTAAATCGAGCTCTGCTTCACATTTTTTCGCCACTACTAGAATCTTAAAGTTACTTCAAACCCATCTTTGTACTTTAAAATCACAATGTTTTTTTAGAAGAAAACAGAAATTGTTATTCTCAGGGTTGGAGATTTCGTGTAGATTTATCTGATCCATATAGATGCCGATGAAGAAATCAAAATTCTCTTGTAAACTACACACAACCACATTTTGCAAGCATGCTGCACAAACTTCAGGAAGATGAAAATTATGATGATATGTGAATCCATTCCTTCACAGCCAACTGACCACCAACATAGAGTAGAAGTGGTTCCAAGCTTCATCTATCTTGGGGTGAAGGTAAGTAGTAGTGGCGGAGTACAACAAGAAATCGAACAGAAAGGCTCTCAACAGTGACTCTTCGAAGGCATGGGAAGCATCTAAAGATGCAACGAAACATCAAAAACCGCCCAAAAATGAGAATCTGTAATGCAAGTGTTCTTCAGACCACCCAGCCGATTCGAATTTAAAAAAAGCGAAAAAAACGAATCCTTAACTTAGAAAAGCGAAAAAAAAGCGAACCGATAATTTTTACATCAAGCGATGTAGAATAGCGTTATAACGACATAATATGCCATCAAACCATACACTACTACGAATAAGTCCACTATGAAACTGTGTAGATGGCGAATACTACTTTCTGGTACAAAAATGATAGCTTGTCGGAGTACTTCTTAGGAGGTATTTTTCTTATATCTTGTTAAACGATTCGCAAATGCATCAGACCATATTTATACATAAAACTAGCTTTCGTATTCTATTAATGATCAGACATACAACCAACAATCACTTTAGATTGCTTCAATTCAGATAAATTATGTAGATTTCAAGATTGTTTCATAGGATTGTTGAAACATAGTGTTGAAAAAATCAAAAAAAATACTGCTTGAAAATTCAGCAGAATGAAGATGATTTTATAATTTCTGATGTGGTTAAGGAAATTTCCCTAACTGCCATGCTTCCAACTGCTAAATTAGCATTAAAAAAACTTTGATCATCTCTTTCATCTGAATATTCCAAAGCATATCGATATTTTCAAGTAGGCCTATTTATTAGATAGATGTCTGTCAACTGAAGTCATACGAAATGGATCATATGACGAATAAAGGATCCTTATTAAGGTTTTACATCAATATGTCAATTATTTTATGCAGTGATAGAATGTACACAAAAGGTTTCATCTGATGATCACTGCAATTTTCTTCACAACTCGTAAGCCCAATATTATGCAAATAATATTGCTTACTAGGATGCACTTTTGTAAAGGAAGATAATGCTCATAATTAAGCTATGCTATTGAAGCAAAATTAATATTTTATAAGTTGGGTTAGATGTAAAAGTGTCAACTTGTATATTTACTATCAATGAAATTGATATTGCTTAATTATGCAGCCATATATTATGGCCATTCAAACATCGACCGTTGAAGGCGCTGGACGCCGATGGCCTGTCTGCCATACTTTAACTTTAACTTGATTATATTGGCCTAAACTGAAAAGGGGAGTTCTAATTACCTTGTTTAACTTTCTCAGAAAGATGATCTCCCGTCACCTGGTCAACTATATAAAAAAAGCAAATGTCTGGTTCTTTCAGTACTTCTTCTTCACGGCTCCGAAACCTGGGCTATTTCTGCAACATATCCCAGCGACATATCCTAATCATCCAATGGCAAGACCAAGTCACCAAAGAAGAACTGCGATGTCGCTCTCATCAACCGCCACGCTTATTGGGTCAACAAATTCGTTGGCTCTAAATGCTCCGCATGCACAATGAAATCCCAACAAAGACCATCTTTGAATTCGAACTTGCAGCTTCTAGTCGTAGAAGTCGATCGAAGGGGCTAACCCTGGATCGACCCTCTTGCGACGACTGGTGAAGACCGTGACCTCAACGCCTCATAGGCAGGTAGCCAGGACACAGGTTTGGTTCAACAGACATCATTGTGAAAAAGTTTTTTCTTTTGATTTCTCTCTGATATTTTAAATTTTCTTTCTGATTATAAAACCTGAAATTATGGCTAAAATGTAAAAAACGTGTCGTCGTATTCTATCTTGTGACTGTGTATTCCAATCATCGATTTCTTTTTTGAAATAGCTGAAATTCAAAATTTTCCTAGCATAGTTGTTCGTTTTCGGCCATGCGACCAATTCCATCGATATATTAACCTAGTGTCTGATTAGAAATTGAAATTTTGATGTAGATAATGGGATGTTCAAACTATCTGTGCATCAATCGGCATCACACCACAAAATTGTCTCACCTTTGATCTATAAAGCAGACACACTCGTAGTTGTACCAGACTACATTACCTTCACTTAAGAAGTAACCGACATAATTTGAATAAGCTGTCGGATTATATGTAATTGGTCATCGCACTAGTCACGTTCACATACAATCTCGAAAAAAGGTGGACAATGCAGTTGGCAAGCAAAAACATCAACACTGTCACGTTCCTTGGACCTTAAAGATCCTAAGGTTCTGATACATATGTCACAAAAATCACACTGCTGACATCCAGATTAAAGAAGCCGCAAAAACGTGGTCATTCGGATACATTAATTTGCAATGTTATGACAGTGCAAGCTTGTCTATATCATCGATAATACGAATAACCACGTTTTAAATTCAATAAGTTTCATCCAAACTGTGTCAATGATTTTTGTAAACATAGAGTCAGGGAATCCTAGTTGGACCAACTGGGATTCCCTGATAGAGTATTCTTATATATTTTATCAAAATTCGAAAATTTCGGACTATAATATATTCATACTTTATCCTGTGGTCCACCGCGCCGCATCTCCGACGTGAGACGATGGGAGATGAAATGACAGTATCTTTGCGAGAAGGGAATAAAATTTCTTTATAACAATAGCAAGTCAATAGAATGAATCAAGTCAAGACTTAATACTGCAAAGAGTGGCGCTTAGTAATAGGAATAACGTAATTCAAGTAGAAGTCACAAGCCATGGATTTTACGAACTTTATCGTTGACAAGTAAAAGTTATTGAATATTATCAAAAGTGGATTAACATTGAACTTGGGAAAGAACATCTCAAACATGAAATTGAAAAGAGCTTAGACATTTCTTGAAATTAGGGTTGCCACTTTGCGAAGATAGAAATACAGGCGTGATGACTTCAGCAACGGATTTATAGCTGACGCAAGCTTCAAGCAGTACATGAAAAGTATGGTATGGGTAAGCATGATATTCACCACGAAACGAAAATACAGCAAAATAGAATAAACCACTTCATTTTTTTCGTGGGCAACTTGCAGATGAATTTTTAAAAAGTCAATCAAACTCCGCAGACTGAGCCTGTCCGCATTACCTTTATGCGAAAAGATTGAAAAATCTTAACTTCAGTAGAACATGCTTCGTCGGTTCAGCCACTTAAGGTAATTGATCATTCGAAAATTTTCAAATACTTTTATTTAAAGCACGATCCACTCCGCGAAGTTGCAAACGAAAATTATACATCTTGAGCAATTTCTACTTTTCGGGATGTCGGCATTTGAAAACTCATACATGCTCACACTCAGTACCTCTTGTAACATTGGCTCGGGATCTTGCAACACTTGTGCCTTTTTCTTCTCTATATCAGAGGGAAGGTTAGTGATCTTCTTACTGGCATTCTTTTCCGCTTCCACCTCTACAAAGAGCTGCTTATATAGCTGAAGTCGTTTCTGGTTTTCAGAGGCAGCCATTTCCTCCTGTAGTCGTCGTCGATAAGTCGCACAGGCACTGTTACAAAGATCAATCAAATTACGAGCAAGTTGCTAACAGTCCAACCTTTCACCTGAAAGCATGGTTTCGTCACTGCTAATGCACTGACTGTCTTTGGTGCAAGAGAATTTCTTTGATTCGTGACCATGTTGTTGAGGGTGCTGAATAACCGTTCAACTTCAGCATGTCCGTGAGGGAGAACGAAGGTGGCTTTTACAATATGCATCAACAGCGGCCGTTTTACACTTTTATCAACGTTTTCCCAATACTCCACCAGATCTGATATCGAAGTCGACATTTCCGCTTGGTGCAGTCTCGCCTCAACGACAAGTGAATCCAATCCATTTTCAGATATTACTTTAGATGGGTGCCGTGCCAGCTTTCATATCCAAATTTTGAAACGTGAATCCTTTTGGAGTTGTGGATTGATCATTTGACATGATTGAAGAATTTCTTTTTTCAGTGGCAAGTACTGTATCAATATTTCTGTTCTAATCTTGATGAAAGCTTTGAATTTATCCATACATATCACCATTTCATATGGATTCATATCTGCAAATGCTCGTCTTGCTCTTCCACCCATAGCAATTGAAACGGAGGATTGAAACTCATTATCAAAATTCCCTTTCCACACTTTTGATGGAATTTTATCTGAGTGAACATAACGAAGAAGTCAACGTTTTCACAGATCCGTTGTTTCAGAAATCAAAAGACTTGACCACCGCTACGTTGAAACAACAACTCAAACTCATGCAGAGGCTTTAATACTTCGGCAGGGAACAACAGGAAAAATTGCACTTTTGGATGGCATAAATTCTACTTGATAGGCCCAAAATTGGACCCATGTTCTTTCATTTCAGAGAAATACTGAACGAGAGGCTGATACAGTCGTAGTACCAACAGACGTCGACAGTCTCAACGGGCAAAATTTGTAACCAGGTGTTTCGACCGATGGAAAGCCGTTATTGCCATTTTGCATATCATCTATGAGCTCCTTTAAAAATTCTCGAAATATTCTTAGAATAAGATTCGTGAATTTTCGCGCCAGACTAACAAAATTGCGCTTTCGCGTCATAATCACACCACTGCTTACACACATTCTTATGGAGATAGTCGAAAAGTCAGCTCATTTTCGAAGTAAAACATTCTTAATACTCACTGTTCAGTCAAATTCGCAGAAAACTTGTTATTTAAAGTCATCATAATATACAGTCAATTTTAAAAAAAATTGCTTACCTTCATTTGCCCATGCATTGCAACATTTCATCTGAACTCGAACCCATGGACTTTCATGGGTTTCTGCTACTATCTCTAATGAATATCATCATAAATTCCATAATTCATAAAGCATTTTTTGCATTGTCTAATTCACACTTCTGAGAGGAAGGAATTCCGAACTTTGTAATGAGCGCATGCTATCACGCTCATTGCATGTGTACATTAGTGCTGTCATGAACTTTGGCATTACATAGGTTTTTCCATCCTATCATAAACTATGATACAAAAGGTGAAGTTCAAGGTTGAAAAAACTAAATCATGGCTGAGAGATCAACAAACATCGATATCCTGTAATTATTTTCACCAACTCGCCAGACCATTTTACAGACAGAAAATATTTTTCTAGTTTGCCAATGAGCGCACACAGTCACTGATCTCGGTCAAAGTCATCTGAGATTATCTAGTGATCCAGGTCTCAGAAAACAATTCGACTACGCTACAAGTGAACAACGTGAACCGTTAATGAAACATCATCGACTCTCAAATCGAGAAGTCAAGAAAAATGACAAAGTGATTCCGAAGACAGAGTGACGATGAATAATCTTAGTAATACGTCTGTATCAAAATTCCATTTGTTACTTAGAGATTTTCAAGTTAGAGAAGTATGGGTACAGAGAACAACAACAACAACAAAAAACAGATTAAGAAAATATAGTGATATCAGGAAAAAATCAGGCTCTGAAGACAACCCGATTAAGAAAGTCTTAAAGCGTTTCCAAGAAGGATTGGAATTCAAATGCAAATTTCCATCTTAACACTAGACGAAGGCAGTTTTGGTCCCTGTGATAAGCTTGGAACAGATGCCTAGATATGATTCTGTTCAATGCAAAATACTAATAGTTTCGATTCATTCACATTTTGTAGTTAGAAAGCAAAATGTGTTATTTTGCATAACAGTTAGTCATTTTTTAGTCAAATTATCGCAGTGGATTTATACCGAAGTTTAAAAGTACTCCGGACCGGGATTTTCTGAGTCAGGCCGGATATCGAATATTTTAATCGAATCAAATGATCTGGAGCACAATACATAAAAGTTATGTTGTTCAATTTCAGCTAATACCTCCCCTTCATATGCTAAAGCAAATTACACAACTTTCAAACTAATACTGCATTTCGAAGCGATTGCAAATACAGAAAATCGCTTCTTTGGGGTATCCATAGAATCGATAGTTCGAAATCGCAAACGTCAGAGAATTTTGGGAAAATGACCATTGAAACTATATAGAAAATACGTTTATATAAACAGAAGTATATATACAATTGTAAAAATATATAAAGTATAACAATAAATTGATGCATATATATATTATTGATTAGGAAACATGCATTATATGATGTCTTTCAGTTAACAATCGTGTAGATGTTAGTTTAATTGGAGCAGTTAAAGAATGTCTGTCACACAAATATCTTATTTCCCCAGAGTCCGGAACCTAGACAATGTTCTCATTGAAACAGCTAGAAAAATTGCAAGCCACATAATCCCACAACCAGATGTGATCCTTGCAAGCCAGTGATTAGTGATCTTTGCAAATTGCAAGCCACAGAGATCCTTGCACAGTGGTTAAGTGCTTGGCCTAGAGATCTTTCGGTTCAGAAGTCGAGCCCCGAAAGTGTCATTGGAAGTCGGCAAGATGTGCATCCGGACTAAAAGTACTACAGCGCTCAAGAAAAGTTTGACTGTGTCAGCACCACCCAAGCCCCCAGCATGGGGGAGTAGTGACGTTAAACCATTCATTCATTTATGAACACATGCACCAGTT
The DNA here is from genome assembly GCA_907163375.1 of Prostheceraeus crozeri. NCBI lineage: Eukaryota > Metazoa > Platyhelminthes > Polycladida > Euryleptidae > Prostheceraeus > Prostheceraeus crozeri. The sequence goes on from CAJQUW010011985.1 coordinate 78,080, forward strand.
CAATTATTTCTGTCAATCGTAATTTCATATATACAACTTTAAAGAGGATTGCATGATTGTCGGCAATTATAACCATCATACGAGGATCCTTTTTTCATGAGATGAGGTGACAGAAATTAATCAGAAGGAGTATACAACGGAAAATGCGACGCAAATGATACTTAACATGCATTTCACTGGCTTACTGTGGTAATATTTGAAATAATTTAACTGTATATCTTCATTCTGCTCCCATGTCTGTACGTGGGTTCATTGTAGCGAGGCATCACTGCAAAAACCAGGAGTTCAAGAGACCTTTTTACAGACTCCATAGTTTATAGAAGCAAAATAAAGATGCTATACATTTGCTATACATTAGGAAATGTATAAGATTAGAGAAGTAAAATACATATCTTGAACATAATTGCTGAAACATCGGTTAATTACTGAGTTATACGTCTTTAGTTGTCATAATAAAATGAAAGTTTAAAAAGTAAGGTAGAAGTTAGAAGTTAAAGCAAAATTTCTAAGGAAACCGGTTATGGACTTTTCGCTATCGATTTGCGCTATAGCCTGTAGACTTTATGGGAAACCTGTACATTTCTATATATGATATGCGGAATCTACATTCCTTGTGAGTATGTAGCCTCTACTTGAGCATCTCTCATACAATTGTTATTTTGATTTTAGTTCATTTCTTTCTGATCTTAAGATGACAAGGTAAGGTGGAAAATCTAGAAACCATTAATGTTCTTCATGCTGACTCACAATATTCTTTCTGATGACTAATTCTAATTTTCGTTCGCATTTACTGTCAGAATTCGTTCAGCAGTGTCAGCAGTAATCGTAAAATTCAAAAATATGGATCAGAGTATTTAGCAAATGAAAAACATCTATAAATATCTGGTTTATGTATAGATGCCAAAAAGCACTTGATTCGAAATTAAAGTACGTCTGCAAGGGTCCGTTGTGACAATGGCTTCGCTGGTCATGTAAGGAGATATAAATGGACAAAATAGAAGGGAGTTTATAGCAGAAGGTTTGCATTTATCCTGATGAAAAGATATTTCAGAAGTTTTTGAAAATATGATGAACTCATGAATGAAAGGTAATCCGTATTTAGGTTAGATAGAAGTTATTGACATGCAAATTATTGGGAAATCGTGACATCAATTCCTTTCATCAATGTCAATCATGAGTATCATGTGGCCTTAAGTGACCCTGTGTAGTGTCATCAACTTCAAATTAAAAAATGCGTTCACTTTTCAACAAAACCAGGATTAGATGGTTCACATAATTTTCGCGATTAAAAGTTTGGAAGCAATTATGAATATTTTTAAATAATAAAATTAATGTAAAAACTGAATAGAGCATGAAAACTGGACTACCTGTAGACAAGCAAGCAAGGAAGTAAGTGCATCATTCAAGCTGCTGAAAATCACAAGTTAAACATTACCAGGGATGAGAACGCCGTGTCACAAAAAATCCGGAGGATCTCTTCCAGGGGGGCCCATTTTCAGTTTTGATATCATAAAAAGTAATCAGAGTCAATTTTAAATAGCCATGAATCTTTATGCGCCTACACACTACAAACCCTATAGCTGCGACTAAAAGACATTGATTGTACTACGGCCACAGATAATAATAAATTGTAGCTCAACCTTATTGAGGCAAAGTACCGGGACAAAATCTCTCTTTTGGGAGTGTAACTAGTAGAATTTTGATGCTTTATAAGGTGCCGCAGCATCAAGTACAATTTTGTTGTTTTATAAAGCGACGCAGGCGAAACCTCTGGCATTTTGAGAGTATAACTAGTAGACTTTGATGCTTCATAAAGCGCCGCAGAATCTAGTAGAATTTTGGTGTTTTGTAAAGCGCCAAGCGCCGCAGGCGAAACTTCCAGCATTTTAGGAGTGCAACTAGTACAATTTTGATGCTTTACAAAGCGCCGCTGTAGCTAGTACAATTTTGATGCTTTATAAAGCGCCGCAGCATCTAGTATAATTTTGATACTTTACCAAGCGCCGTCGTAGCTAGTACAATTTTGATGCTTTACAAAGCGCCGCAGCATCTAGTACAATTTTGATGATTTATAAAGCGCCGCAGGCGAAACCTCCAGCATTTTGTGAGTGTAACTAGTGCAATTTTGATGATTTATATAGCGCCGCAGCATCTATTAGACTTTTGGTGTTTTATAAAGCGCCGCAGGCAAAAACTCCAGCAATATGGGTGTGCAACCAGCAGAATTCAAGCTTTTTAAAGCGCCTAGAATGTAGAAAGCATTTTCTCAGCAATTATATGACGCAGGAATTACAACTTTTCGGAGCTCAATGTTATTTCAAAATGATATGATATGAGGGAGGTGTTCTGAAATAAAATTTCTTGACGTGTATGATGAGTTTCACTATGTGCGAGTAATAATATATCTCGTACACAGTAGAACAAATGGAATTGTTTACTTCAAAATGTACGGTGTCGGAGAGGGGACCTGGAAAGAGTCAAAAAGCGTAGCAAGGAAACATAAATCACGTAGCAGGTAAACAACATAATAAACAACCCACTGATCACTAGAGGGGGACCACTGATCACTCGAGGGGCCCACTAATCACTAGAGTGGGCCCACTCATCGTCAGAAGGGGAAATATGGATAATATAAATTCTAATAACTTGTGATCAGGGGGCTTTATATGCAACGCATCATGAAGATGCTGTCTTAAAAAGGGATCATACGTTGCTTCATGAAGATGTCATTCCATCTTAGGGGCCCACGTACCTTACCCCATACCCCTCCATTTTCATTGCATTTTCTGGTGAATCTCAGAAATGACCCAGATGGCCGCAAAAAAAATCCGGAATTCCGGATAAATCCGAAGATTCTCTTCCCTGTCATTACATACAATTGCTGATTACCATGACATGAAAATATTACAAACATACTTGTAAGAAATTATATTAATTGTGTTGCGATCTCATGTTAATAAGTAATACAGAACACAAGTTTACAATATACGAAGTACTTACTCGCACATGTATGACTGCATTAATAAAGAGACCAAGAGAATGAGATCAAGACACATAAATTATCAGATGACTCTCATTAGATTTAATAGATGTTCAACATTTCATGAACTTAAATTTTTTTCTTGTCAAGATTGATCATGGAAAGTACGGCCAAATCGCATAATCTTCATTCCGTAGAGGTCGGTCATTAATTCCTTCAATTTTCTGTGGTACGGTGCCATCGACCGAGTAAATATAAACCTTGCTACTGGAAAACTGTCAAGTATCTCAGATTAGCTAAGCCGCTCTTTGACGAAACTCGCTCACGCATTGTTTTGTATGTTATTTGATTGTCGAAAATTGCGGATCTTCATGTCAGGAAGGTGTACATTCACTCTCACACCAATAGAAGCAAATTAATTTCTTCTCTGTACCAAATATTGATTGAACAAGTGACATGCCTTTTTCTTGCATTTTTTCTTACGTTCACATGAATTCATGGATTGCAGCCATGCATTACATGTGAAGGCTAGATAAGTTGCAATTGTTGAAAAGCATGCTTTCTTTTAGATTTGTTTTTGATAATAGGTCATAATTCACAAGTGCATGTTTTGAAGAAAATGTACAACAGAAAATGCAAGACGATGGCCGCAAGGGAACTTGGTAAGAGTTGATGCAGAATGCACATGCAAAATCATTTTAAAACAATTATATTTTATTGTTTTATCATATAAATGTCACACGGATGAAATCCAGACTAACAATTTTTGACAGAAAACCACCAGATAACTCACCATTCACAATCTTACGATTTTTCGAATTTCGAGGCTTTTAGCAACATTATTTACGACTAACCATTTCTTCGATAAGGGCTTGCATGCATGTCGGAGATATAGAAAGATATGAAGTCAGCTATTTAATTTTGATCTGACCATCAATGTTGGGAATATAATTCTTGTCGGTGTCTGTCTCCCCCACATTTAGCCGGTAGCCGTCAGGTCTTCCAGAGACCGTCTCATGACATGATTGAAGAAAGTTGCTTGGACTCCTCTAATATTTCTGGAGGGTCTATCTTCTCTGCGACTTTTCTCAACATATACAGACCAAAACTATTGAGAATGTTGATGAGTGTGAAAATACTGAGATGTATTGAGGAACGACTGGAAAGAGAGAACCTTGTAATGATGGTCACCTATATATTTTTTCGCAATTGATGTCTGTTAACATCCATTGACTCTCCTCAGGTGGAAACGGAAGTTGGAAATTTAAAAACAGAATCAGTACAAAATTTAAAATTCACACAACAGTTAGGTATAGAAAATCTATGTTGCAGAATAGGTGAAATCGAAAACGAGGACTGGCGCTATACAACCAGTAATATAAGATTACATAGTACCAATAGCGTAATTGATGACTGACATAAATGACTGACGATATTGAACATGTTATATAAATGATGAGAAATATAGAAAATATGAAATATGCTGTACATGTAAAAAGGATATATAGTACCTATAAGAACGCAAAAAAAGTAGTATTTCAAAATATATGAATGAGAAAAAATATAAAGAGTGTAAATAAGAAATCTGATGCTGCAAAAATTGGAATTTTTGATAATAAAAATTGAATTACAAAAGAAATTCTGCATAGCTATTAAGTTCAATTTTTTTACTGATGGTTGGTTTGGTTTCATTTTAAGGATGCATTACGCTTCTCGAAGTCTTAGTATCCATAGTAGGTTCATGATCATGAGCACGAATAATCGTATAAAAGTTGTGATTATGGCATTTTTGTTGATATTTGAGCATAGAAGATGTGAGGCTCGTTTTACGCTCACGGCAGCGGATATGTAAAGGTCATATGGTGCTCCATATATAGAAGTTCTCGAACTGATCACAATTGAATTGATACGCAATACATTTTCTGTTGCACATTTCATAATTTACAGGACAATTCCTTAATTTGCATTCATGGTTTATCTTTGTTGCAAAATACTCCCAAGAGTTTGGGATCTCTTATTCTAACATCTATGTTTCCATGATGAAAAATACTTTGCAGTTGTATATCTACATTCTGCGAAATAAGCGGAAATTTGAAGTAAATATAATATTTATCTTTATCATGCCTGTGTTCTGCGAAAGTTGTCCGTTTTCAGCAGTATTTGTTCGGGGATAATTGTAGAAGCGAAGAACATCATTATAAGTGTTCAGGCGTTTCTCGCAGTGCACACTACAGTAGTGGAACATCGATCTGCGATTCTTGTTTTCACTTTTATGATGAACTGATTTTGTTCGCTTGTGGCACGTGCGATTGATAATTCATGAAAAGATCCTTTCGTGCAGATTTGCAGTAAAACTTCAACTGTAGTTCGTTTGGTACATTTAGGATCACTCGGAAATCAAGGAGATTTAATGCGTTGTTGTCATCAGATAAGTCGACTTCGAAATTGATGATGGAATGTTGAGCATTAAGATAAGTTTTAAGGTTTGTCATTTGTTTTTGACAGAAGCGAAGCAATCATCGACGTATCTAATGAAAAGTGGAGAGTTATGCATCACCCTCATTTGTCGAAGGGCTTCTGTTTCTCGTATATTCTTAAAAAATCATTCTATCCACCATTGAGCCTAAAGTATTTTCATGATGTCGGTAGTTACTTTGGCAACTCTAACGATAGGAAATGATAAAGATAATAAACGGCAGCTTTCAGGAACGATCTATATTTTTGGTTAAGGTCATCTCCGGCCTGACCCGATCCGTATCTCTCTCTCTTCACTTATATACGGTATTTGAATAAAATTAACCTTCATCGCAAAGTTCAACGACATCCATAGTTTAACTGCACTAACAAGTTTCATTACAACTAACTATTTCAATTATTGCTACATCCAATAGATTGATTGTCAAAGAGATTACGAGGAATTTTCCAGCGTGGCAGAAGTCGTTTAGCTATCAAAGAACTGAATGCAGGTATTGTTCAATAACGGAAAATGCCAGAATTAAGGGAAGCAGTTCATTAGCAAGTCAACAGATTTGGTTTATCCAGACATTATTATTCAATCTTCGCGAAGCACTAACATACTTGGTGACAAGTCTATGGGTGTAAAGATTAGGAGACGATTACAATTGACACACATAATTCTTCAACTTTTGGTTGAGTAATGCCTACGTTCTTCCAAGATTTCAATCGCTGCATTGTCAATGAATAATAGCGGATGCTATTGTACACTCAGTCAGATGCAAGCCGGCAGTCCAAATGATCAACACAGCAGCAGAAATCAATGTCTTCATGACATCACAACAAATTACAAGTTGTTGTCAGGATATTGGAATCATTTATTCACAAATTGCCATGTATTTACATAAAGCATTTTTATGCAATCACAACAGATAAGACAATGATGAAATGCTTTGGACAACGTTGGTCAGCATTATGACTTTCATGCATGGTAAATCAGTCAATCGCATCCTCTCCTTTCAAGAATGCTTTTCATTTGCACCGACATATGTATATTGATGACATTGAATACTTCAAGTGGCAGAAGAACGCCCCTCAATAGTTACAGTGGATGAAATAACACTCTCTTGACATAATCCTATTTAAATTATGATTGAATCTGTCATGTTAAGGCCTTAGTTACAATGCTAAACGATTCATAGAGATCTCGTGGAAAGATTTACAACCTTTTGAATGCACCGTATTTCTTTGAATAATAGCCTCAGATCCGGACTTAAGGTTAATGGTAGCCGTCCTCGAACAGGAGCAGCGACTGCTGTTCGATGCTCTTGATCTGGACTGTTTGAAAATGGCGTATTAAGGAACCGCGAATCGGTAAATTTTGGGTTGAACCGACTTCTAAGTTCGTCACTCAGTGTCATGCACGCAAAAGAATACAAATGAATACATAATGCAATTATTGCAATTTATAAGCTCTGACTAGCCCGGGCTTACATCCTTTATTAGGATGAATTGACTCAATCGACATTAATGAGGACGACTCACCAGCTGCTTTGACTGACTCCTGTTTAGCAATCGATGTTATTAACCGCTTACAATGAGAATACAACGTCACAAGTTTATTACATCGTCACGTTTAAGTCTTGTAGATCGAGAAAGGTTGTAAATCAAAAGAAAATATGGACTAATTTTTGATCAACTGAATCGATCCATCTGAATTTTCTCGAATCATCATAATTTTGAATCGAATCTCTAATCAGCAGCCGATTCGAATCTCGAAGTTTCGCAGGTTTATATACTGCACGTACACGTATTTATGCAGGCCCCTACCGCTCAGATGCTACAAAACATGTCTGTAATACTCGTACATTGAAAAAGCATAACGAGCCTTCACGAGGCGATTGTATGACTGATCCGAATCAAATCGTCTCGCCTAGAGATGTGAGAAGAGACTATTCCGCAAAATTTGATGCGAAATGAATGTTTCATCATTGTTGATTTGAAGATGGATTAAGTCTACCGACACATTGCATTCGAACCTAAACATAATGAACTTAAAACAAGAGGAAGAAGTTCAAACACGAGGAGAAATTCAAATCTTTCTCTACATTGCTTAAGAAGGCACTACACTTAATAGAAGCGCTTCAGCCTTGTTGCAAGATACCAAATAGTTAGACGAGAAGCTTTCATTCCGATTTGACGTGCTGATGTCTTGCTGTTTGACGATTCACTCCTTATCAATAAATGGATGTTCTATATTGCATTGATTTCAATTTTTTCAAAGTCTGTAGGAATTGGTGATTTTGAAATTCGAGTTGTTATTTATTTCATGGAAGACATGAGCAAGATAAACTGAATGCCACCATTAAGCTCATACACAAAAATAAGGTATGTGCCGTGAATTTCATGACATTTTCAACAATGAATGATATACTTTGGAAGTTAAGGACGGGCAAAATCTCCTCAACCCGAGATAACGATGAGATTCAGGGACTGTTATAGATCATCCGCTATGAGTTATTTTTTCTTTGAAACCTGGTGTTGGCATGTCAACCAGATCCTGTGCAGCGTTACGTAGACATCGTTGTAAAACTAAACGTATTTTCCTGTATCAAATTTTTGCTAATAGTTTTTCTTTGACATCTTATCTTAGTTCCTGTTTTTCGACTGTTTGATTCTGTGATCTTATATTTGAGCTCTGCACTTCTCTTGCTGTTGTATTGACTTCGATGTTGTGCTAGTGTTCACCGATTCTGCTAAGAAGTGAAACTATAAAGAATTTACTGATTTATGGACGTGGTCTCCGTGGCACAATGGTAAAGTGCTTGGCCTAGCGATCTTTTGGTCCAGAGGTCGAGCCCCAAAGGTGTCATTGGAAGTCGACAGGAAGGGCATCCGGAATAAAAGTACTACAACGATCCATAAGTCTGACTATGTCAGCACCGTCCAAGCCCCAAATATGGGGAGTAGTGACGTAAAAGCTTCATAGACAGGACTAAATGTTGAGGACATTTACGGGAAAATATAGAAAATTCTTCGCTTACCCTCCCACTCAGAATCAGCATCCCAATCGCGGTTGAGGAGCTCCAATGTATATTCTTGAACCATCGCTTCACTAGACTGGCCAGCAAGTTTACTGATTCGGACCATCAATTCACAATGCATCACTGCAGCGTGAATATGTGGCAAAGCATCCAGCCAGGACATGAGATATCGCAGACAATCTGCCGCCCACTTCTCCATGAGCTCATCATCATTCTCCTCATTCCCAGCCAAACAGCAGAGAACGCGAGCAAGTAGTGGGCGCTCTAAAGGACTACCTGTTTTGCCTCTGTCCAGCCACAAGATGACAATGCGCAATGAATCGAGGATGTAGCTGAGTGAAACAGACACCGCATGGCCTTCTTGACTTTCCAGATCGACCGGTCCACTGTCCGATTCGTCCTTATCGCTCTCTTCACCACGTAAGTAGGAGACACAACTCTGCAGTCGCAGACGCAGGGCTGGTAGAATACGTAGAAAAAGCCGGGCCAGTTCTACATCGGAAGTGCCAGAGTCTAGTTGACGATGGAAGAGTGCCTCATCCGAGCCAGCGAAAAAAGGCGGAAGTGAGGTCAATGTCAAGCGGTACGATAATTTGGCACGTAAGTCTGCTAGTAAGAAAGCAGCTTCAGGGTGTGACAGGGTCACCGATTCCTGTTCTTTGTAATCAACAGATGAGGAAATAGAATTTAAATCCATGATGCATACTGGTTGGAATTCTAGCAAGCGAGAACAATGGACACTGAGCTCTCGGAAGCACAGCCGTAGGGCTTGACGGTCCACGATTAATTTCTTGTCACCAACAGGCTTCTCCTCGACATCTTCCTCCACATTTTCCTTTTCCAGATCAATAGTGGCATTCTTTTTTTTCAGTAGCTTCTTTTTTCCTTTCCTTCCCCTGAAAACAGCAATTACTATTAGGTAGAAAATCGACACAGGATGTCACAGTCATCACATGTACTGCTTCGAAATCGTTGAAAATATTTAATCATCTCGCTTCTTTCCATTTTCACAAGAAGGCAAGAACCTGGAAGTCGGCGGCAACTGCCACATGTATTTAACAGGCAAGACAAGGTCCTCATTTCGCCCAAGGCGAAGTTATGGACAATAAAAAAAGCAATGTCGCATTCTCTAATTGTACTGAAGTATTTAAGATTTCTGTATGTAAGGCACTTGACATTCTGCATGTATCTACAGTATTGTGCAGAAAGATTGCCCCACCCACGAAAATTCTATAAAGACGTCTCTAGTACATATCTAAGAAGTCTTTGTGTTATTTAATGGAATTCAGTAACCATGGTTGCAAATTTCATCATAAACTCTTTCTGTTGATGCTTTTCATGTAAGAAGATACACATGTGTGGACATCATGAAATAAAGAAAGTGAGAATGCATTTGTGATAGGCCTACTGGTAAAAATGCTTAAATATTAGGAAAAATTCCCATTCATGAAAACATGCAGGTCAGAAGAAGTAGATCGGCACAATCTATTAAAAGGTCAAAATTCTTCTTTGAAAACTTTCCATTCGGTGATTTCTTGGGCTTGTTGAACTGTTGGTCGTTTGGCAGTTGCCAAACAAGTCGGCTACAACCAATCAGCGACAACCGCTATAACAATCAATAAAGCAATCATGAACGTGCCAACAAGTCATCCTGACAATATTTGTAAGGAGTTCTTGCGAGAGAATGGTGTTGGAATAGCCAGGAAACAGTCCTGACCTAAACGTTACAGAGAACCTGCCGCACATCTTCAAACAAAGAATTGATATACATGAGTCGAAGACAAAACAAGGCATTATCGAGCAATGCCTGGACATATTGATACCAAACAATGAAATGGCTGATGCATGCAGGAAACTTATTAAATCGATTCCTCGAAGATTAGCAGAATGCATCAAGGCTACAAGTGGCCCATTGACGTTTTGAAGTTCGCTTTCTTATTAGCACGATCTGTTTTTTAAGTAAATTATTAGTTGATTACTATACACATGTTCTACAGTATGTTTTGATAGCTTCAATGAACACAATTAACAAGAAACACATTCAGATATTTATTTGCAGAAGCCAATATGACAAAATTGTTGTTTGATAACATTTACTTTCCAAATATTTAGATGAATTTGTGATATACCATCATTGAGATGAAAATTCCTGAGTATCTCGTAATATGCACGGAGGGGCAATCTTTCTGCACAGTACTGTACATTCAAGTTCCTGGATTGTTGGACTTATCGACCCATCTTAACAACTGATGCATGATTTTAAACTAGGCATACTGAGTTTAATCAGTGGCCTATAATCAGTGTGGTTGAAAAAACTGAGATTTAGTTGAATGCTCATCCACAAGCTTCACTAATTTAACTCGATTAGAACCGCATGTAGCATACATCAATGACTCATTCATCATTCTATCGATATTTAGGTCCATGTCATTTTCGTCTCAAACTAAGTAATGTACACTGTATTCATTCAATGTAATATAATCTTCCTTAAGATTGATTGGCCATAATCCTAATGACCTAATACATAATTCAATTATAAGGAGCGTCTAATGCATGCTACATTAAAAATTTGAAGTTGATTTCCTGTTAGCAATGTGATAAATCTACTTCGCGTGAATTAAATAACATTTGCCAAATCGCAAGTCTAACAATTTTTTATGAAAACTGAAATTGATCATTACACTTCCCCCCTTTTATGTCATTGCAAGTTCGAGCGAAAAAAGAAGCACAATGAAATATTTGGCAAATTTTTTGATAATTTACAGATAATCGGATACCCTGCGATTAACAACTTTTGGCCAAAATCGAGAGGAACGAAAAAAATGTTAAAAATTAACAATTAAAATTAATACACACTCGTTATCAAAGAAGTCTTGCCTGCTCAAGAGTGCGATAAATTTACAATGCATACATGCAGAAAACTAGTCTTCAGAGGCCATAGCTGGAGGCCACTTGAATTTGGTACAATAATTCATCACCGTTCACATAATTGAACAGAATTTACTACGAATCACAATAGTCACTATTGTTGTAAGATCGATCAGCGAAGGCGCTGGACGCAAAAGATGTGTCGGAATTTTAACTTTGATTGCATTGACGACCTAAAGCTGACTGGGGAGTTCTGATCTTACTAATCCTACTCACTAATAAGTGGATAACTAGCTAATTGTACTTTCCAAAAAGTCTATCAGTTTAAATTAAACACCATGATAGGTTACAAATCTGAAACTTTACTTGAGTTGAGCCATTTTGAGCTACATGACTGATTAACGTAGGGAATATCACCGCTCAGATTATCAAAGGAATCACTTCCACCATTCAATATCCTAATACACAAACGTCCCTTTTCAACGTCCCTTAATGTAATCGGCTGAAAATAGGAATTGACGTCAACATGAGTCCACTTACATGACGCCTACATAGACTATAAACGAGTTGCTGATATCACCACTATCAATCATTTCATCGATATAGCACACGATAGCATTCCACTTCAAAAGTTAATCACAACAACATACGACGTATGTAGTCGAGAATTTTGTACGACCTTTTAAAACTGTAGCACATGCACATTAATATCTGTCATTAAATTTCTTCTCATAGAAATGATCGTTAGTTGAAATTGAGGTGAAAAGCGGTCATATTTATAAAACCAGAGCTACTAATGGACATTATGGAACATTATGGACATGAAGTACTGAATTCATTGTTTAATAAACACTGGATGTTAATGTGATTGAGGTCACGAAATCAAATGTTAAGGGCCCTCGAGATATTCGTAATAGCTATCACGTGTTAGGCGACTGTGGTAGAAATAATCAAAAGTGCATGACTTGAAATAACAATCACAAACTAAAATCGTATCACACAACATCACTTATGTCAGATGCATCACTCGCTATCATGTATTTCTGATTTCATGCTTTTCATAATATTCTGATTTTATATCTGCAATATAAAACATGCCTTCTAGAATTTGCATTATACACTGTCAGAATCATATTTTTAACTTATACTTGAACTACTCAATAATTAAGCACACAATTGTCAATTTTTGCTATTTTGGTTGCTCAACGCGGCGCAAATTGATGCAAAAATTATTTATTTGGTTTAGTGACCCTTCTTTCACCATCAAAATTCAGTAGGTGACAAGCAATTGCTTCACTGTCGACTCATTTTCATCAACGCAAGTAAATTCAAGCATGAGCCCATTCGGAGTGCAGACTAGAGGAAATGTGCACCTCTTTCCCACATTTCGTTGCAACGCCAGTGATTTTAGAATGTTCATGTGAACTTATATTTGATTACCAAAGTCGCACAACCGTTGGGTAAGCAAAATACAACAATCACACAGGTGGGATTTTCATTTGACAAGCATTTTTCAGAAACATTTGTGCTTGAATTGTTCAAGTCTGAGGATGTCTCCTCCCTGGTAAAATAGGGCTAGAATAGAAAGATGTCATCAGACTTGAACAATTGAAACACACAAATTCTTTGACAGCGGTAGACGCTGCGTTTCGCCCTACAAGGACTCGTCAGAGCGGATCGAAATGGCCCTGCTCTGGCCCTAAAATGAACAAGCTGAAGGGCTGCATAACAGGCTGCTGTGTCTATTATCATGCCTCTGCCGTGCAGCTGATGATCTAGAAGATTACTGAGTGCTAGCTCGCCTGAGTATAGAATAGAAAAAATGGATATTTCTGAGTATTCGAGGTTGAAACAAGCTGTCATGGAAATCGGGTAAGCATGCAACCACAAAACCTTTTTGCCCACAAAACATGGGCAAAAAAAGTCAGAATCAAAGTACTGTATGTTTATGCATCATTTTTCAATTGAAATTTTAGTCCAAATATTAGTTATCCAATATCAATTATCCAGAATATTTAGTCCAATAAAGCTGAGCGAATGGATATTGTCATGTCGTCAAACGATTGATTTACGAGTATTTGTTAACAAGGATAAAATACAGGCTAAAACCCTATTGGGACTGGGCTAATTTTTAGCGGCCCAACCCCAACTGGGATCTCAATACCTAACGGCGAGTCTGCAAGAATGTGATTTCAAAAATATTAAGATGGATTTGTAGGTAGGACCATCGGGCTGCAGTCAAAATATGAAGATAAATTTGATCGGACATTTGTCTGGATTAAACGTTATATATAACTTATATATATATTAATAGTTATGACTCCATTCTCTTATACAAGGATACAAGATTCTATCCTTGCATAATTTGAGAATGGAGTCATAACTCCGAAATATTGTTTTAAAAACTAATAAAATAAAGTAATTCCATCAAATATTTTATTCAGCCATCAGCAGCAAGGCTTACAACATAATCATAATCAACATAAAATTCCATCAAAATGCTGCTTAAGGAAAATTACGTTTTACTGTGTGAAACCTGCTTTTCTATTTCACAGTAGATTTCTACGGTTGAATCCCGATCATGATAGAAATAGATCCCGATGGGAATAGAATATTGCCTACGAAGAGATGACAACTGTCACGGATCCAAATCTTTTGTTAGCGGTTCGCAATGCCGTATGCCGTTATTAAGAGTGGAGATGTACCGCGAAAAGACAAGTTAGCGCTATAAATATAATATAATTATCTTGCCTGAGAGACAAGATAATGTTTGATGTTTGCGCACATTTTCTGATAAAGCTATCTGTATGTATGCGATGGTCTGGAACTAATTGAGGGTTGCTGACTCATACACGATACTGCCTATGCACATTTTATTATTGCTTCGACAACGTGATTGAACAATTCCTACAGAAAGTACAGGTTCAAACATTTACTACTGGTTCAACATAGTCTTCTTCGAAATAGAAATCATTGTTTGGATTTTCAACCAAAACATTCAAGAGCGGAAATGTATGATGAATTAATTAGATATCAACAAATCGACGTAGATTAGAGTGACTTTTGATTGAACACCAACAATGTATCAACCAGACTTTTATGACGATGAATTCAGAAGTATATCGAATGCCAAACGATTTAAATTCAAAACATCGAAGATGCAAGCAGTTACGTAATTATACGTATTGGTATATTGTAAACACATTTTGTCAGACATGCTTGCTAGTCATTATCAGTATGGACGAAACGAACACAATTGAATTTAAGTAACAATTTCCTACTTATCTACGTGAAACCATAACAATATTTGACATCACCTTAATTGATAACAGCTTTGTACTATTTATATCAATGGTACCAATTTGAAATCAGCGGTATTGTCAATTCAATACAATAGTTCGAAGTTCATGCTAGTGATTGAAGAAAGGAAAATTACAGTTGAAAGGTCACCGGGAAAATTCTAAGTGCTGATATTGGCTATAAATTGTCAAATTCCGGAAAGTTCGGTGTGTCGGTGCAGTTTTGATAAAGGTGTTCCAGATTGGCGATTTTATTATACAAGGTTCATCAGCCAATTGACGTGTGATACTGGTGACCGATAAAATTAATAAAGAAAGTTTATTTAAAAACTGAACAATGTTCGTTGACAAAACCGGAATTGCATTCAATGGATAGAATTAGTTGACTGGTATTAGATATAAGTAATAATAACTTTGATAATGAAATTTATATTATCATCAGTGCCTCAACATAAAGTTCAGCGATTTATTTCAAATTATCACGATTAGAAGAGAAGGCAGAGTTCTGATTACTGAAATAGTCTCAAAGAATGCAACATGAAATTGTAAAATGTTCTATTCAAGTCTAAGTACGCACAGGCATGATGCACAATGTAGGCTACATTTCTTTCATTCTATTCCATATACGAGCAGACCTATTAATCGTCAGTAGGCATATAACCTACACGGCCTCACAACAAGAAAACATGCAAAAAATAGGAGGATAAACTTACTAGTATACAATGGGACAAAAAAGGTTAACAATGAAACTTTTAACGTATTCAGATTCTTCATTTTTTTGAATTTTTTCTTGAACTTTTGTTGCTTTCCCGTGAAGAATTGAAATGAGAATTAAAAACTGCTACGATTTCAATAATTTTAATGGAATGGTGTAATGAGCTTCTTCAAGACTCGAATAATGAGATTCGAGTAATGGTCTTATATCTGATGTTTCTATCAAAGATGGAAACAATGCTCAAGCAATATTGATGGTAGGGAGAAAACAACTCTCTTCGCTGTCGAAGATTCATACAGGTAAATTTACGATTCCGAATGATATCGGCACTTCCAAATAAGGCAATTTGTATACACAAATACATATCGGCAATCCATATGATGATGATGAATCCATAAATGCTGGCATTTGCATGATACACGCACAATCTTGTTTCCGATGAATTATCAAACATATACTTCACTACTACTACTTACATGTACAATGACATACAGTCATAGGACAAGTAATGGCATTCCGAGATTTTGACCCCGAAATTCTGTTTGAAAACAAATCAACTCATGCAGGGTAATTACTAAAGCATTCATGCATTCATTACCCTATACACTATGATGTAGGAAATTGCCGTAAATGTGTTTTCATTTGAAAACCAACCAACGACCTTGACGGTTGCGGCGCGCTGATTCGCTATTTAGAAATATTAAAAGCAGATCATCGCCCCGCTCATTCACTTTACTTAGTTCGCATCAAAGATCAAATACTACCGACGCGTTAGCCATGTCGGACGATAAGGAACAAACTTCGTCTCTTACCAACTCCGACCAAAGGTTAGTAGTGATTAGGGCCCCTACTCTCTCACACGTAACAGTGAGAGATTTCCCTCTATCCACCGACCACCTCATGGAGAGGCTCGCTAGATATTTGATAGTCTTGTCTTTCTCTTGATTAAGTCACTTAGTGGAATTAATAAAATATCGCTTGAAATGCGATTGAACTCACAACGATCATCAATCATGCTCATAACTGATTGTATGAGCGATTGGACGACGAATTTCATTTCGAAGGAGAAGTCAGGTAAGATTATTATCCGCATTTTCCATTTAATAAACGACCGGAATTCATGTTGGTAAGTTTTTGAAAAGTCACTTGAGCATTTTCGTGATTCTTTTTACCTTTCTATAAACGAGTGAGATTTTTAACAACACCCTAAATTACAGTAATCACAAAAACGCTCAAGTAATGACTTTATTCATGTGCAAAACTTGATATAAACATTACTTTGTGTCAATGCTATTCTAATTTATTTAAGATTTTGAAAATGTGGAAATGGAGTTGAGCGTTGTAAGTGCTGTTTCAATCAGACCTAAAACGCTAGTAATATTAACAGTATTTCGTGATTATGATATCTTTGCTCTTTTCCTTGAAAATTATTCACTTAACTACCTGATGATCATATCTGTTTCTGTTGATGCATGTTTGTATGGTAGTTATTTGGTCTTGTAGTGACACTTAGTGAACCTCATTTGAACGTTAACTATACATTTGATGATTGAACTTGACTCATTTTAAATTTTGGGAAATGCCGAATTATGTCCCCTGATCACTCACTATAAATGAAGTTAAAGACAGATGATTACTTGCATATACTTTTCCTATGCTCGCACGATTATGTTCTAAATTTACAATTACATGTTACGTCTGTTAACCAGACATCTTGACGATGTTGGACGCAGCATTAACTGTCGGAGCATTAACTATTGTGGTCAACTTTTCTAACGACGACTGCACTCATTAGATAACGATTCAAATGTATTCAACATTATTTATATTAAATACTTTTTCAACATAATTCGGTCATCTGCCAATTATTTTGACTCAATACCTCGGGTGAATTTAATGACTAGATAACTGTAATCATAAATCAAAATCATATCATGCGAAGAACATATCACTGAGTTGGCCATTGGTAACTAACTGTTAACCTTTCACACAGATTTCAGTTTGTTTACTGACCTTTCGTTGTATATTTATATTTGGTATATGGGTATCCGTGTTTTTTACTAGTCATACAAAAATAACATCTTTCTACAGGAACACTTGTTCAGTTATTGAAAACTTTGGAAATTTCATCAACAGATAAATATAAATAATAATGTTGCTAGATAAGCACCACATGCAACATACATTTATCAGATCCGACAGAAACTGCTAAGTGTGCTCCTTAGTGGACTTTGACCAACGATCCGTGGCTGACTGGGTCATAATTCTGCCAGCTGAGATAATTAAGAAGAAGAATTTAGTATGTTAGGTCAAATCAGGTTACATATATTCACAGATAGAGATAAACCATTTTAGCAGCATAATTGGATGAAGCTACTATTCAACAATATCTGTAATAAACATTGGTTTTGCAGATATTTCTTTTTACTTTGTATTTTCTGTGTCTCAAAAGTACGTATGTAATTTATGAATGTTGGTGAAACACAATTCATAAACGCTTCATAAACAAGCAAGCACACTTGCAAACAAGCAGCATGACGTGTATTAGAAATGCACACATTGTTGAAATTGCGCCGCTTCCGATCAAGATGATTGTCATTTTAAAAACTGTGTCTACCAGATCACAAGCATATCTGTAATATAAATATCCATTTTTCCTATGGTTTTATAGTTAATGGCGCATGAATAGGCATAAGGCGAAACGTCGTGCATTGTTTTATTGAACATAAATCAGGTTAAATTCTTTCATATTTTGAAATTCGACAATTGCAACCGAAATGGCTATATTTCTTTCTCAACTGATTTAACAGTAATAACGCGAATGTTATTAAATCACACTCCATCATATCAATTTTCTCAATCTGAACCATGGGATGATTTTCATCGTAGTTCATGAAATACAGGGCATCGCTTGTACTACTGAGTTACATTTGAATTATAATATTGTGGTAACATGACATGGTAAATATGTTCAAGTGTGCTTGATAAGTCCCTTACCGGGCGTGACAAAATTGCATTCATTAAGAAATCGAGAACACATGTCCGTTCATATACATGCGACTTAATCTATTGAACCAGTGAATTGAATGGTCTAGCTTTCGACGACGATTTGTATGATCTAAACCTTAGAAATATTAGCAAATAAGATATAGAAAACGGTAATTGAATGAATGTGGAATAACTGTCCTATTCCATTGCAAAGATCCATTGATGTGTATTTTTGTATTGCGTGCCATAAGATTTTCACAAAAAGTGCGTCAAAAATGAATAAAGAACATAATGATTAATTTAAATGAACAAAAGCAGATAACTGGCGTCTTGTATTTCAAAAACCTCTCCTGGTTTGGAAGATGGTGAGTTTATATTAATGACCATTATTACGCGAATAGCAAAATTTTCAGTTAAGTTTTTTTGAAATTGCAAAATTATTAATATAATTGACGACAATGGTGTTACTGTAAGCAATGTTAATTTTTATTTTTTGATGATATAAACTTATCATCTTCCAACTGCTTAGGACTCTGAACAGCGCTGGGAACGTCATGCCCTCGATTCAGGAACAATGACTCAGTTAAGACAAAAGAGAATAATACGTCCCCTTATTGTCCACGTATACTTCGCCGTCACGTCAGGGAAACAACCTAAGGACGACATGGAATATTCCTACTTGAAAAGCGATCGCAGAAGGATTGGGAGGACGCTATAAAAGGGGAAATATGCTTCCCTCAGTGAACGATAGCTGCACACATTTCATGATGTAGAATCTTCTGGAAGATGAATCGATGCAGGAACTAAATATGGTGTGCTTGGTGTAATAATTCAAAGTTATTAGCGATAGCTATCATTACAAACATGATAATGCAGCGGTAGTACATCCAGCATTTAAAAAGTACTCAAGTAACTGACATCACTTGAAGTTTGGGGAAGAAGAAGGCCAGAAGAAAAATCTACCACCTCAAATTTGTCGCAACTGTCGTAGATTTCATGCTAAACATCATTGAAAAGATCTTCAATAACCATCGGGCAACCTGAAATTATTCGAGTTTGTTGTTAATCTGTCAATAACTGATTTGACGTTGTGTACGTGTTGTATGAAGATTGTTTCTTGTAAAAATGATCTCAGGATATGATTGATTTTTAATGATACCGCCACAGTTAAGATAAGTTCATTATATGCTACTTCAGTCGTGAACTACCAGAATCTCAGGATATTTTCAGGACGATATATCTCAGGAGGATTTTCAGGATATTTTGGTATTTTAGCACTTATAACGATGGATGTTTTTTTCTTTACTTTGTAGTGATCTTCCTAAAACGGAAGAGATCGATCGTCAAGATCGACCTACTTGGTCAGGCAAGATCGACTTCCTACTTGCCTGCATTGGTTTCTCTGTTGGCTTGGGAAATGTATGGAGGTTTCCGTACTTATGTTACAAGAATGGAGGTGGTAAGTTATATGCCTCTAATCAAACAACTTCATTGTAATACTAACAGCCTAAAATTAGAAGCTTTTAAAGTTCTACTCTAAACGTAACATGCATCATCTGAAATTCGTGGAAAATCAATTTTACATTGCAAACCTTCTTCTCACTCATTCTTGTAATCAAGACATAGTTTACACTTCCTCTTAATAGCTCCAACAGTTTACACTCAACTGAAAACTAAGAAACTGCAATCTTTGATATTGAAATCATAATTTTACTTTCAGGTCAAACGATGTGTTAATGGGCAAGTTAGTAGAATAAGAAAAAACGTATTCGTGTCGTAGATGTGGATTTAGGTAACAGTATTCAACCAATCACACATACCGGTAGATACTTTCTTACATCATTGTTTTTCTACTTACTTTAAAAAAAGACGAAAATATTGAGATAATAGATTCACATGTAAGCGTTAATTACGGAGACGGCTTTCAAAAGTTTCGGAATCAACCGTGACTAAAAGTAACTAAGTAGAAGCAAGATATCACATTGTGTATACGCAAATCAGTTTATTCACTTTGCAATTTATTACTCCGTGACTATATTTCGTGAAATAACAACTACAAATTTCTTCAGGTGCATTTCTGATACCGTACTTTGTGAGTGTTTTTATCACTGGCATTCCCGTCTTCATCCTGGAAGTTTCAATGGGACAATTCATGTCAAAAGGCGGCATTGAAGCATGGAATCTTTGTCCACTCTTTAAAGGTAATTAGTTAGCAACTATTTCATTGTTAATTTTTAATTAACCCTCGATTTGTCATTACAGGAATCGGAATTGCAAGTGTGATCATCATCTTCTTCCTAAATTGTTACTATAATGTTATTTTGAGTTGGACGATTTATTACATCGCCTCCTCATTTACGACTGTCCTTCCGTGGTCGTCGTGCAACAATACATGGAACACAGAAAGATGTTTGGAAAATCATGTTTACAACCACACGAACGATATCAATGGAACTCTCAATATAAACTATTCAACTGTCAAAGTGGATCCAGTAACTGAATATTGGGAGTAAGTTTTGATTTTGATGACGCGATTTGCTTCTTTCAAATATACAAATACAAGTTATTCCATATTTGCTCAACATAAAGAAAAATTGATTTGTTGTTTAATGCTCTGTCGGGGAAAAACAACGTTTTAGACTAAAAATTGTGGTTATTCAATTTAAACAAGTAATATTAATAATATAAACAATATCAAAGTTAATAATTATTAATAATAGCAATGTGTTATTATTTCTTTTACATAAGTGATCATGACTGTACTGAGTGCTTGTTGAGACTTTATTCTTTCAGTCAAGAAATTTCTTCCTAAGAGAACACTATCTAAATTCACTTGGAACTTTTATTCATTTCGCGTTCCAGTCAGTATCTCATGCCGATATTCGATTTCATGACATTTTCAAATGATAAAAAAAGCATTATCAGTATAGTTTGGCCACTGTTTGTTGAGGGTCACTTAGACCCTGTGCCATTATGACTCGACAGCTGGCAAAAAGCCACATGATTATTTTAGTTCTATTTGTAATAGTTAACTGAACTATTCATATCAACCATGTTTATAAAATAACATAAAATGTTTATTTGTACTTAGACATGCATTTAGTGACTACTGCCACCTTCACCAAATTAAATACCAAAACTCGAGTATCTACTACGCTTATTATGATCATTCAAATTTCCTTTTTCATATTCAGATACCGAACTTTGGGACTATCGAAAGGCATCGAAGAAATGGGCGGTATCAAGTGGGACCTAGCATTGTGTCTGCTGGCCGGTTGGGTCATCGTCTTCTTCTGTATATGCCGAGGTATCAAAAGCACTGGAAAAGTAAGTCATGCCGCATATTACCTCACCTTTCCATTGGAAATTCCATTAACCCTAATCTGCAATGTTTCGTAATATTATCAAATTGAAGGTAACTTTCTCAGAATCAAAAACGATTAAGGAAAGATACTGCCAAATCGCACAACGTACTGAGTGTTCACCTAAGATCTAACACTTTCGATACATCAACAAACAGATTAAACGCTTTCTTTATATAACACCTAAATTGTTTTCCAGGTACTGTACGTAATCGCACCAACACCGTACGTTCTTATGCTGGTCTTGATGTTCCGAGCAGCAACACTGGAAGGCGCATGGAACGGTCTCAAATTCTATCTCCTGCCAGATTGGGGCAAACTCACTGACATGACGGTACGCTAATTCATGGTCATTTATTACCCAATTGCTTTTTCTAATATTATGTTGTGATATGTAGTATGATGTAATATATGTCTTAAAAATACTCGCAATGATCTGAATTAAAAATTCGAGAGCTTAAAATAAATCAAAAATTAATCACTTTCCTTTGATGATGACAAGATTGTGTATAACTGTTGGTGCACTGAATTGACATTTTACCGTATTTCCACATTTACATGTTTGAGCTACTTGAACTGCTGTCTCAAAATGTGACTCGACGAGCAATGAAATGCATGCTTTTCTGTTAACATTTTCCATAATGTCAAACTGTAAATTTGTCTTAGCAAATAATTCCGTCATATTTTTCTTTAAAAAAACAAGTATTAGTCATCGTGATATTTATCACTTTTGTGAATCTTTCAGAGTTATAAATGTTGCAGAAGTTCATGATTTGAAATTATTTCAAATTTGAGTTCCCAGCATTAGTTCATTATATTTCCATGCACAAGACTAATTACATACTAGGTGTTTAGAACTTGTTTTTGGCTTACATTGAAGTTATGTGGTGTTGACTAATCATTTATATTCATCGCACTTCTCCCATTTGAACTCTTGAACTCATGACACTTGTACATTACAGGTATGGGCAGATGCGGGCACTCAGGTGTTTTTCAGCTACTCCCTGAGTCTCGGCACTCTTCAAGGATTAGGCAGCTACAACAAATTCCGCCACAATGCATTCAGGTACATAAATTTCCACCTATCATGTAATAGGAATACGTGTAATTCAAGTCTAGTATAGCAATTTATTCTGCTGAAATTTTTTGAACGCCACGTGTATTCGTACTTGAAGTACAAGTACCTTTTTACTGCATGCATGTTCTTATGTTCTAAGGTAACATCCTAAAAACATTCTTACTCAATCATTTTCTATGTCCTAAATATTTACCGCGTTCTATTGTTTTTAATCATTTGGTGTCAATTTCTTTCTGATTTCAATTCATTTGTCTTACTCATTTTTATTCTCTTCATACTTTGATGCAACATGAGTAGTTACAGATAGTAAAATTCTAATCATTCAATAGCTAGCATGTTCTAGCATGGAATTGGTGAAATATCTGTTTTGCAAGTCAGCAAATCTCAATAAAGTTATTGGACTGAAATCGACATTTTAAAATCAATCATTCTAATTTTATTTGAACTATTTAAAACAAACGATTCGTTTTACAAAAAGTTGATGATGTGTAGGAGATTCTATGTGCTATTATTCATAAACAGACTGAAAACAATAATTGAATCCTGATTGACTTCATTCTTCGTGATGATTTTCTTCAGAGACAAAATAATGTGAATGATAATTCCGGAATACCTAATCCAATGGAAATCTATTAGGATGAAGAGAATTTATGAAGCAGATTCAAATAAATTAAACCAGGGACTAAGATATAACAATGAAAATTTCATCGTATATATTGCAAGTTAAAAATTAAAAAATTATTACAACAGGAATCTACATTTTGCAACAACTGGAGACAGATGTTTACCTGATATATCTGGTTTCGAAATTGTTCTCAAACCCACCTCTTACAACGATCTGCGCCGTGAAAATAGTATTTTGCGATACACAATGGAATTATTGGCGTCACATTTTATGCACTTTTCTTACTTCATTATTTATTGTTTTTAACCAAAACTACTATCCACGAAATTAGTTTTGCTTGAAAATGTTTACTGAATTTTGTAATGACGATGCATTTCATTTTCTCCACAGGGACTGCGTAATCTTTGCTTGTGTAAACAGCGGAACTAGTCTGTTTGCCGGAACTGTCATTTTCATGACTCTGGGGTACATGTCATTCATCAGCAATACCCCCATCAGTCAAGTGGCTGGACAGGGCCCAGGACTTGCATTCATTGCATATCCTAAAGCATTGGCTCGCATGCCTATTGCACCAATGTGGTCCGTTCTCTTTTTCAGCATGCTTTTGATGCTGGGCCTCAGCAGTCAGGTAAAGAGGACATATGGTTCATTACTTTTCATATAAAATGTTATCATCTCGCTAAACGTTACTGAAGTCAGGTATTGTTTCAAAGTTGTGATAAATGTCCGTGTATGAACATAATATGTGCTACGATGAATATTTATGTGATACGTACATATTTTTGACCTGCGGAGAATATACACTAAGATCTCACCTACTTGCACGATACTCCTAAGCAGCAAAAACGTTTAAATCCGACATATAACTATGATGTTGGCAAAGTTGCTTGCCGTCATCATTCATTTTGAATAAGTGAAGTTTAGAAGCTAATTAAATACCTTTTATTGCGTAAAATAGACTGGAACAGTAAATAAATTCATCTAAGACACATGCCAAAGGGGTTCGAGTCAGTCACATCCCATCGTAGCGTAGGCTGTGGGTGTGGCTGCGGTGACTTACAATTAGCGTTATCTACATGTATGCACTATCTGTAACTTCTGAAGTACAAATCTTCTTAAAATGCTGCCCCGAAATACAAAAAACCTCGATATAGATGTTTCATGCGGAAATTCAACAGATACTGTTTTCTTAGACATTTGATCGCCATGCTGATGAGAAGGTTTCTACGATGCAAATACTATTGCTTGAATTTTTATTTCGGAAACAAAATTAGGACTACTAGGAGAAAGTCACTGTGAAACCGTTGATAAATCAGAGCGCAGAATGATTTCTTGTTCAGCATTCAACAGAACCAAATAAAACAGCGAGTCGAGCAAGTCTATGAATTTGTCCATTTCAGCTGCATATACATACAGGATTCAGATAGCTGCTATTGCTTTAAATTGTATTTGAATATATTACACATGATCTTAATATACCGCACATCATTTAATAGAAACTGCGGTCTCTGATAGAACCCCTGGTCAGACTCAGAGGCATCTTGACCATATAGACCACAGATAAACACTCCGTTACTGCTGTGCAATTGTTCATGCACCTACCATGTACCTGGTAGGCATTAATATACAAAACATGACGATTTCACAAGTAGTAGGCTAATAGTGATACAGTGAATTCTACATGCAGCTTCCATCTTTAATAATGCACCGGTGCGTACCGGCATACTCGTACGCACCCAGGTATCACACGTAGGTTTCCTTTTTTCGTAATTCCTTGTAACAAGTGGGTTTCTATGACTTACGTATAATGCGGACAACAGAAACAAAAATTAGACAAGATATTAAAGAGACGAAAGATAAATACGAACTTAAGGGTTGAATAATGATCTTAGAGTAAGTATGCTACAAGAATACCTAGGCTACTCAAGATTTCAGACGTATGTAAGAAAGATAAAAACTGCGGTATACTGCACAAGTAGTAGCGAGAGGCGTCATGTAATAGGCCGATATTTTTATGTAGGTTTGCCGAATGCTATGGTTGGTATCGTGTTTTACGGATAAAATTTTAATGCAATTAAATAGAGCCCGGGCCTCTAATAAAACCCGGGTAAGAGCAACATGATGTAATAGGTTCTTTTAGAAGATATACGGCATATGTCTATTTTGTTATGATCATATACGTGCTAGTAATGTGACAAGTAGTGATAGCTTTTTTGACAGCTTGTGAGAATCAGAGTGCATGGCGTTCAGTGAAAGGGCGACGACTCCGTGGTCAATGTGAAATAAGATCGATGAGGACAGCATGTAAAACTACCCATTCATACTTGGATTATTTTCCCAATACTTGAAAATACTGAAGAATGAAATGATCATGCAGTTTCCATGATCGTAGCGTATTATACATCTTGCTTGTCGCATTGATATCATGGTGTTGACAGATGACATCAAAATCTTATTTTTTTTACTTTCAGATCGTGTCAGTTGAAGGCTTTGTAACAGCCATTTCTGACATTGTTCCCAAATCATTTATCCGCGGAAAGAAGAAGACAATTATTGTTTTGGTCATTTGCATAATCAAATTCTTTGTTGGTCTATCAATGGTTACAAATGTAAGTACAAAATTCGCAACTGACGAATTTTCCCGTCTAACCCACTTCAACTCTTGTCAAATTTTCTTTCTTGGAATTCTTCCATCACTCCCAATTGCGCGCTCTAACCCGTTTTTCTTCTTACATCGCAACGATGGTGCTCATTATCGATGCCCCTTCCCGTGGCCTTGTTAGTGCACTGTCTCAACTCACATACACACATTCGCAACAAGTCCTTGGTTACGGCCTAAAGGCGAGACGTTGTCACACTGTTTTCATCTCCGATGCTGGGCAACTGCTGCTCAATCGAGTAGCAATCCCTCATTGCCCTTGTGGCGCAACACATGCTAAAGTTATCACATTTTGCAGGGCGGAATGTACGTGTTCCAACTCTTCGACTACTACACGGGCAGCCGAATCATCCTCATCGTCGCACTCTTTGAATGCTTTGTCGTCTCCTACATATACGGTACGAATTCCAAACGACACCACAGGTATCTCACCAGGTATCCTGTCGCCACTCAAATTGTGGCCCTTTTTGACACGGGTTTAAACCTTTGTTGAAAAAATTCGTGTTCAACTTAGCGTATGGTTTGCGCTGCTACGCTAATCTAACCATGACACACGCTTCTATTGTTCTTCTTTCCTCGACCTAACTCGAAGCAAAGAGGTAGGCCGAGCACACTATGTGAAAGGAGGAGAAGGCGAAAACAAACAGAGCTAATAAGTGAGAAAAATCGAAAGCAGTGGAGTACTCACAAAAATTGACCAAAGCGTCAAAAATCATACCGAGTTGCTCGTTTCCCGTTTTCGTGTGTTGATTATTCTTAACATTGATTTTCCCTTTGTAGCAACTCCCGTGATTGCCTTTTTAAGGCAGACAAATAATTTTCTGTCCTTTTCATTTGCCGCTATTTAGGAGCCTAAGAAATTCCCCATCTATCTTTGCAGGTATTAACCGATACATCGATAACATAAAGATGATGTTCAAATTTCCTTTGGCAAGCGTTATGAAAATCAACTGGTCTATTACCACTCCCATTTATACTGGGGTAAGTTGCTTCTATTTTCTAAGAAAAAAGTAAACATGATTCACAAGCATGTTTTTTTCCTTTAGATCATTATGACCCTCAGTACATTGGCGTACTCCGAATTGGTTTATCATCGTGGTCGACACGCTGAAAAGTATCAGTTCCCAGCATGGTCAGTCGCATTGGGTTGGACTATGGCTTGTTCAAGCGTAATTATGATTCCTATCTTTGCTGTCAAGCAGTTGGTATGTGAAAAGGGCACCCTAAAAGAGGTAAGTGAAATTATTTCTACTTTATTTCATGTGACCTGGAAGCTGTGATAGTTAGCTGTTGCGGCTGCGCGTAGGTTGCACCTTTCGGCGCCGAAGCAACGCTGTACTAAAAGTTTATAGGAAGTTACGCTTAAGCTATTATCTTTCATTTATGCACCATGTACCTCACCCCTAAATACTTTTCCCCACTAGCTTGTCCTGCGGTCGTTGATGAAGTCCGCAAAATCCTATTGCAGCAAGATATTTTTCAAAATTATGCTAGTAAAAAAATTTAAAAGAATCTGCATGACTGCATGTAGTTGTATTTAAGACTGTTTTAAAAAAAGTTAGGCGAGTTGAGTTGATTGCAAATTCTTTCCACTAACGAAATTGAAAGTCGCTCAAAACGATGTAGCAGTTCGTCACTGGCACAATGCTTAAGACATACAGGACACATTCCTTCAATAGATCTATGTTTGGTTTATCTTAATAAAACATTTCAACTGGGCGTATATGACAACTGTATGTCCCACACCACAAGACGCAAAGCTAATGACAAGAAAAACAAAGTATCTATGTCTTACAAGTAGTCTGCACATGAGTCCTTAACGAGGTTTTTGAAGAATGAATTCAGAATAAATAAACCCCCTTGATTTCAAACTATATCCCCTTATTTCTTTCAAGTTGATAAGAGTTGCTTTCGAAGTTGTCATTATTGTGCGAAAAAGTTGTAGGCTACAGAGTGCATCTTAGAAATTATAAAGGAATTCATGAATTATTCTACAATACTAAAAGTGTATGGGATCTTCTTTTGACAACATCAATAAGAGAACAAGGGGACAATCAAGTAAATTAATATCAGGGTTTCGAGGAACGATCATAAGCCTAACTACAGTAGGAGAAAGAGATTCTTAGCATAAGAAAAAAGAGAGTACGTAACTGCGGAAGACTTTTGGATGCTTTGAAAAAATTTCTGTATATTCTGTGACATGGTAATTCCAAATATCATGATATTGCAACAATCATTTTCACTTACAGCGGTTCGCATTGGCTATCCGACCTAGACTGAGACAGCATCAAATGCGACCACAAGACGATCCTAAAGAACTGATTCCCGAGTTGGAAATGCCCGAGAAAGTCGCCCTGGCAACGGCCTCTCCACTCGATGGCTTCGAAGACATTCACGTGTGATGTGTAACGCAAAGACTGAATCATCAGGCGTAACCACATACCACACCTCATTTAGACCGGCGGCTACATTGATGAGAATCTCTAGTTTGAATCTCAACGCGATAAAAGTCATCGATGACTTGAGAAAACGGCATCCAATGTCTAACAGGAAGAGAGTCTAATCAGAAGACTTTAAATCATTTTTACGATCTCTCTATGACTGGCGATTGAATTTCAATGCCTCCGACACTTTTATATTTCTTGAGTTTATCATAAGAAACACTATTCTGTCGATAGATAATATAGAAATATTTATTCCGCAGAACGAACATCAGAAATCTTGATCATCATCAATCGTATAGTGATTTGTGAAAACCCAAAAATTTGTACATGTATAGAATATTTTCCAAACATTTCTACTACCTCATTTCATCCATGTCGCCCAAATCTCTCTCTAAAAACAAATACTATCCAATTGTTTGAAATTTCAATCAAAAATGTCAATTTAGATATGCATACTTTCTTATTTTCATTTTTTATAATCACATTTTTCTTTGATATACTAATAGATATATCATTGAAATGATGCAAATTGCGATAACGCATGACAGTAATGCGAAACGGATGGTATCTTAACTGCATTTAATACATTCGAGACTTGGAAGATTATCTAAAATGGATGCAATGAGGGTCGGAGATACATCTCATGAGAGATCTGAATGATGTATCATGTTGTAAAAACTATAAAGCATTTTTTGATCAATTACACGAAGAGTTTTCTATTGGAATTGTTTAAAATCTGTGCTTAATTAAGATTGTAATGAATTCAACAGAGGGTCTAGAAAATGAATTCAACGTAGCAAAGTGCGTCAAGGTAACAAAGTTAAAAAAACAAGCTAATGATTAGTTACTTTTCAATAGGTACAAAGTATGATTTAAAAGAAAATTTTTATATCCTAAGTCATTTTTAGTTTTGCTTCAGAATCAGAAGAATCTATATTTGCCTCACAGACGGTGAGCACATTACATAATTTATCACACAATTTCACATGCCACCGATCACGTCATATACAGGGTGATTTTTAATTGACGCAAGATTTAAAATTGTTTTTATTTCTACTTAGTCGACATGAAAAATGAAGTATTATACATTTCTGAACACCTGAAACTGGGGAATTTATGAATATCAAAGCGGTTAAAGCATATCTATAATCTCCAATTTTTAAGAACTTTTTATATTTTATCTTTGAATTTCATTACCATTGAATTACTTCATTTCATTGAACTTCCTTTAATCACAACCATAGAAAAATTATTGATATTAGATATGAATAGAAAAGGGTAGCAAGTGAAAATCAGACGCATTCTATCATCAATCTGATCACACTTCTATTAATTCATTTTGCCTTTGAGATCTTGATGGTGATAATTTCATTGTCATGAACTGTCAATGAGAAGCATTTGCAAAGCGATGGAGCTATGAAGCCTCGATGAACAGCGTTTAAAGAGCTATCAAGTGTGGAATAAAGGCTTGCAACACACGGCACTGTTGTCAAATGATCAAGATGTCTCTGTCTACTGAAACGAGAATTGAATTGATATTCCTGTACGCTCAAAATCATGAAAGTTGCCTTCAAACATTACGTGCATATAAGACCAAACACAAGTTGCATGGAGATCCATTCGCTGTCACTACGATTCAACGATTAGTGACTCGTTTCAAAGCTACCGGTTCTGTAAACGATTCTCCAGGAAAAGGACGTAAAAGTTTAAGAGAAGAGCGCGAAGAAGTGGAAAAGACTGTTGCTGAGATAACGAGTAAATTTTCGATTTAATCTTCGTCAGACTCTCACATTTGATGAAGGCATGAATAACAAGAGCTTTTATAAGAAAGATGAAAAGAAAGATTGTCACTTCACAATTAGGAAGATTCTCTGATGCCATCAATCCGGCAGCCATTTGAATTCCCCCTCATCGCATGTCCACCAGCATCTTCAGCAGCATGGCACAAACAACGGCCACACAATCAAATGGATGATCCTAGGGAAAGAAAAGTGCAATCGTACGCGCCTTGCATTAGAGGCATTTCATATCGCCAAAGAAAACAACCTGATGAATGGCTGCATGGGAAACCGCACGCTAAGATTTTTGTCAACAGACCGACCCACCTGTGACAATAGACAGGAACAATCATCGCCCCTCACCGCGTTTGCTGACCGCTCATCACAGGAGGCGGGGGAAAATATCCAACGGTGATGTAACTTGACACCCTGCCGGATTCATATTTCTTCTGTACTTGTATATATGTAATATGCCATTTTCGTTTCGTAAACGAGATATTCAATATCTCGTGAAAAAAAGAAAAGAAAGTTAACGATCAGCAAAGAATCAAACGTTGAGAGAGAGAGATATGAGATGAGATGCGAATAAATCTATTAATAAACTGACAGAAGAAATTCAGTGTGCGAATAACGTGATTGTTGATGAAAGAAAAAACGACAATAAAAATGATATCATGAAATCTGACTAATGGTCCATTTTAAAAAAGGAGATTAAAAATTCCGTGATAAGAACGAAAAGTGGTCGGGTCGAAAGCTAACAAGCAGTGATTAAAGGAAACTCTTTCAATTTTCAGAAGGAAGTGCTTTTATCGTCAAGTCTCAAAAATTTGTATAAATTAGAAACCATCAGAAATTTACACAACAACAACACATGCGACATCTTCAGTAGCTGTTAGAAGAACTTCGGGCTCTCGCGGAAGTAACAACAACTGCCTGCCAGCGAGCAACAACACAGCAGCGTATACGGCAACACATCAGCGAGCGCGATTGAAGATTGATTGTATGAGTGACACTGATATTTATGATATTATTTTGGTATAAGTGAGTCCGATCGAACTGAAGTGAATTCAACATTAAGAAGTGAACTGTAAGTGTAAAGTTTTTCTTTTATCGTTGCGCATCGCATCTATATAACTGTAGTCTTAGAAATTAATATTGTTGATTGTTGTGATTGGAAGTTGAATAATAGTTCAATAGTTCATGTAATTGAATAATTAATTATTAGAATAATTTGTTGACACTGTCTATATCATGATTTGTACTAACAGGGTTGCCGCCCTTTAATGCAGCGTTAATCTTCCTCTTTCCATACAAATAGGTTTTCGTGTGTACAACAATTAAGTTAATCTCCACTTTTTGTGCATATCCTATCAAGAACTAAATTCAACAATTGCTTTATTTTGATTAATTATCTTACTTGATAAACAGCTAAATAACAGATTGAACAAAGATGATTGTATTTTCATGTCTGCTTAATCACTGAAATAACATGGTCCGGGGCTGTAGGCCCATCGAAGTCACAAAAAAACACCCTTTATTCAAGAATAGAATAAAACTACCTCTGTCGATCAATCTCTCTCTCTCTCTCTTATCTCTGCATGCAGTTAACACAACGGCCGAGTACTGTGATTTCAATTTTTGTACAAATAGATTTATCACAGGTCTATCGAAAAAGTGGAATTGAGGTTTATCAAGGTCAATTCCAATTCCAGTAGATTTAAGTATCGTCAATTCCAATTCCGACGAAAAATGGAATTAATTCCGGATCGGAATTAATTCCAATTCCGACCTTTCCAACTCTGGCGACAACCACAGCGCTTTAAACTACGTAAAATGAACATGCGTTTTTAAGCTTTACAGACCAATTCCCTGATGTGGGCAGTCCAACGCATATCGTCCGAGAAAACAATTCCCAAAATTCTTAAGTTTGAGACACATTCCAAGCCAGGTAGAGATATCAATTGAAGGTCCCTCTTCGTTTGAATATCCATAACAGAGGATTTCGTTCTGTTGACGTGAAGACCGACCGAGTAAGACCAATCCAGCAAATTTAGTCATTTCAATTCGAGATCATCCTCGTTGTGGCTTCGTATATAATGCAACAGCGTCAGATGGTCAGCGTACTTAATAATGTCCGTATTTTGGCAAATTGGAGAATACCCATCAATCATCACACATAAGAGATGCGATCCTAAGGCACTTCCTTGTGGTAATCCACTTGGAATATCACTCCACTACGACATTTTGCCACCATAACACACACATTGTCGCCTATTCATCAAGAAGTTTTTGATCCACACGACAGCTCCAAACGGTAATCTGTGATATTGTATTGCCTTAATGATACTAGAATGTGGCAGTTTATCGAAGGCCCTTACAAAATCCACACAACACACGAACAGCTCCAGAAGTAGCATCAAGATATTTGAGGATGCGATGATATAGAAGTGTCAGCGCCGTTGTGGTGCGTCTTCCAGTCAAAAACTAAAACGGCATTGACTTCTTTAGCATTGCAATCCAAATCATTTAGCGGAGCAGTAATCGCCAATAACACGAACAGCTCCAAAAGTAGCATCAATACGAGGGTGATTGTTAAGTTCGCGGCCTGACATAGAAAGCTTAAAGCCAGGCCATTATGCACATGTGGATTGATACAATGGAATGTGCTGACGGCGCATGACGAGTGATCAGTCGATCCGGTGAACTGTTGGTGAACCACAACTACTTAACTTCAGTTACTAACTTATCAGTCAGTTAGTCAGATAAGTGTTACGTAAGATGGATCACGTTTCAAATCGAGCTGTCATTCGTTATCTCGGCTTGAAAGGACTCACACCAAAGGAGATTCATGATGATATGGTTGGAACACTTGGTGAGAAAGCTCCGTCCTACACCACAGTCAAGAAGTGGGCTTCAGAATTCAAGCAAGGAAGAGAGAGCTTGGAAGATGATCCCCGTTGTGGAAGACCAGTGACAGTGAGCACAGAAGATGTGATCGATCATGTTCAAAAGATTATTCTTGATGATCGCCGTACAACCGAGCGAAAGATTGCTTGCCTTCGAACTGAAGATTTCACAAGAGCGTGTCCATAACATCATCCATCATGAACTTGCCATGAACAAAGTTTCCGCTCGATGGGTGCCACGACTGCTCACACCAGAGAACAAACGAGCCCGCTTTCTCATCTCAAGGGACAACCTGGCGCTGTTCGTAAGAGATCCTGAAAATTTCATGGACCGGTTCATTACGATGGATGAGACTTGGGTTCACCACTATCAGCCAGAGTCGAAAGAACAATCGAAACAATGGAAGCACCCAGGATCACCAACTCCGCGGGAAAGGTCATGGCCTCCATTTTTTGGGATTCGAAGGGAGTTTTGTTGTTGGACTTCCTAGAGACTAGTCGGACTACGCTCATTTGTTGCAGCAGTTACGAGTGCAGATCAAGATCAAGCGGAGAGGGAAGCTCACGAAAGGCGTGCTCTTCCATCAAGACAATGCGCCTGCTCACACCTCCGCTACCGCCATGTCTGCCATCCAAGGTTGTGGGTTTGACATCATTTCCCATCCACCCTATTCTCCTGATCTGGCACCATCGGACTTTCATCTCTTCCCAAAAATGAAATTGGAGTTCAGTGGTCAGCACTTCGCATCCAACAGTGACGTCATGGAGGCCGTTGAGGAGCATCTGGACTCCAAAGACTCACACTTCTATGAGCAAGGGATCCGCGCAGTGCAGCACCGTTGGGCTAAGTGCGTTGATTGTAGGGGCGATTATGTCGAAAAATAAATATGTATCGTGTGCGAAATATGCTTCTTTCTATATCGGGCCGCGAACTTTTCAATCACCCCTCGTATATTTGAGGATGCGATGATATAGAAGTGTCAGCGCCGTTTTGGTGCCTCTTCCAGGACCTGAGACGTATGCAAATTGAGACACGTCAATGTATATAGGCATATATATGACTACGACACCAGTTGATATCATCTTTTGTTGTGTAGGCCTTATGTTGCAGCAGAGATGGAAACCGGCCCAAGATTTTCGGGCCGGTCCGGCGGCAACCTCCAGACAGGAGACAGAATGCAGGAATGCCACAAATTCAAATTTGCATAACTGATAGTGTATTTTGTAGAATTTGAGAAAGGCTTTAGGTGAACTACGACTATTTTACAGTATTATACGAGTTCAACTACATGTGCGTTCCTATGCTAAGAACAGCCACTTGTTGAAAAGTCTCTATTTATAGCTACACTCGATTTGATGGAAAAAGCACATCGAATAGTCAAGCAGTGAGAAGCGTAGACATTTATAGCTACACTCGATTTGATGGAAAAAGCACATCGAATAGTCAAGCAGTGAGAAGCGTAGACTTTCAGCTCAACTCTTTGTATATCACAGTTTTGTCCGAATGCCATATACTGTAAATGCGTTTACATAATCACATGCCTAACTGGACCTTCAAACAATGAATATTTCTAAGTCAAGGACTCTACAAGACAAGTGCAATTTCTTAAATAAGACGGGAGCGGAATTACACCGGTATGGCTGGTCCGATTTTCCATACCGGACCGGAACGACGACCGGTAACATCTCTGCCCCCCCCCCCCACCGACTTTCCAAAATGTTATTTGCCGCACATCTCTTGCATTTTATTGAGAGAAGCCTTGGACTTGCTCGATGTATAAATTTTTCTTTGTAGACAAGGCTTATCAGCCACTGCATGTGGCCTGACGATGGTCACACTAAATCATTGATAGCCGTCTTTTCAAAGCAATTTGATACTGTATTAATCTTTTCGTTAAGGAAGGGAAAATTATGTATTAGTTTCTCTAAGCATTCAGCCAGCTACAGACAAAATGTTGAAAACCCGAACGGACAAAATAATGGAGATCTCGTCGGAGTCATTCAAACACGAAGTTGCTTTAAAAATCCTCTTCAAATGTGAAATTTTGATAATGCTAAATTACCGGTACGTTAAGAAAAATGGGAAGTCCATCAAGAGAAGAGCACTCACGAATGTACATGCACATATGCTACTATGAGCCGTGAACAATCGGTGAAGATAGCTGTTGAGAGTCAATCATGACATCTTTAAAAGCAAAATGGCTACGCCTATGCACTGCAGCTCAGAGGACTTTGACTCTTGACTTGAATCGACTAGGCCTCTGACGTTGATTTATCATTAACATTAAGTCACCATTGACGTCATGATTTCAGCACGAACGTCCCAAGACTACCGATCGCCACTATATAGGCATCGATCCTCCATCCGAATCCCGCCAAACGATTGATGAGGAAACTTGGTGTCGTGCTTCACCGTGGGATTGGCTCCATGCAAACTAATCGTGCGTCCGCCACCCTCGGTATTAGATGCTCCCTCTTCTTTCTTTAATTCCAAGTTTTCTTTATAGAATGATTTGCTTCATTTTGTCGATAAGCTATTCGTCTATCCTGTCACAATAAATTTACAGCCCTAGCCGAACATATCCACTTTGCAAAATCGCACATCTAGACATTTGTGGCTACCGATGAATTTTCCGAAAGCTATCAGTTGCTCTCTAACGAGGGAACGCCACAAAGCTGGATCTAATGTGCTACTTCATAAGGTTTTTGAACTCACGTCTCCTTTCTCTTCAATTCCACGATTTTGCGGGGTCGAAATTCTAGATTTTCCAAGGTCACGGACCACTTGAAGGTGCGCTATCTTGCAACTTTCCCACCGACGGCTTTGTTAAAGGGTTTAGTACATGGATATGTCTATAACTACTTTATAGTCAGAGGTCACGTCATTCTATTCAGCAACTACCACAAGTAGGGAAATCTGAACGGCGAGCGGCGTTGGAACACAAAGTCATTCAGCAAAATAATCCGTATTTTCACAATTATCAATGAATTTCGGTGACCTGACCCTGAAGCTCCCACAATAGAAGAAAAGAAGTCATGTGAGTTGGTAAACCACCAAATCATGCAGCTAATAAAGTGAATGCTGAAGTTGAAATTTTTCAATCTATAATTCAGATTAGTGTCTGATTAGTAGATTAATACATAATACTGATTAGTAGATACATAATACAGGGTTGCCGCGCATTTCCGGAAATAATTTCCCTGATCATTCCTCGACATGCTCCATGTCCATATTACTATGCCCATGCTTTTATCATACTGGCCCAAGATGCAACAATCTTTTAGACATTTTAGATATTTCGTATGCTTGGTCAAAACAGCCTGTGAACTTACAACAAAACAGAATGTGCTTCAAGTTACAATATTCTAATTACAAAATTGTGATTGAATGATATGCGAGTCTCTCAAAAGTTACAGATAAAAAACATCTTGTCAGTCATCTGCTGCACAAACAAAAATACTTCCCGTAATTTCTCCACGTTTTTGAACACTAAAGCACAGTTAAGGCAGTTTTTAGGTGCAAAAATTACAGTTGCACTCAATCATGGGTTGAACCATAGAGTAGATACATTATGTAGAGAGGTAACTCCGCATTTATTAAATCCCCAATGTGTATACACTTTCGATTTTATTAAATGAACTCAAGGGAGATACAGTCGGAATTGTTTACAAATGTGAGATATACAAATTTTTGCAGCTTTGCAGAAATTACAACGGAATTGAGTGATCATAATTGCAATGCAGAAGGAATGATGGTATTTCACAGATTCTCATGACTGCCTTGGATATTTAATGTTTGCTGAATGAGAAATTCAATGGGTTCATATTACTTTCATGCTGAACCTCTAGAGCATTTTCTTAAACGTGATCATATCACAGGCAACCTGCTACTGGTAGGACAAAATCACATAATCAAAGACAATGATTTCAATCAAGTTTGAAAGATGAAAATATAGGTCCACATCACTATTTAGATTCAAGAAATGAAACATGAATTTAGTGATCGAATCATAAAATCATGCCGGTAAAAATTGAATTAAAAACTTGAAATTTCAGCCAAGAAAGCACGAATAACATCGTGACTTTATCATGAAGACTTGCATTATGATGAGGTACTTGATGTTCCCTTGATAATCAGCTTGATTTCCGCTTAGTTAGGATGCTTATTATCAAATATTCATTCCTTTTGATATCCAACTTGTTTCATACTACTTATATAGGAGAGTCATCTCGGTAGTATATAAATTAGCAAATTTTGACTTTTTTCAAAAGTGCTTAAATAATTTTTTGGACCACGAGAACGTAATCTACGCAAAAAACAGAATCTTTTGATATAAAAATTTTCACTGTATACAGATACTTTTTTGAATCGACACTCTACCTACATATCCCTACTCTATGGTTTGAACCTTGAATTGCA
The DNA here is from genome assembly GCA_907163375.1 of Prostheceraeus crozeri. Classification (NCBI taxonomy): domain Eukaryota; kingdom Metazoa; phylum Platyhelminthes; order Polycladida; family Euryleptidae; genus Prostheceraeus; species Prostheceraeus crozeri. The sequence goes on from CAJQUW010011985.1 coordinate 115,700, forward strand.
CCCAGATCTAGACATCAATCCCAATCCCATACTGAAAAAAATTGATAATTTTCAGAGACGCATGAAAGTCAAATTATTTTGGCTGTTTGAAAGCTTAGGGTTGTATCATGTGGCAGTCATCTTCGATTTACCGTCCATCTGAAGTCTTTTTGAAAAAGGTTGCATCAACATAGTAACAACATAATAGCAGCATCACACTGACCTTCGGTAACACGGTTCAGTACAAATCTGAAAAGTTTACATTTCAATGATGCAACTTCTTCGTTATTATCACTAACTGTAGGTCTCCATCTAATTCAGCTTTGCACACATGAATAACGTACAAAAACTTAAGATAATTCACGTTTAAAAAGAATACATCAGCTTTTCAAATTCAATTGAGTCTACAGCTTAATTTCTATCCTAGTTAAGTTAAATTTTTAGTCTTTAGGTTATTCTACTCATGTGATGACAGCATTCCCTGTATTTTCCCGCTTTTATTAGAAAATGCCAACTTTTCCTGTAAATTGCCTGTAACTGATAGACAGGCAAAAGAATTCCCTGTGTTTTCCAGCCTCCCAAACGCGCGGGAATCCTGATAATACCATTGTCGAGAATGAAATACTAATATACTTTTAGTGCAAGTCACTACACAATTGCTAATGAAGAGATCACACATGGGTGTGCAACAGCACCATGAATAGAAATTTTGCAGACAATTTAGGAAAAAGTTGAAGAAAGCAATGACTGTCTTGTACAAGATTAGTTGTCATGGTGGGAGGACACGCAACATCCCATAATGTGCAAGAGTTCGGAATAACAGAATTTGCTCTAGGCATACATACGTTGACACAAAGAAAAAGTAAATGAGTACGCGAGTATAGTCCTTAGTGGTTACGAATAGACCTTCGTAAGTTGTTAAGAAGCTGATTTCAAAATCAAATCTTAAATCTTCGCACAACTTCCAAAATAATATTGCAGATGAACTTATGCAGAAAGTGCTTCATTTCAAAATTGATAGGTAGTGACATGGTGCTGTAAGAGTACTCGCATGCTTAAGCTTTGACTGTGAATTTTCAAACTGACTCGTTTTGATTTTCCCGCTTTATCAAGCTATATTCTATATTTTCTTTGCGTGTGCTATTGGCAAAGGAGAACAATGGCAATAACAATGACAGCATCCTGGTCAAGACAAAGATAACGACCATTCAGTCATGCATTTATATAGAATCCAAAATTCTTTGATTACAAGCAGTGCTGCCACAGCGGCCAACTGGAAAGAATTCCGCCGCGAGGGTCTAGGTGTGCCGATTCCTAGATCCATGTATGAATCGCTTTATTAAGGATAGATAAAGCAATTTTGGGGATCGATTTAGTCACACGCACGTACATCACGCAATTTAGCCTATGTAGATAGTGATGCATACTAAATTGAGTAACCTGATTTTTCTTTTGTTCACATCAAATGTTCTACCACCAGCTTGCACGACCACACTTCTCCACCACCAACGCCGATATCTTAGCAGATCGTAATCCCTTCGATTGGTATTCATCATGATTTCTTGTAGAAGATCAGACAAGCTGGACGTTCGTTGAGACACAAGCTTGAAGCAACGTCGTTGAAGAGCTTTCACACGAGCGCTGGATGATCTGACCGTTCTGCACAAGCGCAGACGATCGGATAACGACATAGTGAATTCCAGAGGAAATAGTTTCGTAAGTCAATAAAACAACAAGAAAAATCACTGGTAACAGGAATCCAAACACAAACTGACCGATGAAGTCACCAATAAACGTGATGCCATTGCTTTGATTTTTTCGAGGATCTCTCAGGCTTTGTTTTTTTCCGTAAACATTTACCTATAAGAATGTAGTCCCAACTGCAAGTATATTTGGCGATTTGCTCTCAGGCTTTGATTCGTTAACACATATGACACAGTCTAGACAACATTAAGAAGTTTTGATTTTAGAAGTAATTTCAGAGAGATTGAAAATCTAATGGCTAAATCCAAAGATAGTTAATATTATAAAGGGCTAGATAGGAAATAGACGTGTTTTTACTTTGTGTACAACGAAACCAGTGAAAGTCAGCTGATATTGTATGAATTTGAAAATATTTGTAGGCGAGCAACAATTATTCCTTTTCGTTGCCTCTTTTTAGTAATTACAGAACTAAAACGCATTTTAATAACAAATCAGGAAAATTTGATATGTTTAAATATAGCGTCCAAATTGCAACAAATAATAGTCTATTCTACTTGTTCAGATGATTTGCAAAATGCAGTTGTAAATAAGAGCATCCTGTTGATACAATTCTTTCAATTAGACTTCATTGCATTATTTTATGTCAGCTGATTATTAGATCTGAAGAGCGCATGTTTTATAGGAATAGCACAAATGAAAACCAATTGTTTCATTGTTAGATGAAAGCAGAGTGCAGTTCACCTACAATTCACCAAATACATGACTAAATGACTTTTCTGAACAGGAAAATGAACCGCCTCTTTACTTTTGATCATGCACATTGTTTCTTTGTTATAAGTACGAAGCCTGGGTGTGGTTGTACATGTATGATGTATATCGTTGCTGTTGCCACCGTTGCCCGGCCACGCCAAGCGCGATTCCCAAGCTTGGCAATAATCTAGCGTGTAAACATAATTTTGCGGTAAGAAATTACATGATACAACAGAAAGAATATATATGCATTGTCAGAAAAATTGATATAAAAATGGCTTAAGCAAATAAAAACAAACAACATATATTACACATGTTATACAATGCACATTGACAACATCCTTGACATTGACAGACATCCGATGCTTAAGCAAATAAAAACAAACAACATATATTACACATGTTATACAATGCACATTGACAACATCCTTGACATTGACAGACATCCGATGATCGATTCCACTTGGACCTAAAATGCCCTCTCTGAATTATTTGCAATACATATCCATACTGTAGTTTCAGCCTGCTGAATAACTCGAAGAGCGTTGTTGACATGGCTGAGCCCAAAGTGAGCCTTATTAACAGCCAATTCCTCAGTGTAATATTCGAATTCTCACTGAATTTGTTAATAGTCATGAATTCTAGAGAGGGAGTTGAGTGCTCATCAACACCCCATCAGTCTTCATCTGAATTTCTTCCAAATTGATAGTACTGCATTAAATTGCTGCTTTACCGCAATCATCTTTAACAATTTTTTTCAGAGAAACTACTGAACGAATATTCTTGAAACTTGTCATATAGTATCAGTGAATTATGCTTTACATCATGTGCCATTTCCAAGGCTTTTTGTCGCATTGCACACCGTACAGCCGACAAAACAGCAAATTCGCCCCATTGCCGTAATGCTTTTTTTGCCACGATAAGGACCGTACTAAAATGGGTTCAAATTTAGGCAATTATTTCTCATCTAGCCCTTTTAAACAATTAAATATCTTTGGTTAAATCGCTAAATCATCACGAGGTGTGAAGCGAGTATCTGAGATTGAAACGTTCCAATACTGTAGGAACATCATGCAAGTTGACACGGACAAGAAGCTGAAAATCTGCATCTGCGTTTGATACCTGTAGAATAATTAAGCTTGCGCCGAATGATCAAAAAATAGGACCGGCGGAATTCTCAAATTCCAAGAAGTCCGCCACCACCTCAAGATTTCCGCCGATTCCACCGCTGTGGCAACACTGGTTACAAGGTCGAATTTTGATAATTCAATTATGCGTCGTAGAAGAGTTGGTCATGATCCGGGCTCGGCCCGCAGGCCTTGGCTAGGATGTCATATATGTCAGTATACAGTACAGATGAGTCATGAACGTTATCTCTTTTTAATGGAATTTTAATTGAAGATCACATTTTATTTTGATGGCATGCCAGTTATAAGCCACATAGATTACATATTAGATTTCATACTTATTTACATAAACTATGCTTGCAGTACTGAGCCAAAGTGGAAACTTTCTTGTTCAATATAGAAATAGCAGCGACGAACAAAGACGTCAGAAGCCCTCCGATAAGTATCAGATTTGCAAGCTGTGATCTCTTCTTGAATGTTGACTGTTAATTACGTCGTATTTCTTTGAAGTCGCGCTTAGACAGATTTACGTAACACTACCTTAAGACAGACGTCACAAACAGTAAAATTTGTAGAACGAGGTGGCCAATCAACAAAACCCTTCCCATTTTCATTGAGAATGGCCACCGCCGCAGTTCTGTGATGAGAAGGGCCAATCTTATCTTGTAGTCCTGCTTGTCTGTTCCGATTTTCGTTTCGTCGAATGAGCGGCATAGTATTTTACTTCAGAACATTGCAGTATAGGTCGCTACTCATTGCTTGTTTACTGATATTGAAACTCAGGACGTCAGTATGAATTGTCAATAGCTCATATCATGAAAAGCCTCCGGTAATGTAGACATTTTGACAAAACCGATTGACTTCCCGCTATTCCACTAATGGAAATGTATTTATTCATACTTTTATTTTCTGTTTGTTTCAGCTACGTTGTCGTAACTGTATGTAATTGCCCATGCAACAAACTTCACTCTCCTTTCCATAGTTTGCAGGAAGCTCGAGTGACTTTAGCCATGATTGTATGATGCATCAATTATTAAGTTGATGATTTGAATTTGAATGACACGAACTTAAGTATCACCTTCATGCTTTTACATGTTCAATGACGGATGAGGATATTATAGAATAAGAATTTTTCAACTGAAGACAGAATGTGCACAGAATTACAATTCAAGGAAATGGTTCATTGAGACCAAATAACTCAAACAGCAAGCGACTAACCCAGCATCCTCTGGAAGCAAAGGACGCAAAAAGGGATGAGTGAGTGAGCAAATTTCTGAGATAATTTGACGAAATACATGATCTAGTTTGCAATCACTTCGTGTCTTATTACTTTTAGTAAGCCCCCTACATGAAAATATAACACGTCAGAGTGTCAATGTAAGTTAAATAGGCTATTGAGATCAGCCGGTTGACAAAGGACTGTGTGTCAAATACAACAAAATGTCGATGATGTTAATATTCTACAGGCATGATGTTTTGATTAGCTTCAGCCAGAATGAACCATAGAATAACACGCAGTTCAATGGATGAGCTCTTCATTACTGGAAAAGCATAAAATGCAAAACAGCAGCTAAAATTCAGTCCACCATTCAGCGTTTTACTTTCTTCGTGTTGTTATGGGTACAGAGTTGGATATGGGTCCATGACCCACGGATGGACCCGACCCGCGGGTTCGGTCGGATCGGGTTTAGTTCTGGCGCAGATCGAGTCTGAACCTTGAAACTCACGGGTGTGACATAATGATGATAATTTGATCTCCTTTAAAATCCAGATAAATGATTCACAGTAGGCTGTGTATTGAGAGATGAAGGTCAGCAGATTTTGGGAGGTCTAAAACGATTACCTGCAACGTTGAAACACTTGGATTCGCTTCAGCTACACTGTCAAGTATTACTTTTTCTTCAATATGAATTCAAATACAAATCAAACTTCAAGCCAGAGTCGTGTCATTTTCTGTTGGCTCCGGCTTCGACCTGTTAGCATGGCTCCGAAATCCCGCATTTAAGAATCTTTCCGTTCTCTTTCTCGCGATGAAACTCATCCACTTCATCCACGGCCACAGAGACATTTACATCGTTTCCTTTCTTCAATTGTCCACGTCATCACAAAAAGGGTCAGGCGATAGTACACACTCAGCATTTAGTATTTAAGATTCTCTATGCAGATATTTTTTAATTGGGCCTCGCGCTAGTCTTCAAATCTTAAAAATTTCTTTTGACATGACATTGAGCTTCCAAATATCCTGTTAGCATCTGCAGTCGCCGAACAGTAGGCCATCATCGCATTTGAAATTCTTTCACCAGCTTTCCTTATTTGTTAAGGTTGATCTAAAAGTCTTGTGACTTTGTTTGTCTGTGATGACCTGTAAACCATCTTCAGCTATTGCAGTTCATCTTTGTCGAATTGCTGCAAGCCGGTTCGTGATGAGCCGATTCTCCAGATCTGTAGCCTGACAGACCATGTGAAATCAACCTCCTTCAATTTCCTCTTTCGTCTTGTAAAATGCCTCCTACATCATTAATATAAAATGGTATGATGATGGATGTATTATATTATGTTAAGAACAGTCAATGGAACTTGCAAAATTAACAAGACAAATCAAATAATTGTCTTGAAAATTTACTTGCCAGTCAATGCTCTGAAAATTATGACTTTCTAACATAATTAACGGGATTATCCTGTCGTCGGAAAATAATCCTGATAAATATTTTCAAAGTAATTTCATTTTTCCTCGTCCAACTTCTTTGGGAGATAGATACAGGAAATTTCCCAGACTAAACTAACTGCGTGATAGAAGCGAAGACAGTTTGCCTTTGTCACCGACATACGACGGGGTCACTTCCTTCTGCAGCCATGATGGAAACTTCCTAGACGAATCGATCGACAAACTCTTCCCGCGAACTATCCACCAGGCACTGATCTGATTCAGGCAACGCTTTCAGGGTACTGTTGCTTAGAAACGAGCTGATCATGGCAACGAACTTGTATTCCTGAACCGTCATGTTAAAAATTTGTCATGAGTGCACTCTTTATGACAGGCTAATCACATAAATGAAACAAATTATGTCCACGGCACGCAAGGCTCCAGTATCTAAGTTCGCATGACGTGATTATGAAAGCACGGAGATGTAAATGTGCATGCTACAGACGACCATGTCCCTCTTACTTTCTATTACACATCTGCATCGATCTCAGAAATTGCCAAATTGATCCCTAAATTTGCGGAAGCATACATATACCGGGTGTCACACAGCGAACCCCCCCCAACACAAAATCAAGATTATTTACTTGAAGTTTGGTGACTTCGGCTTGATAAGAGCAGCTTGGGTTGTTGTTAGATATCAGTGTATGTTATCATTAGGATATCGAATAGCGCTTGTCCTCATTTCGCAAACAATAATTGCAAATTCAAATTTCTAACTGAAATGCTACTTCATGTTTAATCATTTACAATTAGTCATGACACGTCGCCACACGATTGAGGAACGCGTGTTCATTGTGAAAAGCTATTATCAAACTGGCAATTATCGTGAAGTAGTTCGACGCTTTGAAGACACGTATGGAAGACCAATTGATAGGAAATCGATTCCATCATTGATTAAGAGATCTGAGTCCACTGGAAGAGTTGACGAAGAGGGACATGGTAGACCATCAAGTGAAAGCCATAGTGAACAGGTAGCCGCGGTTGCCGGTGCTATCACTGAAATGGGTGATAATTTCTCTATCCGCAAGGCATCCGCTGATCTTGACATTTCAAAATCTACTGTTCATCGAATTCTGAAAGTCGACTTGGGATTGAAAAGCTATCACTTCTCGTTGCATCAAGAGCTTAATGAAGACGATACTAATCGACGTTTGAATTTTTGTGAGGACTTACTACGTTTATTGGAACGAGATCACCAATTGATCAATAAAGTTGTCTGGACAGACGAGGCGAAGTTCTTTTTAAACGGAACTGTGAATCGCCACAATTCAGTTTATTGGTCAGATCACAACGAGCTTCGTCTAAGCATCAAGTCTATGGACCAACGTGGTGTAACAGTGGGGGCTGGCATTTCATCCCGAGGTGTGACGGAGCCATTCTTCTTTCGAGAGACTATCAAAGGAGAGAATTATCTTAGTATGCTGCAAAGCGTGCTGCCGCGAATCACCGATCTTGGGAGCATTTTCATGCAGGATGGGGCACCGGCGCATTATTACCGTTCCGTCATAAATTACTTAAACAGTAATTTTCCTAACCGCTGGATTGGATGCCGTGGTAGCCTTTTGGAATCGCCTCCAAGATCACCAGACTTAACACCGTGTGATTTTTTTCTTTGGGGACACGTAAAAGAAATTGTATGCAGGAGTCATCCTCAAACCTTGGATGAATTGGAAGACTGTATTCGTACTGTGTTTCGTGACATAGACGAGCTTTTATGCAGAAAAGTATGTTCTGAAGCTGTTCAAAATAGAATTTGACTCTGTGTGCAGGAAAATGGTCAACATATTGAACATAAATTATAAAAGTTTAATTAAGACGCGTTTCGTGCTTTGAATGAACTGCAGAAATTACTCTAATAAGGGAATAATGACCTTTTGATCACAACGTATCAATGTAGGCTATATTATAATTTGAGATAATGATGGAAATCGTTTGGGGGGAGGGTTCGCTGTGGGACACCCGGTATACAGAAAAGTAAACTCTCCGAGAAATGTTTCTACATTGTCGACATGTACAAGATCATATTTCCGATGACTGTCTCCACTCTTTCATGAGCCTTCAATAATTTTACGATTCAATATTAAAATGTTGAAAGAATAAAATGGATTAATTCATGCATTTGACCCATGACAATGTCACCGTCTGTTTTTTTATAAAGTCCTAAATGCATGTATAAATTTTTCATATTCCGAACGTTAACAACTTTGTAGCATGTTTGTAACAACAAAATGTTTCAAACTTCCTTTTCTGGTTTTACACATTTACCAGACGTATCGGACAGGACTCTCTCGATCATTCTTTTTTTCTGCTTTCACTTGTTTCGTAAATAACTTCCTTATGGTCTCAAATTGATTTTCTTGACATCTGTTGCAGTTTTCATAAGCTTTTCGGCTTCTTCCATAAATTGACATACTCCTTTATTGTTACTTCATTTCCATATTCCTTACACTGCTTTCTAGCCAATCTTTTCCAACCTACACACCAAATTTCTTCTAACTTGCATTCGCTCAGCTTTCCTTCGTACGACCTGCGTTTTGCATCTTCATCGGCATTTTCCTTGATCTCTGCTCTCTCTTCAAATATGCGTGATAAACTACACAAACATTTGCCACATTATCACTCAAAATGGAAAGCAATCACTCGACATCAGAGTTGCCGTGTAGTAGAATCAAGCAAGCTTGACCGAGACGCTGTATGATCGCGAAGCGCCCTAAACTCATAACAAGTTGATGAATACTAACACATCTTGAACACCACCGAATACAGCGAAAATATGGGTCCGGTTAACCGATATTCTGATGACATGATGGGAGATACCCATAAGCCTCATAGAATCTCCACATCATAGAGAGGATAAAAATGAATTCTAATGATCTATAATAATCATAATTTCCAGAAACTATTATTAAAAAAAATTTTAATCATCCAGGAATTCACGTTGAAGGGCAAGGATTTTTCACACAGGAGCCCAATTTTTTCTCACATTCACGCACTGCGTTAGCCCTGTGTGAATTACGCAGCTGTACGACCAATGATGCTCAGCTTTCAATGACTGAAAACTTAAACCATTTAACCAACAATTAATGTGCTTAGACCCAATTTTTTCGGTACAAACATTCCATGGCCTAGGTTTTTCTAAATCAACCTGTTTTTCAGGAACCTTACGGCATTTTGAATCTTGAATGCAATCAGAGTGTATACAAATAAATTTGATATGAAGCACCATCACATTGTGCCAAAAATAGCCTACATCGCAACCTTAAATTTCCATACATTTCCAACGATGAGCTCAAAATATAAAGACATAGCTGACCAATTTGACCTTATTGAACAATAACACATATGAAGAAGTCTTTGCTTCTTGTGTCTCCGAATTATGTCTATGTCAGTTATTGTATTACTATAAATTTGAATATCTGCTATTATATATCAATGATAAGATAAGAAAATAAAAGCAACTGTGATATTTGATGTACATTGAATACTAGCTGTGCGCTGTACTCCCCCTTCCTAGCGATCTTGGAAAGGGAGCGATAACGGCAACGCTGAGATAACAAAACAATGAGAAAAATCAATTGGAAGCATCTACCAGCTTTAGAACATGTACAGTTTTTAAGCGATCAATAGAAACTTTCGAACTTGACCACTCATATCAAGAATTAAACATTTTTCGCATGCTTGAATATACGATAAGGACAAGAATATGGTTTTGTATAAAGGAATGATGACCGTTTTGTAGGACATAAACACAACCAGTGGAAGAAGGGTTACTTGGGACGTGGAAATATCGGGGACTGATACGCTGAAGATAACTGGTTCAAGATAGAAGAGCGATTCGCATAGATATCTGGATGATTGAAAGAAAATCCTGATGGCTGCAAATTAGGAAAAGTCATGCGGAACAGTGAATAATATCCGTCTCTCTCATCCATCCTTAAAAATTCTTCCCTTGTTATTGCTAACTCGAGACAGTTGTCAGCACCTAAACGACGTGCTCCAAATTAGAGAGAATGGTAATTTGTTAAAATGTCGTGTTCATTAACACCAAGTTTATTGATCTTATTTTGGAATCAACCATAAGGACCAGCATGTCAGGAAAATTCTTTCACAAGTTTAACGAAACGATTTCTGCATGAAAATGAGTGGCCAGCAGTAGGCGCAAGACATTTAGCCAGAGAAGCTGAGATCGATGAACAGCCATGTAGACCAACAATGCGACGGCCTCGCATGTCAATGGTTAAATTGTTCCGGATAAAAAAAATCGGCACTAGAAATTGGTTGCGCAAACTTGGCTATTTAAAAATCTGGGCGAAATCTATGTTCATCGTCGTAAGTTACTCGTAAATACAGAATTCTTTTGCCCAAAGTAGGAACTGCTGCAGCATTTGCAGTGACCAATGGTTGAGTTGGACAGCGTACCATTTCGTCTGTGATGGTCAGCTGGGGTACAGGAGCTAACACTTTACGAACCTTACGAGTTGTTATCCAATGTTCCGACTATACACATGAATTCGTCTATAAATTAAGCTGTCGGATAACAGCTTCCTGTAGACTGATAGAAATGGAAAGTTACTAGTATTCATCCGTGACTCATAATTGATCGATATCCAGACTGATAGAATATTTCTCTTTCCCTAACATCATTGCCTAGTGTTGAGCAGACAATAATGAGCATGACTCATAATTCACTTATAAATTTCATGTTTCGCGATGGAATCATTAAATAGGATTTCCAGATCGCTGTCAATGTGTAGAAACGAACGGTACTTATTGATTCGCAATGGCATACTTGACTTCCTGGGCGTGACGCTGGCAAGATCAGTTGCCAGAGCTCTCCTGGCGCGCATGACTCTTTGAAGTGTTTTCTTTCATTCCTCTGGTCATTTTTTGTTTCTTGAGTTGAACAGTGATTCCTAGACTTAGTACATAGGTTTATTTATGTAAGAACCATGTTTACATCTGTTGCACCTAGCTCAAGTCATGTATGTAATAAAAATCTTGTATTTCCAATGTCTTATAGAAATTTTGTATCGTCGGCTGTGAGATGAGTGATGTCTATCATATCAATAGCGGAGAGGAAAGGATGGGGTTTGCACAACAATTACATCAATAGTTCCAAATTCTTGGTGGTACGATAGACCTTATTTTTACAAGACCTAATGATCATGGTAAGATAGACCTTATTTTTACAAGACCTAATGATCATTTCTCAATTTCTACCATTACATCTATCGAGACTGGTATTTCAGACCACAAGCTTCTTTATTGGAGATCTAGTCTTTCACGTACTGCTCCCATTTATGAATCTATAACTGTTCGACAGTGGAAGTTCCCGAATATCTGCGACCTCCAAGGACTCATCGCCGATTCTATCTTGTGTGATGAAGATTTTTGGCACGGTCTATTATGCGATGAACTTGTCGAGACTTACAACGATGTTATAGTGTCATCCATCAATCAATTACTGCCTGAGAGAACTGTGAGAATACGAAGACGCCAGTCGGATCCATGGTTTGATCAGGAGTGCAAATTTGCGAAGCGTTTACTTCGTAAGATTGAGAGGTCTGGTTTTCCTAATTTTTTGAGAATATGCAAGAGATATTATAGAAATATTCTGAAATGTAAACGCGAGATATTTTGGCGAAGCAAGATACAACTCAACAGACATGATTCTCGCAAATTATGGAGATCTATAAACACTTTGTTGGGTCGATCAGCCACTCCCTCGTCAAGCTTATTGAATGCCACGCAATTTCAAGAATATTTTGGTGATAAAGTCAATAACATTTTATCACTTACCCGCAATAGTGATCCACCATCATTCACATCATTGAACAAAGACTGTGCTTTATCAAGTTTTGCACGTGTCCTGCCATCTGACATAATGTCAATTGTCCTATCTTTACCAGACAAACAATGCGCTGCAGATCCTTTACCAACTCGGATACTAAAAGAATGCATACATTTTTTGGCTCCCTTTCTAGCATATTTGGTAAATGAATCGTTTACTCATGGAGTGTTTCCATCAAGTCTTGCCGTGTCTCGGGTTACTCCAGTCATTAAGAAGGGCAAATCAGAGATTGACATTTTATCTTCTTATAGACCTATCAATAATCTTCCTGTAATATCAAAACTTTTTGAACGACTTGTTCTACATCAGCTGGTTCAATATCTCCAAAGTAATGACCTGTCCCCAAAATATCAATCTGCTTACAGGAAGCATCACTCATGTGAGACTGTGATTATAAATGTAACGAGTGATCTTTTAAGTGCTATTGATAGAGATGAATTGAATCTACTAGCGGCGCTTGACATTTCATCGGCATTCGATACGGTGAATTTTGATATTTTGTCCAAACGTTTATCAATATCTTATGGATTCACTGGTGCTATCTTACAATGGTTACAATCTTTCTTGACCAACCGGTATCAATATTACCAATACATGAATTCCTGCTCCAGCGTTTCACAAGTAATCTGTGGCGTCCCTCAAGGCACAGTCTTAGGTCCAATCCTCTTTGCTTTGTATACATCAGATATCTCCACAATTGCTACGAGTTTTGATCTGAACATCCATATCTTCGCCGATGACATTTTGGTTTATGGCTCATGTAAAGCTGGTGATGAGTCCATTCTCTGCCTAAAGGTATCCGAATGTTTGGAATCCATCCAGAGCTGGCTTAACTCTAATAATCTTGCCTTAAATATGGAAAAAAAACTAATGTTGTGTGGTGTGCAATACGGCAAAGACTGTCTTTGCGTCATGATGAGCCCATCTTGATTGGTGACCATTGCATTCAGCCAGTGACCTCTTTCCGTTATCTTGGCTTTACGATGGACCGCACGCTCTCATATTCCTGTCATTCTCTCGTACTGTGTCGCTTTGCGTTGGGATTCTCCGGCAAATCCGTACCATCCGCCGTTCTATCACTAAATCAAATGCTGCCTACCTAGTGATGACACTGGTTTTCCCTGTACTTGAGTACTGTCTCACAGCTCTTACTGGCTTACCGGATGTTACTGTGCGGCGTCATCAGAGTGTAATTAATGCCTCAGTTCGCCTGGTATGCAACATCCCTTACACTGGGCATGTCTCAAACGCTATGCATGAACTTAAGTGGCTTTCGGCATCACAGAGAATCGATCTACATGCACTCACTCTCCTTCACAAATGTTTATATGGATCAGCACCGGCTTATTTGAGTGAAAGATTTACATTTGCTAGTGATATTCCAAATCGATATCACCTTCGTTCCGCCTCGACCAACAATCTGATCATGCCGAAATGCAGACTGAAGTGCATACAAAAGAAACTTTTTTCTTCGTATGCTGCAAAACGCTGGAACAGTTTGCCAAACAGTTGTAAATCAAAGATGTCCATACATACTTTTAAATCATCTGCTCGAGACTTTTTATGATTTCTCGGTATGAATTATGTGTTCGATCATTTTATGTATTTCTTTTATCTATATCTTGTGAACTGACCTTGAAGCTACTTAGCATAATGTCATTTTAATAAAATTCGTGAACAACAACAACAAGTTCATATCCTAGTATGCAGGGATTTATTTATGGATGCAATACATAATTAATATCACCCATCCATCATCAATAATCCTTTGCACCATTGTTTACAGTATCGTGATATTTGTGGTCTCTTTCTCATGAAAATATTTATAATATGTCTATCGGAATATAAAAATGGCAGCAATAAATCCTGAATATTGTCGGAAACTATCAATCTAATTCAATCTCGAACTGATCATGTAATCCATCAATCAGTCTCGGATATTTATGACGCTCTACAGTTCAATAATGTGTTCTAACTTTCCTTCAACAGAATGCCTCTAACATTTTGCCATGATTATCAACATTCTCAGATCGACAACGTGTTGCCGATTATTTGAGCAATTGCGCAGAAACATTGCGCTGGAATGCATTGTCTGCTCAACACTAGGCAATGATGTTAGGGAAAGAGAAATATTCCATCAGTATGGATATCGATCAATTATGAGTCAAGGAGGAATACTAGTAACTTTCCATTTCTATGTCACTATGCCTACAGGAAGCTGTTATCAGACAATTATCGGAGAAATAGCGCTCAAATCTTGGGAACGCTTCGAGTTTAAAAATAGAATCAAAATACTGAAAACAAAATGAGCTCATACTGCTAAAAATGCGGAATGCAGTAGTGAAAAGAAACTCAAGCAGACAATCAAATACATGACACTATTTTTGATCATATTTAGATTCTGACATGTAAGCTTGCCCATAAGATACTACAAGACACAGCCAATGCTAAAATGAGTCAATGTACTATTTAATTACTTCAGTTTACTATTCAATGGCTGTGATGTACACTTGTCTTAACCCTAAACTGCATGAGGCTAGAAATCACAAGAATATTTGTAAAAAATGTCGCTCATCATATCACAACTGTTACTAATGCACAACTTATACTCGGCTTCTAGAAAAAAATTGTATACCATAGATATCACTGTGTTGAGATATCGCAACGCTATGCAAAATTGCATTATGTTATATTTTCGCAACAAAGTCAAGTTTGCATTTATTCAGAATATGCACGATAATTTTTTTTATGTACACGAGGATTTGGCATGAATTAACTTACATTCTTCGTTATATGAGCTGGAATTTTCTGTTTTCCGCCATGTTGCGTTTTTGCAACAAACCTACTTTTTCTAATCTCACAATTTTATGATCAAAACGTGAAGCCTTATTTGTTTATGTAGGACCAAAAACATATTCAAGAATTGCAAGCTATATATATGCAATTAAACTACTCATCATATTCTCGATTATCAAATTTTAGCTTATAAAAGGAATGTAGGCCATAGGTGAGCCTGCATGAATGATGCGAAGTGATCATCTTCATGTATTATTTTATCATAATCGTGGTGCAATATGTATCTTTTTGCTACCACACGTTATTACTATTTATACCCATGCTTTATCTTGCAAAAATCTCGAATTTACAAAACATTCTTCTTTGCAAAACTTACAAGACCTCACAAATCCAAGCACAATTAGAACATTGAAATTGGGTTCTAACTATCGGATTATTTCATGTGAAATTCGACGAAAAAGCTTGCTTTTCGAGTCACGTGACAATAGACTAACTGGTCGAAGCGTGCTCACCTTCATTGCAAGTGATTATTTAAAGTCTGTTACGTATTTCGAATATTTTCAATGTGACGTAAATGCAGAAGGGAATCAGGGTTTCCCGCTGAATATGACTGCTCATTTTCAACAAAGGAGATGGCCATATGAATAACATGACGACGTGATGCCTGATACTGTTCATTAGATTCGGTTTGGAAGAACATCATGAGACTGTCTTCAATCAAGCAGCCACCCTCCGCACTCGACAGTACAATGAATAAAAAAACCCTAATACCTAATAAACTGATACATCATCTGAAACTACGATGAGTACCAGTGACTCTTGTCTTCAACCAAGCAGCTACCCTGCGCACCCGACACAAAGCCTAATCGACTGTTGCATCTTCTAGTATTACAGAAGGTACCAGTGGGCTAGTCTTCAATTAACCAGCTACCCGTACTCGACACTAAACCTAATAGGTTACATGATGCATCTTTTGGAACAAGTTTGCAGTTCTTGGTTGTAATTGCAGTTCTTAGTTGTTTGCGTGTCTGTCAATGAAGGTCAGATGATTCAATCAAACACACAAAAACGAGAAGCTTATGCTTGTAGGCTTTATAGTTCTGGGGCTGAGGTGGATCCTGTGTGTAATAAAAGGTCCCCGCATTTTGACTCTTGATCCTTGTAAAGGATCCTTAGGATGTTGAAAAAAACTCAGGTAGACATTCCGTATTGAGGACCTTGACCCTAAAATCAAGATGGCGTCCAATGGCAGCCAAACCATTGTTGTCATAATAAGTGAGTATAGAAGTCACAATGCAAGTAATAATGGAGTATTTAATAATGGAGTTATCAGGGTCGATGAATACATTAAAACTATTTCCAAGTCGATTAGACTGTCTCATAGTCAATTAAGTGCAAAATGGCCGCCAAGATGGTCACCAGAATCCAAGAAATAGTATTTATTTTTTATATTAATTTGATGCTTTTGGTTGCTGAAGCTCCATAGCATAGTGACAGTGGAGTTTATTCCAACTCAACGCTATCAGGGTCGAGGAATCCATTAAAACAATTTCAAAGTCGATTAAAATATCTCATAGTCAACTAAATGAAAAATGGCCGCCAATATGGCCACAAAAATCCAAGAAAAATTCATTTTTTATGCGAATTTGATGCTTTTTGATAACTGCTCATGTTGTTGTTAGAAAGATCTCGTTCAATGCATCAAAATTAGAAAGATCGGGAGTCATTTAACTCTAGCTGACTTTCAATATGAGAACTTTTATAAGACATAGCGTCTAAATTATGGAATGTTGCAAAAATGCAACATAGTGCGATTCTGAATATTGTTGCGAAAACGTAACATACCTAAATTTTATCATATTTAAATTTATTGTTTCAATACTTCGCGGTATGTGGATTTTGTTTGTGTATATTTTGTTCAAATGACCTAAAATTTCTAGCTTCAGGCATGAAATGAGTAAAAATCTGAAAATACTGATCTTAAAAATTTCACATTTACAAGCATGGAACCAATTCAACGCATATGGTCGCGTTGATACATGCTGCCGGTGATACATACTGATCGCAGGTCAGTGAATAGTTAATTTTGAGGATACCTGTGTTAATCTATTGCCTGATTGCTATGTTGCGAAAATACAACAGTATGAAGTTTAGGGTTAAGCGTAAACCACAAAGACCGGGAGTTGACAGAAGCTTAAACATAATCTCGAGCAAGAAAGGTAGGAGCTAGGAGTATCTACGAATGGGCCATCTTTAGTCGCAAACTTAGTGCGTTTGCCGAGGGGTTAACCCGAAAGTATCCGAAAACGAAGTTTAAACACTATTATGAGCAGGGGCACTGTACCGGCGTTGACGAATCCACCAGGATTTGCTAATAATAAATCAACAGCCTCAGATACAATTTAATAGTGCGAAGTCCTTTTCAGACGCTAATTAATAATGCTTAATATTATTTCAAATCATAATTGTGTATTTTGATGACAGACGCGTTTAAAGAGAAACACGTCATCAACAACTCCATATTAGTAGACACCGATCTAGATTCCTGGTTTGACATTATAATGAAAATCCTAATTAGCATAATTAATTAGCGTCTGAAGCGCTGAGCAAGCGCACACATTTTACATGTTGAGAACGCCCATTCGCAGATGCTTCTAGATTCGACTATTCATTCCACTTCTCAAACCTTTGTTGCTCGAGATTTTGATTAAACGTCCACCATTTCCCGATCTAACAGCATTTGCGAAAGATACATAATTTGCACAGAATTTTTATTCCACTGAATTTAAGCAAAATAATGGGCATTATTTTAAAAGCTTTCGATGGCTTTAATAATAAGATGACGTTATTTACATAAGGATTCTAAATAATCTTGCACTTCAAGATACAGACATTCAAATTACATAGCTATGAAAAGAGATTCAGTAAAAAAATTATGCATACATATTGAAATCCCTTTCAAATTAAAATCAGAAATTTCGCCAGAAAAATATTCTTGGAACACATCAATTCATTCAATCTTTTATTGATGCTCTGGCCACGCTGCCTCAACAAAACATTTGCGATAGAATGAATGTCGCAGAATCACTAGGTGCAGACGAATTCTCAACTGACAAGCAGGAGAACAGAACTCACGTGACGGAAGAAACTTGGTCCAACGCAAACTTACAAATAAGACAGTCTAAATAAGAAGTATGTGTACAGAAATGATAAAAGTCAGCAAAATAACTAAGTCGAAGCAAAGACGAATATAAGATTAACTCGCTGTGAATACATAAAGAAGGTTAGTAACTATGAATTGCCGAAGCCTCAGCAGTTGACAGTTCAAGTTAACCATCACGCCGCATGACGACTTTAAACTTAGAGTCTCTGTTCTGATAGGAGAGTAAGTGAAGTGAGATTGAGGAAGTCGAAGAGGGAGGTCTCCTGCTTTTGTCGAATTAGAAAGATCGGGAGTCATTTAACTCTAGCTGACTTTCAATATGAGAACTTTTATAAGACATAGCGTCTAAATTATGGAATGTTGCAAAAATGCAACATAGTGCGATTCTGAATATTGTTGCGAAAACGTAACATACCTAAATTTTATCATATTTAAATTTATTGTTTCAATACTTCGCGGTATGTGGATTTTGTTTGTGTATATTTTGTTCAAATGACCTAAAATTTCTAGCTTCAGGCATGAAATGAGTAAAAATCTGAAAATACTGATCTTAAAAATTTCACATTTACAAGCATGGAACCAATTCAACGCATATGGTCGCGTTGATACATGCTGCCGGTGATACATACTGATCGCAGGTCAGTGAATAGTTAATTTTGAGGATACCTGTGTTAATCTATTGCCTGATTGCTATGTTGCGAAAATACAACAGTATGAAGTTTAGGGTTAAGCGTAAACCACAAAGACCGGGAGTTGACAGAAGCTTAAACATAATCTCGAGCAAGAAAGGTAGGAGCTAGGAGTATCTACGAATGGGCCATCTTTAGTCGCAAACTTAGTGCGTTTGCCGAGGGGTTAACCCGAAAGTATCCGAAAACGAAGTTTAAACACTATTATGAGCAGGGGCACTGTACCGGCGTTGACGAATCCACCAGGATTTGCTAATAATAAATCAACAGCCTCAGATACAATTTAATAGTGCGAAGTCCTTTTCAGACGCTAATTAATAATGCTTAATATTATTTCAAATCATAATTGTGTATTTTGATGACAGACGCGTTTTAAAGAGAAACACGTCATCAACAACTCCATATTAGTAGACACCGATCTAGATTCCTGGTTTGACATTATAATGAAAATCCTAATTAGCATAATTAATTAGCGTCTGAAGCGCTGAGCAAGCGCACACATTTTACATGTTGAGAACGCCCATTCGCAGATGCTTCTAGATTCGACTATTCATTCCACTTCTCAAACCTTTGTTGCTCGAGATTTTGATTAAACGTCCACCATTTCCCGATCTAACAGCATTTGCGAAAGATACATAATTTGCACAGAATTTTTATTCCACTGAATTTAAGCAAAATAATGGGCATTATTTTAAAAGCTTTCGATGGCTTTAATAATAAGATGACGTTATTTACATAAGGATTCTAAATAATCTTGCACTTCAAGATACAGACATTCAAATTACATAGCTATGAAAAGAGATTCAGTAAAAAAATTATGCATACATATTGAAATCCCTTTCAAATTAAAATCAGAAATTTCGCCAGAAAAATATTCTTGGAACACATCAATTCATTCAATCTTTTATTGATGCTCTGGCCACGCTGCCTCAACAAAACATTTGCGATAGAATGAATGTCGCAGAATCACTAGGTGCAGACGAATTCTCAACTGACAAGCAGGAGAACAGAACTCACGTGACGGAAGAAACTTGGTCCAACGCAAACTTACAAATAAGACAGTCTAAATAAGAAGTATGTGTACAGAAATGATAAAAGTCAGCAAAATAACTAAGTCGAAGCAAAGACGAATATAAGATTAACTCGCTGTGAATACATAAAGAAGGTTAGTAACTATGAATTGCCGAAGCCTCAGCAGTTGACAGTTCAAGTTAACCATCACGCCGCATGACGACTTTAAACTTAGAGTCTCTGTTCTGATAGGAGAGTAAGTGAAGTGAGATTGAGGAAGTCGAAGAGGGAGGTCTCCTGCTTTTGTCGTTCTCTCGCAACCACTAAGGCAGTGGTGGTGGATCACTTGATGGCCCGCCACCGCTTCTCGCATCTAAAGTGGTGCGCAGACATTATTTGAATCGATGATGTAAAAATGAATCACTCCGACTTCGACCTTTGGGAGGTGCATCTAAGGGTGAGGGTCCTCTTTATAATTTGCAAAACCATTAATTAATCACTAAATGAGCAATATGATGACACAAAAATTCACATTCGAATTATCCAACTAAGTTCCTTTTGTAATGAATATCTTCTCGTATAAGCGCAAAATGGTCATCACCTGCGCGAGTTTTTGCTAAGTCACATAGTATTCGATGCCCTGCTGAGCATGTTCCCGTACGGAAATAAATGGGGGTATGATCATAGTATGAATTCATATATATATAATCACAGTATGAATTCATACGCATATTCATAGCATGAAAACATACTATGTTCATAGTATGAATTCATACGTAAGATCATATGTATGAAATCATACTATGTTCATAGTATGAATTCATACTATGATCATAGTATGATTGCAGTATGATTTCTTCATAGCATGATCATAGTATGATTTTTTCACAGTATGATCATAGTATGATTTTTCATAGTATGATCATAGTATGATTAGAGTATGATTTTTTCATAGCATGATCATAGTTTGACTACAGTAGGATTTAATCATACCATGCTCATGGTATGATTACAGTAGGAGCTTTTCTTAGTATAGTCACTTTTTCATCGGTTGTGATCACGAACCGATTTTGATAGTATGACACTACTCTCAGATTTTTCAATTATCAGTTTTTTCTTCTGATTCATGAAATGGTTTCAGCGATCTAACATGAACAATTGAGCACCAAAATCAGAAATAGTGTTCAAAGATTAGTGATGAGTGTTCCAGGATACTAATTCATTAATTATCAAAACTTATTTCAATCACTCAACCTGTCGGCTAACAGCATTTCCTACGGATCACCGCTTCTAGATCACTGTAAGTGTACAACATTTATTTAACCGAACGATCATTATTGTCTTAGGATTTTTACCATTGAGTACGGAACACGGCTGAAAATTCCCAAAATTCTTTTCCTCAAACAGCGCAAAATATTCCGGATTTAAAAGCAAGACAGAACCATGCTTGTCCACTGAAAAACTTTTAATCAAAAACTAATAATGCAAGAAATGTAGCACATTTCCCTGAATGGATGACTTTTTCATTGATTCATGATTGTCGTGGCAAACCCGAAAGACCAGGTCTTAAATTCACTTCGTATTTTGCTAAAAGCGCGAGACCTTTCAGCCGACACGGTCGGTTATCGTCAGGCGAAGGACATTACACCAAATTGTGCAATGATGATAATTCACGAAGAAAGAAACATGAAAAGACAAAATAAGCTAAAAGAACCCAAAGTCACTCAGAATATTTGTTTGATTACACGAGGACAACTGTCTGGTTCACCAAGCTTCCTTGATGATTTGATTCATGTCCTTCAGCTGCCTTCTCTATCCAAAACTCATATGCTTCCAAAATTGACATCATGTGCGGAGTTAGTAAAATGCTCTACATCCTCAATCAGAATGTTGTGCGTCAAACTCACGGATCATTTTCCGCATACCAAACCACGCGTTAATACCAATTTTGGAAGCATATGAGTTTTGGATAGAGAAGGCAGCTGAAGGACATGAATCAAATCATCAAGGAAGCTTGGTGAACCAGACAGTTGTCCTCGTGTAATCAAACAAATATTCTGAGTGACTTTGGGTTCTTTTAGCTTATTTTGTCTTTTCATGTTTCTTTCTTCGTGAATTATCATCATTGCACAATTTGGTGTAATGTACTTCGCCTGACGATAACCGACCGTGTCGGCTGAAAGGTCTCGCGCTTTTAGCAAAATACGAAGTGAATTTAAGACCTGGTCTTTCGGGCTTGCCACGACAATCATGGACCAGAAACGTTTCTTTACTTAAAAATTCCTATTATGTCGGCCACGTCGACACTGGTGTTCCAATCTGTTTCTTCTTCGTCCTGCCTCTCTTCGGTTTCCAACCCGCAATCCTCTTCTGTTTCTTCCTGGCGGTCCTTCTCTTCAGTCACTTTTGGCTCTATGCCATCCCTCCTTCTCTTCGACCTTGCCTCCTGATTGAGCTATCGAACGACAGCGTTGAATGAGGCAGGCGTGCATGTTGTTGTCAACTGAGCGATGACAAAATCTGAAAGAGACATGCATGATACTTAATGATAAAAAATCGATTATGATATAAGGCATTTTGTCAATTAATGACTTCATGTTTGCAGTTAGTCGACCATTTCAAACTAAATTTCTTGACTTAGAAACTTAAGACATTTGATGAAGAACCTTGACGTGCTGTTGAGGTATACCTCAACGTTAGGCAGCGAAAAGAGCCCACACAATTACGGAAACTAAGGGATAACATCACCTATTTAAAAGTCACAACGCCAAACGAGATTCACTGCCTTTTGCTACAATTCTAAGAGCTTCTTATTCCAGATGGTATGTCTAAATGTAACTTATGATCATTCAGCATTGTCAAGAGATATGAACTCACCCTTCGCCGACTTTAATCTCCTCTGATCCAGAATTGGCCATCTTCCTCCACCTGTAGGCGTTCCAGAGGCCAACTCTGATGGACTGAAAATGTCTCTCACTGCCTTCCTAATTGCTTTACACATAGAGGCAGGATGCTTGGCCAACGTGCTTATTTCGTCGAAGCACTTTTTTTGAGAAGACAATGCCGTTGATTGTCCTTTCTTCAATCGAGTCGCTCGGCGGCATGGTCGATGGCTCTATTTTGTCAGCAATCGATTCAAGCATAATTTATGAATTTCTAAAGAGATACTTGTCTTGTACGTAAGTGCAAATCATTTTGCTACTTCATCAAACGATTGAAGTAACACAGTTTATGCTATAAATCAATTGAGGCAGTAGTTAAAATATTAACCGAAGTATTAACATGTATGTAAAAACACAGAGTACTCTATGTACACGGACAGGCACGTGTGATATTTCAATCCTATCAGGTGATAAAACTGAGGAAATTATTGAAAATAAGAATAGTAAGAGACGAATTTTGTTGTGAAATAGAATGTGTAAGTAAACATTTATTCATCTTAATGTTGCTTAATTCTTCATTCATACAATTTACCAGCGAATCGTAGCAGGCGCGCTTGCTGTTGTTTGGCTTTTTTTTGGCCTCTTGTTTTCTTCCCGTAGACTACAGGATTCCGAGCAATCCCCTGTTAAATATAAGAAAATTCATTTAAAACGGGGTTCCACGAACACTTTGTATATATAACACTATCTGTATTTCAAACAAAACAAATTTCGTAAAAACAAATGTCAACCTATTAATTCTTAAATATAGGAAAAGTTCATTAAAAGATTACTAAGTTAGGCTTCGACATTGATTTTTACGAAATCTGTTAGAAAAAATATAATTGTCACCAAAATCACTTCCGGATACACCTTCCGCAAAATCAATTCCGGACATAACATTAAAATCAACATCGGAGCCACCTTCTTCAATCCCGGATCCACCTTCCCCAAAATCAATTCCGGATCCACCTTCCTCAAAATCACTTCCGGATCCACCTTCCGCAAAATCAATTCCGGACACAACATCAAAATCAACATCGGAGCCACCTTCTTCAATCCCGGATCCACCTTCCCCAAAATCAATTCCGGATCCACCTTCCGAAAAATCAACTCCAGACACACCATCAAAATCAACTTCAGAGCCACCTTCTTCAATCCCGGATCCACCTGCTTCAATCTCGGATTCACCTTCATCGTCAACAAAACCGAATCCACCTTCTTCCAACCCGGATCCACCTTCTTCAATCTCGGATTCAACTTCAATTCCGGATCCACCGTCATCGTCAACAATGCCGAATCCACCTTCTTCAATCTCGGATCCACCTTTTCAATCCCAGATCCACCTTCTTTAAATTCAATCCTAGCACCTTCATAATCAATCCGGATCCACCTTCAAATTCAATCCCGGCACCTTCTTCATAATCAATCCCGGATCCGCCTTCTTCAAATTCAATCCCGGCATCTTCTTCATAATCAATCCCGGATCTACCTTCCTCATCTATTACAGATTCATCTTCCACGTCGAAATTAAGACGAGGTTGCTTCGACAACCATTTCATTCGTTTTCCATGACGCCTTACGCGCTTTCGATTTAGCTCAAGTTTTCTCTCTATCCTGAAAATAACAAACACTGAAGTGGTCGATAATCTGCTATATTATTTCAGTGTTTTCATAAAATGTGCATTCAACAATATAATCAGGATGCAATCCATAATGATAGTTATAATACAATGATACTGCATGCTTTCATGATACAATACCTCTATACTCCCACGTTTTAAGAAATAATGACGCTTTCAGCTACACATTTTGGAATAATATCATGCAGGGTGCCTTACTGTAATTTCACATTTTCTGAAATACAGTTTCAATTTTGGAAATCAAATAATTGAGAACATCATAGGGAGCGTCTGACAAGTCTAAACATTATCCAAAAGCAATTCCTTCGGCGATGAGGTAATACTATTGTGTATTCCTATTGAGATCACTGCTAGTGGAAACAAGGGTCTCCCTTAAATCGAGCCCATCAACGTCTCTAGTCAACGACTGTTAGCTGCTGATCGTGGATCCCTTGTCCAATGGCACCTTCTTTCCATCACCAGCATTCCAGGGATGGCCGAATTATCATTAGATTATTATTAGAGGAATCCCGCGGTCAGTCCCTTCCATTCCCGAGATTTCGGTACCAACTAATTAAAGTGGGTGGTATCAGTATCCATCAACGACGCTATCGATTGTCGCTTAAGTATGAGTGCAGTAAGACTCAAATAGTCCGATCAATTGTTAAACCATACAGACATTGAGAATATACAGTGAATTATATAAACCAACTCAAGAAAATGCAACGTTTCAGATACATTGCTAAGATATGGGACGATCGTTCATTAATCCTTAGCTCAATCGTCCAGGTCCGCAAGCTGTAGGTGGACTTGAACGATATATCGTCTATATGTCGTATATTTCGCCTAAAAGTTTAGTGTGTTCATCGATAATAATCTGCTTTACAAATTTTAACTATGTTAAAAAGGCTTTAACTAAGTTGTAAATATGACAAGATTTTCAAGATTGAGCCAAAACCCTTACAGCAGCACTAGATCTAAGTCCAAATTGTCAAAATCAATGAGAAATTATGTTACTAAAATTAGTGATATTTTTTCGTTAAAGAGAATAGGCATTGAATTCAATAATTTTTCATGAGATACTTCCACATGCAATAAGTGTGTTGCATAGGCATACTTATATGTATAGCCTAGGCTAGGCCTACATTGTGATAAAGAGCTGAAATTATAGTATAGTTCAATCATATATTAGCCACACATTCCACAAAATACAGTGGTTTCCATTGATAAACTTGCGGTGCAATTCGATCCCGAAAAACAGCACCTTCGCTGTCTAGTGAAAGCAAAATATTTTTATCTTGACCTCACTTATTTATCAGTCAATCCTGAAGACCAAATGCTGTGTTCGCTGCGTTGTGTGCATAATATACCTTGCATAGGCTTAGGATTCAATTATTTTCACGAAATCCAGTTTCATTGCCGGGTCTTGTACTAACTACTATACAAAATCCTCAAAAACAATATGTTCAAAAAGTCAAACTTGATAAAACAAAAATACTGTGACGGAGCTCAACAATATTGTACCTGCACTGTTGTTTATTCAGATTGATAATTAACACTTCAAATACTTCAAAGTATTTTGTTTCAGCAACATTTGATGTTCTTTAGACAATGGACTTCGATAATTAAAAATCAATCAAGGACGATTAAATCAAAAATTCTTTATGACTTCACTAAATACATCTAAAAATATTTCACAAAATGCAGTATCTCAAAATTCGAGTACTTTCCGTGTCTATTTACCTTTATTTCGTGGCAATTCGTGATTGTCCACTCCCCTTTACGACCACCCTGTGTATGTCAGTACATGGATATGAAATAACAAAACGATGATTTTATCGGCAAGAGTCTTATTACATGGCAAGAGAATCACGTGTAAAATGAACAGCTGATTGGAAAATCTGTTTAATTCCCCACTTTTACTTTGATCAAGCCACATGAAAATTTGGCAATTCTGAATATCAACTTTTACTATTGACAAGAACACATCGAGAGTAAATAACTTACCGTATTTCTTTGAATATGAGACGCCCTCGAATAAGAGACGCATCCGTGAGAGGAAAAAATGTAATAAGAGACGCATGTACAAAAGATAGACTGCTGTAGACATATTACATGCAGGCTATTGTAATGTGGTAGCTACATCCGCCTGAGCGATTATTAGGCCTACTTATCTTAGTAAAATAAGTCAGTCTACTAGTAAATACCGGGTATCAAATTCATAACAATGTTCAAATTCCTGATCCTATGGGGTGCCCATCCGATGAATCATGTCCCCAATGTGCATGCACATCACATGCATGGCTGCATGATGTGTGCACATTCAGCAAGACAAGTGTGAATGCACATGATCAAAGTGATGCGTCATTTTGATGTTCAGCAAAACATTTGCATGTGGATCAATTAAACGATGAAGTCAGAATGTCACAAGATCGGGCATGCGGTGCATGGGTGAATGTGATCAAGTGGAAGTCGCCATGGACGTGAATGAGTAGTGGTGCCCATGAACAAAACATGCAATGGATATGTCACATCATTGTCACAGTGCAAATGAGGAATGTCCATGTCAGAGATGCCATGCAATGGGCAATGTGCGACATAAGTGCATACATGCATCGACTATGGATCAAACAAAATATCATGTGGAATGAATGTCATTGCATCATGGGGGCACGAATGATGTGTTGGGTATCACAATGATGGACGATGCAAATGTAGGTGTGCATGATCCATCATGATCATGTGAGCATACATTTGGCGATTGAAAGGTCAACATGTCATTATCAACAGGCCCATGAGCCAATCATCAAGAACATGGGTTCTATGATGTATTAGAAAGCCTGGTATGCTGTGCCATGTGATCAATGATTCAGTGGCAAGTGCATGCGAAATGCATGACCAATTGGAAGCTTCAATGATGTGTGGTGTGTAATTCATCGTCATGTTACGCATGGAGAGCATGGTCCTGGTGTTGTGTGAATCATGCATGGTGTAATCAGTAATGCTGAAATGGCAAAAAACATCATGGTCATGTGGTCAATGCCTATGGCGTGCAAGTCGGGAGTAGTCGTGTGGAAGATGCCAACTGTCAATGCTGCTCCAAAATGGCCCCCCCAACCCCCCCAATAAAAAATATTTCCTAAAATAAAAATTCCCATGTTTTCCCCTAACCCCCCCAAAAAACCCCCCCCCCCCCCCCACCCCCAAAAATAACCCCCAAGGTAACCCACGATGACATGAGGAATGGACCTGGACGACATTATGAAGAAAATGCCAAATGTCATGCGGTGGCAGCCTGATCAACTGGTCCGTGGACCGGGTAACAACAAGCAGTCCAAGACTAATATCAAGAGTGGGATCAATATGAGTCAATCATATGCATGATCAAATATGGCATTGTCAAATGTGTGAATCCTGTGGTGCATGGATCACACAAAGGCATTAAGTGATGGTGCAATCATCGTCAATGTATGCTGATTGCACAATGCCATGTGCACAATGCTGTCAATCGCAAACAAGCTTCAGTCCACAATGACATATGACCACATTGGAATAGCGATGATGCAAGTGTGGCTGCGCTGATCATTGCAATGCAATGCATGGATAGGAAGAAATAGTGTTGATCATGTATCGTTCGTGGTTAATCCAATGATTGCATGGAAAGGTGCATGGGGCATATGGACAAGTGCAACAATGTAAGTCCATCATGAGCACATGAGATCAATGTGCTCATGCAAGGTGAGATCAGGTAACATGTGTTGCGGTGCATGGATTCATGCATATATATGAACCTGACCATGTGATGAGATGACAATCAGTAACATTCCAGGATGAATGGCCTTGATGTGATGATCGATGCTACAACTCCCTGGTAGCAATTCAAGGCCAGTGGGCGGGTTATTGCATGGCTAGCATTCATGATGATGATGAAAAGATGTCCAGGAATGAATTATGTCCTATGAATGGAACACAAGCACATGTTGTCACCATGAGACCCAGCAATGCACATGCACATGGTAATGCGATGACATTGTGCGCGAAGTTGATGTAGGGATCATAACCTGTACACAAGGCAAGGCCATGTATATGAGAATGGGCAAATGTGCATTCAGAGACTCAGGAATGAGGCTGGGGTGATACCAAGCAGTGGAAGGCAAAAACAAGTACCCATATGAAGCAGCATCACAGAGTCCTGCCCCCGTGGATGTTGATCACATGCTTATCAATGCACCCAAATGTCATGCCGCAACGCCATGTTCAGACATTATCATGTCCTGGCACAAATGAGTTTAGTGATGTTCCAATGCATATCAATGAATAGGCACATGATGACCATGTATGAGCTTCAGCCTGAATGTGGATTGTGCGATGATGATCATGCAGAAAGAGAATGCACCATAGTAGAATTCCCAAAAATGGGCCAAGACATATGATCCATATGTCAATGTCTTGCAGAATGGCTCATGTCCATGTCATCAAATCAAATTGCATCATAGTGCAAATCATGTGCAGCATTCATGATCAAATGATGCCTATCATGCTGAATATCAGATGGGCATGAAAGTGTGCTGCAATTCATGGGGTCATGCAAGTGTGGTCAAGCAAAAAGAATGGGACAAGATGTCAGTGCGTACAAGAACAGGAATCCCATGTCAAAAAACAATAGCGTATCAAGGACACACAAGTGCATGGATCCAGCGATGGAGTGCAAAAGTCATCGAACCAATAGCATGCCACCACATGACCAAGTGAGCCAGCAGAACAAGAACCAATATTGTATAATATATAAGGCTTCTTGTTGTTGTACATGCAATACATGCATGTTGTACATACGTACATGCAGACCTACTTAAGGTTACTTCATCTACCATTTAAGGAGGCATTATACGGTAGCTTCCTTTGCATTTGGAGTCATGTACCGGTCGGTAACTTTTGCTGTAAATACTACTTGATTATCGGTATTTTCGTTTTGATAAATTCAGATCTAGTCTACATGTATAGTGGCCAACATGTACTGGTCCAAAATATCTGAATTATGATAAAGCGTATATATGTAAGAAAAATTACTGGCTAAATTTGCCCATGACATAGGCCTAAGTGAGGAATGCAAATGTTACCTAAGAGAATAGTAGCAAAAAATTAAGACATCTTTTTCTAATGAAAGAATGAAAACTTGAACATTTGATATATAGGAGACTCCCTTGAATAAGAGACGCCCCTGAATAAGAGACGCATCAATCAGGGATCTGAAAAAAATAAGAGACGCGTCAGATATTCAACGACAAATGTAAAAACATGAATTTCATTGCAAGAAGTGTGCCAAGCGGCGTTGACAACTGACAGCAATAGCGAAAAATTCTTGAACACAATCAACCTTCAATAAAAAGTTAAAATTCCAACACCAAACTTATACTAGCGAGAACCGTTAAAATATCAATATAAGAGTGAATATGGAAGAAATATGTACATTTCTTCGGATTTATTAATCATCAAATAACTGAATTGTTAACTGAATTGACAATTCAATTAGCATGAATCACGCAATTGATTGGAAATGAAAGTTCAGACGATCTCTTAATTAGTAGAAAGTGATAGTATTATAAAATACGGATCACCATCGAAGAAACGGAAATTATACTTACTTCAAAATGTCATGTCACATGAAAAATAAATGATACAAGCTTATTATCTCAGGCGAAAAATCAGTCTGCTGAACATATTCGCTGCATAGCAGAACATACGAAATCATACTATGAAATGGTGAGAGATTTCCATAGCATGATTTTCGTGTGAAAAAATCATGCGAAATCATACTATGAAATGGTAAGAGATTTCCATAGTATGATTTTCGTATGAAAAAAATCATGCGAAATCATACTATGAAATGGTAAAAGATCTTCATACTATGATTTTCGTATGAAAAAATCATACGAAATCATACTATGAAATGGCAAAAGATTTTCGCAGTATGATTTTCGTATGAAAAAATCATACGAAATCATACTATGAAATGGTATGAAGTTTTCATAGTATGAAAAATTCATACTTAATCATACTGTGATTCATACCCATTTATTTCCGTACGGGTTTCTCTACGTAATAAATCACGCCTAGAAAGAACATAGAGAGAGGCTTCATTAATCAGAACTTGACTACGGATGGAGGAATCCAACCGCAAGATTTTGACATGCCAACACTGAAATATTCCTGCTGAATTTCATTTGTATAATAATAGGCCTACACTAATATATATATATTTCGCATAGTCCATTGACTACCATTTGTAGAGCCCCTGCACGGTTTTTAAAAACCGTATATGTTTGGGTGACATATGTGCACGTAGGGACATGTGGCATGATCAATAATTGCGGCAAAATCAATTTTATCTTGTTCGACTTTCATTTTTGATAGTTCCACTGTACTTACAGACCGTTGTCTTTTGATGAAATAAGGTAATGTCGGTCAAATCACCGTTTAATTACACAAAAGAAAAGATTACATGATTTGTTATAGGCATATTCGCTCTTCAATACTCACATGAATTTTATAAAATGAATCCTGATTCTTAAAAATTAAACAAATTAGTTGCGCACAATACTGCTGTATACATTTACATGCAAAATTTTGTTATGTAATATCACCACTGTATATGCATTGTATATGCACGTACGATACAACACCCCATATGTGCACTTAAAAGTACGGAATAAAACAATATTAAGCCTATGCTACTGCCTTTTAAAATTGGTGGCCCGCGGGCTATTTTGCGGGACACTTCTTGTGGCCCGCTATCG
Source organism: Prostheceraeus crozeri (assembly GCA_907163375.1). Lineage (NCBI taxonomy): Eukaryota > Metazoa > Platyhelminthes > Polycladida > Euryleptidae > Prostheceraeus > Prostheceraeus crozeri. Next base: position 146,811 of record CAJQUW010011985.1, read on the forward strand.
CAACTTGGTTGCCCACCACTGCACTAAGGGATGTGGTAACTGATACGACAGTGTAGAGGACGGGATGTTCTTCCAATGTAGAAATGCAGAAAAGTATTCAACTAGACCTAGAAATCATTCATTTAGGAAAAGCTTGCTGCTCCTCCTTGATGAAAATCAGCAATACAAAACTTGCGAGACATGATATGCCAGATTTCAATTATGATGAAAAGAAGTATTGAATCCACGTGTAGAATAAGACAATAAAATTCATGAAAAATGAATCAGTTACTGCGCATAATAGTGACGAAAGACACTGTTCGGGCTCCGTAGGTCCGCGGTGGGTAGGGAGCAGCTATAAGCAGTAATCAAATATCTGAATAGTGATTGCAGAGAAATAATCTGGAGCTCCACCTCACAACCACCACTTGATGAAGCTTTAATGACACTACTTCCCAACTGATGTGTGGACGTTGCCTGCATAGCCAGATATTTCTAGAGCGTGGTGCCCTTCCTGCAGCAGACTTCCAATAACACTCTTAGAGTTCAACTTCTAGAATAATAGATCGCTAACATCCCTACAGTTGACAAATCAGAGCAAACACTCGACAGACGCAGACGCAGAACATTGGAACAACCCCGACACCCTTCTTAAAAGAATACTTACACGATATAAACCCCTCTGTCAATTCTTCACCTCATTGGCACCTACGAGTATGTAAATCTCAACCGCACAGTGCAAAAACCTCTTGCACACAAATATACACAACGCTGACACCATGGGACCTATGGGTTGCCACGCCAGGTGTGCGGAGCTGGTCGTGTGCTGGGAACGGCAGATTGGTCCGCCGGACATTTGACGGCCCCTCCGAATAGTAGCGTGGTGGTGGCTTGACACCACCACCACCACGACGTATTTAGTCTATTCTCCAGGTGCTCTTAATTCAAAGAATAATCAGGACAGTTTTAGCCGGGGGAACCTGAACACATGACTTGCATAGAATGACTGATAGTCAACGTGTCTCGGTTTGAATGCAACATCTGTCCACATGCCGGAACTTTTCATAAAATCCCTATGTTTAGCTTTCGAAAATGAATGTTAGAATACAGAGACCTGAATCTACATCCGCTAAATTTGCAAACACGTGACTTAGCATTCAGTGGAATATTTTGGTCACGGTTGTAACTTTCCTTGCCCTTGCTGATGTTTTTTGAATTGAAGTGTCTATTTCCATCCATACAATCAGTTGCTTTCAGTGCGAACATTGACTTCAAAGAATGCTGATGTATGTCAATCATTTTTTCTACAAAAAACTTCATTATCAAGACTTTATAAGAACAAGATTTTTCACAGGAGTCCTTGAGTTTAATTAATTCATTGAAAAAATGAAATATTTAGGCTTATCATGTACATGATTTGCTGCACAACAATCGGTATTATTATATGCTTATATTTTGAAGGTTCCATTTTAATCCAAAAAAAAACACCAATAAATCCAGGAGAACTTTAATCGATTCTAAAAAAAGACGAAATCTGACATCCATGAACGTTTTGTAGAATGTATTCTCTCCTAAAGCAAATTCATTTGAGTAGGTGATGGAAACTGGTCTTGTGCAGATTCGATAATTCATTTGTTCCGTTTACTCCCACTTCTATTCTATATAGTTAGTTGCGGCTTCATAGACAAAAGTTCAATGTTCAATGAATAAGTGATGGTCTCTCACACATTAAATGAATGAAGTCTTAACTTCAATACTGTGCTAGCTGATAGAGTCTGGCTTCTTGAACAATGAGCTGACATGATCAGTCTGTGATATCACATTCTACGCCTTTACTGAGACAACGCTTGGGTTGAGACTCACACGGCTATCAATTGTGCTGCGCGACAGATTAATCAATTAACCTAATGTCCTCTCATGAATATCCGTCTACATTATTGTATCATTGCACCTATAAGTATGCATATTTCCTACCCCACAACACACGACTATCTATTGAAGCAACGCAACAGCTGATTGAATTCTTCTTATTTATTGACATATCTCAGAATTTTCTTCTTTTGTAAATCCTCGAATGGTCTATGGCTTACATCGAACAAAGTAAGTGAATCATCATAAGAATGCTATTTCTAGAAGAAATGCTGTTCCAGACGAATAAATGATGCTCTCAATCAATCCAAAGTGGCAAATTGAATTTTTATTTTTTTGTAGATATATTATCACTTATTTTCATGGATCCTAGGACTATTTGTATTGACACTGCCAGTGTGGTATGGGAAAGTTTTATTCATTTATAAACAATGATTATAGTAAAATTGAGTTAATATGTTCATCGTTAACTTTCGATTTAGTCAGTCTTTCGGCAGCGCCATTAATATAAGTGAATTTGTTAATAAAAGCGAAAGAAATGCATTCACGCACATCTGGATTTAAATTTGGGCTTCAAAAAGATGATTGATTTAATCAGAAATGAAATCTGCTACTCTGTATGTCTTCGCGTGTCAGCTCCTTTACAGTCATTGTCACCATAGCTTAAGAATTTTGATTCTTAGTCAAGGTTGCAAGGCTTCTTCATGCAGGCGCTCATTACTCAGCGGCAGATTGCAACGAAAGACGGGTGGGGGTCAATGTCAGTGACTTGACACAACCATAACTCAATGCTACATAAGTAAGAATGAAGTCTTTAAGGATGAGGAAAAAATGACTGACAGTAATTGTGGAGGACCAACTAATAAATATAATCTAAGAACTGACTGCGATTGGTCAAATTAATTGATTATATTCATGAGACAATCGGTGAGCTTTTGACTATGAAAGTATTTCCATGACTTCCTATGAGAAGTCAAAGCTTGGATATTCTTGAAGGCATACATTAAATAAGAATGACTTTTTATTCAATATATTAACAAAAATAGAAAATTAAACTTTTGATTAGATAAAGTGTAAACATTAAATTAAAACGAAATATAGATCTATACCTTTTCAACATTAAATTGAGAATAGTCAAGATTGAATTCAGAACAGACAAAATTGAAATGGGAATAGTCCAGATTGAAATGAGAATAGTCAACATTGAAATGAGAATTGTCAATATCAAAATGAGAATAGTCAATATCAAAATGGGAATTGTCAATATCAAAATGAGAATAGTCAATATCAAAATGAGAATAGTCAAAATTAAAATGAGAATTTATTTTTAATGATTTTCCCTACTTTTGACAGTTAATCCTTACTAAAATCATACACCTGACATGCCAAGACGGTAGGGGAGGATGTCTGGATGTTGATAATGACTGTAGTTCATAGCTTTTAACATAAGTACGTTTATGAAACTCACTATCTTAATTTCAAAGCATGATGTACATATACTATATAAAGTATATCGACACAAGGTGTTTATGTGTTTACCTTACGTATATAATGCTTCGGTTTTTTAACGATAGGTTTCCCTACTAAATGATCTAAATGAAAATTAAGCCTACTTGCAATTGAGGGTATTTAAAACGTTCATCAGATTCATAAAAGAACAATCCTTCTTGATTTTGATCAATTAACCTTTCCTCACACTGCAATGACAGCACAGTGACTGGTGTTCCCCAGGCATCATCTTTCAAGATTATACAAAAAGGATTGGTGATATGATAGATAATTCTTTTCGTGAGAATTCTGTCTGATGCACATTTTAAGCATAGATATCTAGAAACTCGGTGACTGGTGACTGGCGTTCCCCAGGCATTTTCTTTCAAGATTATTAAACAAAAAGGATTGGTGATATGACTATTCTTTGCGTGAGAATTCTGTCTGATGCGCATTTCAAGCATAGATATCTATAAAACTCGACCTATATAAGAATGACATGGTAGGCAATTCGAACAGAATCACGGAACCATCTACTTCGCGGAGAGAACCTAAGCAGAATGTCAGAGTCCCAGTACATGAAGAAGGTGGATGCATCGGGGAAAGGTCTCAGATTTTGGCCTCTTTCAATAGCGGTGGTGAATGGAGACAATTGGCTACAAGTTTGGATGTAAAAACGTCGACTACATATCGATGGATTCGCGAAGGCGAAAAGTCTGACCGACGAGGAGGAAACCGCCGTCGCAAACTGAACGATGATCATCTCAGTTTCTGATCACGAGAATTGAGGATAATCCAAGGGTAACTCTGAATGATTTGAAGAATCAATTGAATTCAACATACAGTACCGTAGTTTCAAAGGAATGCATTCGACAGCATTTAGATACTTCCCTATATACGTTGAAAGCTATACGTTTTGAACCAGAGAGGGCCAATATGCAAGTTAACAAAGAAATGCGGAAACAATTTGCAACCGATCTTTTACATTATCAATCGATGAATTTGCCTGTCCTATATATGGATGAAACAAACTTCAATCTCCATATCACAAGGAAGGAGGGTCGGTCACTTCGAGGAACTCGATGTACAACAGTGGCTGCTGGAAGTCGAGGAGCCAACGTACATCTCATTGGATGTATCAGCAGTATCGGTTTGATACACCATGAGGTTCGACGAGGATCCTTCAAGAAAGAAGATGCCACAGAATGGGTCCGTGAATGTCTGAGACGTGCCAATGAAATCTACAACTCTATTGTTGTGTTGGTCTTGGACAATGCCCCATGCCATGCTGGTATTGATGAAGTTATTCAGGAGGAAGAGTTTCGGATGCATTTCATTTTGCGGCTAGCACCATACAGCCCGATGCTAAATCCAATCGAGCGAGCATGGTCATGTTTAAAAGCCGCTGTGAAAAGCAGACTTGCAGAGCAGATGCAGAGTATACTTTCCAACGATCATGCAGGCATCAGTCAAACTGAAGCGAGATTACGACAGCTTCAGAGTGCGATAATCAACTCAATACCAGAAATAACACCGAGCAAATGTGCGAATTTCGTGGCGTCCATCCAGAACCTACTACCTAGTGTGTTGAACCTAGAATACGTTCAGTTCTAAATTATTCAATTATGCAATTTACGTGTGTATGATTACAAACGAAAACAATCTTTGGAAATAGATTTTTTTATTTATTATTCAAATGGGTGAGAGATTTATGAAATATAGGGTAAACTGCTTATTATCATTAGATTCACAGTACATACTATATCTATCAATTGATTCGCCGTCATTAAATTACGTCAATTTAATATTTATTATTTTTACGTCTTTGAATACAGGTAATTCTCCAAACGACAAAGTCGTGTTAGTTAAAAGAATGAAGCATTATATACGTAAGGTAAACGCATAAACACCTTGTGTCGATATACTTTATATAGTCTATGTACATCATGCTTTGAAATTAAGATAGTGAGTTTCATAAACGTACTTATGTTAAAAGCTATGAACTACAGTCATTATCAACATCCAGACATCCTCCCCTACCGTCTTGGCATGTCAGGTGTATGATTTTAGTAAGGATTAACTGTCAAAAGTAGGGAAAAATCATTAAAAATAAATTCTCATTTTAATTTTGACTATTCTCATTTTGATATTGACTATTCTCATTTTGATATTGACAATTCTCATTTTGATATTGACAATTCCCATTTTGATATTGACAATTCCCATTTTGATATTGACAATTCCCATTTCAATGTTGACTATTCTCATTTCAATCTGGACTATTCCCATTTCAATTTTGGCTGTTCTCAATTCAATCTTGACTATTCTCAATTTAATGTTGAAAAGGTCTAGTCTTCATCCTCCTCGTCCAGCTCCAATTCAGATCCCTATGTGAGGAAATGCAAATTATTTATCCGTTGAGAAAGACGAAGGCCTTTAAGTTCAGCGCGGATACGCGTTCGACAGAGGAACGGCTCGATAGTGGAGCTGTTCATGAGCAGCATCACTCAAAATTCAATCGCGAATGGGTCGGACTGGATCACATACCTCGAGGCTCTTTGTCTAAATACAAACTTAACCAACCTTAACCAAACTCCTCACAATTGAGGGAGCGAAATCTGGTGAGCTACCATGGTTGGACTTACTTTCGAAGGCCAATGGAATGAGATTTTCCCATACCTTTTACTCCAAATCATGTCATTCGCTGTGTATGATACCATGGGACTCTCACCATCCACGTTATATTCAAATAAATACATTCAAAAATGAAGTAAGAAGAGCATGTGAGAATGGATCGAATGAAGTAGAGAAGAAAAGAGGAATTCGGATGATGGAGGAAAGATTCAGGAGCAATGGATATCCTACTTCACTGTTGCGGAATCTGTTGAGAAAAGTCCGCCGCGAAAAAGTGAGCCAATCTGGCTCTAGCGATAATGGTTCTGAGGTTTTCTTAACTCCTCCGTTCTCCAGTGATAATCTGGTACGAGAAATTTAAATAAATGTAAGGTGAACTAACATTTGTGCATTTCTTTTAAATCAAAAACATTATCTTCACATCTCCGTTATCGCAAACATCACCACTGTCTTGCAAATAATTGCAAATTTTGTGAATGTCATGAAGGTAAAGAAATCTGTATGTCGAAGAAGGTACAGTAGTATATTCTATTCAGTGTGTCCGTCTAGCCTCGTACGTCGGAGAAACATCAAGAACAATGAAAATGCGATTGAAAGAACATTTGACATTTTCATCGTCACATGTATATCAACACCTATTGCTGCATCACGTGTCTCCGGGTACGGAAGGGATCCGTTGGTCTGTCCTGCACTTTGGCCTGCATCACGTGCAGACCATGCGTGCGGTGGCGACCGATGTGATTCGTTCTCTCAGACCTGCCATCAATATTCAACATGGTGTAGATCTTTAATCAGTTACAGTGATCACGAGCCGAAGGCGAAACGTTTGTGACCCTTTTACATTGAATTTAATAATTGTATTCTCGGTTGAAGACTTGAGCTTTTTTATTTCTTGCAATAAAAACTTAATAAAGAAATTTTGCGAAAAACCGAATGATATACCGAAATATGCTCGCTTTGAATTTTCTATAGTTCGATTGCGATTATTAATGATTGTGGTCTGACTAGGCCAATCGGATATTCGAGCCGTAAGCTTCTGCCTTCAGCGTATTACAGTGAGAAGGGAAATGCCTCTCTAAATACACAGATATTGGCTCTGTGTACCTAAAAAACACCGAATTAATGGTTCAATAGATTAATTCTAATCTACACACTGAGTTTAGACAAGACCGTCTGAGTTGCAGGAGGACCTAAGATGTTCCTTCATCATTGCGCTGTAGTGAGTTCTCTGTTGATAATATGATCTAATGCAATCAAAATGACCACATTGTGTGAACTCAGAGATGAAAAGCGGCACTGATTTATTGCTTCATTGCAAATTCATTACTTATCCGGAAATTATGAGATACAAGGTACCAGGAAATTGATAATAAGCTGTCGCTTAGGATAATTAATTACAAATATACACGCATGCACTTTTCAGCACAATGCACATGTACATTCATATATTAAATAAATCAAGTCAAATGAATCGATTGAAAATACTGATGAAATGCAATATGATTGAAAAAGAAAAAGTGATTTCAATATTTGATTCTCGCACATGAAATATTATCAAGGGAAAATACTATTATCGAATGAGATGATGAATGCTATGAATGGCTTTTATTTACCGTCTTTTAGCATTACTATGGCCATGTAGACAGCAAGACGGTGCATACTGCTCTATAATTATCACTGAATATTTTAACACATCAATCCCGTGATTCTGGAGCCCAATCCCGGAATCCTGACTTCAGATATCATAAATACCTAGCATTCTATTAACATTCATTTTGTGTCTGATCTACGAAATTTCGCATTTACTCGCAAAAACGAAAGATAGATAGAAGAATGATAGAGAATGTCAAATTGTGATCTTGTCTTTTCTCATTCTCTTTTAATACTAATGATTTCAGTGATGAACTACAAAATAATGCTAGACTGTAGAAGAAGTGAAAACGTCATAAGAGTGAAGTTGCAATTATTTTTATAATAACTGTTCCCTACACACTCCTATTGACAAGACGTCTGAATGAGTAATGCCTGCTAGCGTTGGCGTCTGCTGTATAATAACATCACAACAATACACTTCGTACACAATACAACCGCATGTCAGATGCTGAGATTTGTAGCTATAGGAACGAAACCTTCAAGGCGCAACATGAATGGTAGATAGAAATGTCGGCAGGAGAACGCAAGCCATCTCAAGGTCAAGAATAACATACAGAACTACGGAAAGCTACGTTGTTAGTGAATGGCAATTTCCAAGCGTAGAACTTCTCCCCTGCAGATATGAATTTTCATTTTCCCTCTTACTGTTTTACGAACCTACTGTGCATGCGTTTCATGAACACTGTCTGTTTCCCTAAACGCAGCTCCCTCTCTCTCTCACACACACAAACAACCTTGTCCTTAGGAATCCTGCAACTGAAATCAAAGTATGAATTCGATCGTTGAACAAATTCGATCTGAGACGACTCTAAGGGTCTACTCTGCCCTAAATTATATCGACTACAGACAAGAGCTCTGAATATGAGAGCATGAAATGAGATGTCGGAGAACGAATCACCTGACTTAGTTCATGTCACGTTGCAGATACACGAAGTTAGGAAGATATTCTGTCAACTTAATGCGCAATGTTGGAAAATAGACTTCAATATCATCTGTATATCAACAATTACAGTTGCAAATATAAGCATAATTGATACTAATATATCAGAAATAAAGTCGCAAGCAAGACCTTCATTTATTGCTGAACACACTGAGACCTTTCGCCCGCTCTCCTCGGTGTGCAACGCATAATCGTAGAAGCCGCAATTGCGAAATCTTGAGACTCATTAACAGCATCATGGAAATAAAACTACTAAGTTTAACCATACGGATCATGGCCTAGGTACCGGTATTATACAATCCATGCACTGCTTATGCAATACTGCAGCTAATGAAGACAAACCACATAGTCGAGTAGAAGCCGTAATCGCGAAATCTCGAGACTCACTAAAAGCATCACGGTAATAAAACCATCAAGTGAGACCAGAATGATCATGGCCTAGAGTCTTGGTAGTAAAATTTACTGAGCTGAAAACACGTGTCCTCAATTTACTTCCGCAAGGTTTATTGACCGAAAACTGTTAGCTGATGGAAGTCGAACCTTCAAAAAGAGCAAAAAATGATGAAACAAAGGTTCATCGTTGTAATTAGTCAACTATTAATTGCAATAATTTTTTATTCAAAAAGCAATTTAGAATTGAACAGATGCATTCAATCATTATTATTGATTAAATAAAATTGAAATAAACTTATAAGCAATAATTATTTTCTAATCGACCTGTAGAGAAAAAACGTTTTTTACGAAGCTCGAATTTCTTAATCCTCATGGTTTGTGTAGCTGATTCAAAAAAGAAAGTGTCTTTTAAAGCTGCATGGAAAGCAGATGCCCAACGTTCAACTTTTAGATGCCAGTTTCTATCACAAACTTGTAGTAAACCTAGATATTCAAGAGATTTCTATCATACCTTGTTCACGAATTCTTGAAGTACATGCGGGCAAAATTTTGAAACTTTTTATATTGCGCATGAAATTAATGAATCGGAAAACTGTCTGTGCCTGCACTGCTTTATGTCAGCGAAGCCACATCAGTCTAGACTTGAAAAGACAATATCGCAATAAATGTGAACTAGATTAATCATTGTATTTTACAATCATAAGATCAACTTTGTCATATTTATATACCATGTCGGTCATCATGCTTTCGTAACAATCATGTTTCGCAAGCAATCAGAGCAATTTATTCTTAAGTCAGCGCAATGGAGCGTTCAATATACAATTGCAAATGCATCTTTTCTTACGAAACAAACTGTCTCTGTTGGATTCCAACTGAATCACTTTGAGATATCATTTTGATAAATCTGACAGGTCTGATATGTAATTGCGTTTCAGCTGATGAAAGCGTAATTGATGAGTGAGGTATTTACAGCCTCGTTAAACTTAATGCGATCGATGTGAGGGACTTGAATCACCGACGCATTTCGGAAATGTCAAATTGTGAATTACGGACGAAGAATTGCGAACTGCAGCAGATGTACACCTAGCTTAAGGCAGTGTGAATCAACTGCATTTCGCAATTCGCAGTTTAATGCAACATTGATTCAAGTCGTCCGCAGGTCGTCGCAAGTGCATGGTTTCAACAGTGAACAGTGATGAATCCGGTTAAGCGGTTAAAATATTGTTAACCGGTCAACCGACTTAATTTTCCAAATGGATCAAAGTGGTTAGCAATTAGTCTATCAGCAGTCATCACCATAAGTATTGTTTCATTAACCAAATTACCGATCAATTTTTAAATATCTAACTTCTATGGAAGCATCGTTCGACATGTCTCATCGGAATGTAATATGTTACAACTCCTAAATTTAACAAGTAATAGAAATCTCATAATGCATATCCTCAGAATACGAGTCTTCAACCATGTATAAGCTTTATTTAGCTTATCAACTGTATTAGGTGATTATTAATTTGATATATAATTTTATGTCAAATGAACTTAATTTGATTCCGTTTCATAATAGCGTCATTGTAATTTTGACAGATATAGTCTGAAAATATCCATGATATGAAAATGAAGCAGGGTAAATTGCTATGCAGCAAACATGCTTGCGCCGGCGTTTTGGCTTTGGTAGAGCATTCACTCTGCGTTTGGGAGATCTGGGTTCAAACCTAAGACTTTTAAGACATGTAGGTAAATCCTGATATATTGCCAAACAATCAGTACAAAAGAATGAGTGTGAGATAAATGAAGAAAATATACCTCGGCGACATTGAAGAAGGACGCTTACCTAATGTGCTTCCGAGTTCTTTTTTAAAAGTCTATTAGTTTATTTTTAAAGACTGACTCACCATCACGTTGCATTAGCGCACATTAATAATGTAATTATGGATCATACTTAACAGACGGATTGATTCCTTTAGACTTCCTGTTTTCTGATGCAAAGAACAAATAGATTGAACAATAATCAATAGCTCTGGAATTCATAGCCGTTAGAATCGCAGACTTTCACAACATTTATTCTAATAGAAAAACTATTGTAAGTGGGACATACCGCTATACTCTGCTGTATGATTAATCTTCGGTTTCTTCTGTTCTATCATTGTCTTCTACAATACTGATTTCGCAATTAGCATTTCCTTTGAATCTTATACGAAATTAATTACTACTATCTTGAATTCTAAAGTTGCAATTATTTATATGGATTGTCGTTTACTGCTGTGTTCGCTCTGTTAAGTTGATGGATCCCCTGGTGAAGTCTTCAGTTTGTTTTGTCAATATAGGGTTGTTTACCTGGATCACCAGGCACGACGATTCACATGCAACGCAAGACTTCATGCGAGAATTCGCCTAGCTTAATTTGATTAAATTAGTAGTTGAGTAGTAATTAGTAGTAATTGAGTAAATTTGATTTTACTTTAGTTGTATTAAATACCACTTTAGCATCAATGCCATATTTGCTGTAAATAAAACAAGACTATGCTTAAGGTGTTCTGAGACTGTGTCAATACATTGAATCACAGCATAAATTATTTTGTTGCTGTCCACGCTATCGTATCTATCGTTATTGCATTGCATTACGGACTTTTTCTTCTTGTGGAAATCTTTTTTAGATACTGTTTGGAATATATTCTATCAGTCCCCTTGGACACAAATTTTGATGAAAACATTTTGTCATTACTTCTCTATGAAATGTATGCCAACTACTTGAAGCAGTGTATACTCAATGTAACATGCCATTCACCAAGCCTATTCTTCATTGTCTGGACCGCCTAGAATCATAATTTAGTAACATAATTTAAAGCAGGATATTGAAGTAATGGTGTTGTCATTGTTATTTTTGAAGTCAAGCCAATATATTTCAGCGACTAAGCGTCGTTATCATCTGGGCACATATCAAAAAGGGAGATGTCTCATTTATTTTCAAGTTCTTCTTGATTGACTAAAGCCGTTCATTTACTTTACCTTTTATACTCTTGCGATTATATAGTGATCAAGAGGTTTTACAAATGTTTTATACCTTTCGTAAGTCTCATGATGACTTATATAATTCGAATTAATTATTTAGTCAGATCAATGAGCTTTGCAATCGGTGCCATGCAACCCGGTTCTATGTCTCATGGCCGTGATCGGATGTAATGCACCTTCACCTTTTCAAATCTTGAGATCATGTTGTTGAAAAGTTATTGTTTCTTTTTATGATATGTGCCCTAATGATAACGACACTTAGTGGCTTTAAATATTGGCTGGAAAAACAAAAATTGACTTCAAAAATAACAACAACGCCATTACTTTAAATCCCTACTTTAAATTATGAATTCCCCTGAATGAAGGCGCTTTTTGCAACTGAATCTGAGTAACAGTATCTCTTTGGATCTACCGGTGACTCATCTGCTTAATACAACAATATTAATGGAAGCGAGACCCACCACGTGATGGTACATAAGCCGCTTGGAAGTAAAATGTGTCTGTGAATGTCCCAAAATGTGTGACCTTAAATAGAAATGCATACCCTTAGTGTGGATTGCTTCCGGACACTGGGGAGAGATAACAAGAAACGTCTTCAAACTAGTGAGCAAACGGGATTGAGTATTGGGATTACAAAAAAGCTCTGTAGAGGGATTGAGATCTTGATCTAATCGATATACGTATTTGAAGTTTAAAACTGTTGTCATTTTCTTCAGGATTTATAGGGCTACAACTTCTACGCGTGTAGACAGGTGAGCCTATTCCTATTTGAATAAATATTATGCAAAAACACCACATTCATCAACGAGCGCTTTCGTCCGTTCCATTTCACGACGTAGGCGATCGTTGATGAATTTGGCGTTTTTGTTTATTTACAAATTAAGTAAGGGGTCAAATTTCTTTCGAAATACTATGCACACAATTTCTGCCTATACGTGATACGTTCATTATGTTTCCGGACAAAGGGAGAAAAGTGGCAAATACTTTGATCCTGACATGATGGATAATTAATTTGTCACACATGGGGTAGGAGGATACTATGGGAAGTTTTAAGTGGTTTTAACCTGCTGGCCCATTTTGGAGAACGGAGCGTGTGGGGACAACGAAGATTGTTTTGAACCAGCTTCTAGATGGTCTAAAAGTAAACTTCTAGACATTCACTTTTTTACGAGCATTATCCGATTATTTTACAAACCGCTTGCGCTTACCGGTGCTAACAAAAATAGATTATTTTCACCAAATACACGCTACTGAATACCGAGGTGGATGTTGTTTATAATAATAATTCACTAAAAATTGTGATATTATTGAAATAAGCCAGTAGACTGATTCCATTTCAGCATCTTCGGATCGATGTCGCTGCAGACCCACATCTCGGCTGCACGAAAGGCTCTGACGTCGGCCACTTTCAAGGTACACGCCTCGAATCCAAACGTTAACAATGGCCACACTAACGCTTGTACCACACGTAGCTTTGTAGCTTTCCTTATCCATCTGTCTTTCCAGATCTTCGAGCAGGTTCAATTGTACGTTTCTCAGACATTGCAATCCTCACTCGGATATCCTTGCTACAGTCGTTATTTGAGCATTTCACAGATACCAAATACTTTTAACTGTCCACCTGTTCCACCAGCTCGTCTACCACACTGATGTTCGCCTGCATACCCGCCACAGCCATCCACTTTGTCTGTCTGACGTTCAGTTTCAATTCTCTACGTCGTCCTGTTCTGTCAAGGCTCCCCAGTGCTTCTCATGGATCTTTCAAACCGTCAATAATTGTTAGGACTGTGTCATCTGCACATCTCAGATTGGAAATGCGATGTCCTGAAGTTGAAATGCTATACTCTTTGATGTCAGCTTCCAACATCATCTGGTCTGTGTATGGCGTGAACAATCTTTGATATATAGTGCATCCATGGCGAACTTTTTTTCAAATGGAAATTGTCTTGTTCGAGCATTGCTCCACATGACAATGGCTCCGTGGTCTGTGTATAGCTCCTGTAGGAGTGCGACTTTATCTGGAAACCCCATATCTGTCATGACTTGAAATAATTGTATGTGGCTAGGAGTATCAAAAGTCTTGCTGTAATCAATGAATAGAAAGCAGACTTTTTGATCGACAGCTGTTAGTCCTTCAGTCTTTATTTGGATGATCAGGGCAACATCTATCTTTCCTGTAAGATGTCTGCCTGTTCATCTCCAACGATTCCTCTAACTTCATTATCATTCGCTTCAGCAAAACCATATGGAGGACATTACTACAATGACAAATTAACGCAATCGTACGATAATTTGTACAATCATGTTGTGATCCTGTCTCAAAAAGGGGGACAAACTCCAACGTTCTCCAATCTCTTGGCCATCCGCATGTTTCTTAAATCTTGCAAATCAATAAATGCAACGCCCTTATTCCTGCCGATCCGACTTGCTTGACGAGTTCAGTTGGCATCGAGTCAATTCCTGTAGCTTTTCCATTTTTGAGCTGTTGGACAGCATCTTCAACTTCCTCAAACAAACTGATTCTTTATCTGCAACAGGTGCTAGTTAGCGGAGTCTCGTCGTTGTGCCTTTTGTAGAGATTCTCGCTGTATTCTCTCCAGCGTGAGAGTGTTGAATGCCTCGATACTACTTCTCATGATTCATTTCGTACGCTAGCTTGTCTCGACCCAAGACTGATAAGAAATGAAAATTTGTAAAAATGCATAGCATCCTAACATACATCAGCCGTGAAAAGAATTGCCGTGGGAAGCAAGTTTTCATTCCCACACCACAGCTGGCAGCATTCCATTAAATACTGCCATAATAAAAACATTGCTCCCTCATACTGATACATACAAACTTCAAAAACTCTCAAAATGAATAGCTCGAGCTATTTCTGATCTTGTGATCCTCAAAAACATTCTTAGTCTCCCAATGCTACTTTTTCATGATAATGGCAAACATATTAAAAATCTCAAATTGAATTTACAGTTCACAGGAGAACAGCGAATGTCTATAATCAAATACAAGTTCAAGGTAGTCATTGATTTGTTCTAGAATTGTCATTCAACCTTAAATCAGTCCTTACATAAAAACAATGAGTCGGCATCTACTGAAGTACTGTCTTCGAAGATCAGGCGGAGGCTGTAGCTGTTTGCCGTGTCAAAAATTGTGTTTGGAAACTGAAGGTCGGCGAATTCATTACTATATAACAAGAAATGTCAATATATTTCGACGTCGTAAATGTCAAATGAGGGATATGTAAATCCGAAATAATCTGATAATTTACATCTCATGAGCATGACATTATGACATATTGAAAGATTTAATTTGAGAGCCCAGCGGCGGGTAAATGACAACATCTAGGCTTTAACATAAAGAACGCCTGCAATAACGTAGTACAATGAAGTTGTGGAGTGAAACGTGGGAGTGTAGCGAAGGAATTTTCAAGGGTATGACAGCAAATGATCGCTGAATTTGTTGTTCTGCAGTCGGGAAATTTCGAATTCTCTAGAATATGTTGACGTTTCGCTTTGTCTGACTTCATTTTCATTTTGCTACCTATCGTGTTGGCATAATAATGTCGAAACAAGTCAGGTCAACCGACAGATGTTTATGAATACTGTGACCGTGAATCGCAACCTAGAAAAAATGGGTCTATTCCTCAACACATTTTCATAATTATTCCAGAGCCATGTTAAGCTACAAACAAAGCGAAATCTATGTATTTTCAAGGGGTTACAGGGAGAAAAGGTCACGCAAGATTGCTACAAAGAAATCCTCAGGGTTGCGTTGTCGCCACATAACTTGCACTGCCAACGATCTCTCGCTCCCAACTACAGCCACCATCGCAAAAGCTTTGACTGAGTAAAATTCTTCTAGTTTGTTGAAAATTTACAGCACTTGCTTTGTCGTTTACTGTAGAAAACAATCCCACAAAGTTCATGATCCACACAGGAACCTGCCTTAGTATATTAAATTCTAAAACTAGTATGCAGCAAGTAAACCTTCACAGTGATGTTGTACTATCACTCTAGACAGATCAAAAGCTCGATGTGACGAAATTAGATTAATTAGCAGAACTATGAACATGTGTGGGAGGGGGCAAGGGAAGAATAGAGGCATCAAGAAATATATTTCAAACACTTATTCACTTTCTAATCAATTTTCATTTCACCAAAACAATGTATCTCTTCTCTTGTACCTACTCACTTTTATGCACAATATAAGCATTTCTTACTTTTTGTAGATCATTATCAATAAAATCGATATTCATCGGTCTACAAAAAGATGCAAATGATGCTGATAAGTTGATTCGGTTACAGTACATTTTCTATACTGAAACTGGCAGATGTTAGCGTACACATAGAAAAGTAACATTGAGCATTTGCTGCAGACAATAACAGAAACCACATTAAAGGTATAGAGTAAATTTCAAGAGAGGAGCGATGTATTTAATCAATATATGGGGAAGACATCTTAAACACGACAGTCTTGAGACAGGGTTGCGAGCTTCATATTTCAAAAAGTTCATGTGCAATTCATGCATATTTCGAGTACATCGTTCTTGTTTGTTTATGTGAAGGAGTAAGCACATTTTTAGCAGACAATGCTTTTTCATAATACTTAATGAACTTCAACACAAGTGACTAAAAGCATTTTCATTCTGATGACGCCACTTGGTCTCTAAATCTGTCAGAAACTTCCAAATGATAGAAGATCCGTTCATCGTGTTTTCCGTTGAGTTTATAAAAGTCGACGTGCATATCCAAAGCTAGGACTCTGGAAGCGACTGAAAATTTCCTTGTTGTTTTTCATGTAGAAGCGGGATAATACCGTAGCACACAGAGTATATAAAAAACTTGTGAGCTCCATAATTATCTAGAAAGCAACATTGAAATCTGGGCAAATCTTCGTGATGCTCTTTGCCCAATAATCCACACTATTACCTGATGTGTTTGTCTTCATACCTAACAAAGTCCTGATAATTTCGGATTTGGCGACCTCAAAATTCCAGACAAAAGCGTCATAAATGTTTACGTGAGCCATCTTTTTAAAGAGATCTCATCCGTACGATAACTAGTTATGGCTAAATTTTTTTATTAGTTGCTGGACGAAAGTTGAATAACTGTCGCGAAACAATTAACTTTTAAACATAGAAGTCAAATTCGAAAATTACTGCACCACAGGCCTTGGCACAGATTATTGATGCGGTAAACCGAATTCATGGGAAGAAAAACAAAAACGAAGTATATCATATTCACAACTACGTATCACTTGGAGCTACAACTAAGACATTTCCAGAGATAAAAAATAACACGATAAAATTGCATAAGCTTTGTAAACGAGGACCTTGCATAGTATAAGACTAAACATACAGAATTTCCTCTATTAAAACGACGCTGTCTAATAAACACAGCCCTTTAATTTGCGCCACATCTCTAAACATTAGAAAAGAATGATTTAGTGAGTATATGATCATCATCCATTGAGCTGAAAACAATACTATATAGATAACAAGCGTCAGTGAAATGCGTTGTGATATTGCACTGTAGTGCAGTCTGTATTATGATGCAGTGTAATAAAAAGCGTCACGCTCAACCTAACACTGTTCATCTTTTACTATGTTTGCTGTTAATGGTGGCGGTCAGAGTCAGGAGAGGGGCTCATATATCTGACTGTTTTAGAGAGCCAATGGGAAGGAGACCGCAAATATAAGTACCGACAATTCCAAGAAATTAGTTCCACACTGTTTTCAATCAGCGTCGAAACCACCACGTCCTGTCGGCCATGAACAATCAATGCAGAAAGAAAAATGTTAGATGAGTTTTCAGCTCTTGTTGATACTTTTCCGCAAAGTTCATATGCCTGCAATCTTTGTTGCTATTCAATTTGGAAAAATCTCCAACGGAAATCACACATCTCAATGAGCGCCACCATCTAATAAACGCCGCAATTCTAAGTAGGCAATTGTATATAAAAGCCGCGGCGTTTGTTAAAGGAAATACAGAATTCGAGTTAAATTAGATAATAAACTTATCTAAAGAGAAGTTCGTATTCTAAGATTATATAATGAGATTTCTATTACTGGTCAAGTTCAGTTATGGCTTTAATTTACATTCATATCAGACCTGTCGCAGGATACTTCCATTGAATATTGATACTAAAAATTGAATCGGCTGTTCTGTCAATATAAAATAGTTGCCATATTTACGGTGATGATAGACAAGATACTCAGCAAAATTGATCCATTTAGAAAATTAATCGGTTAACCTGTTAAAAATATCTAACTGGTTAGAACTATTTACCCGAAAAACATTATGCCTACGAATGGCATTCGGATACCCATCAGTTGCCCATAAAAAATAGGAAAAACGAATGCATGAATCTCAAGACTATGGGAGTACAAAGGATAGGAAGCAGGCATTCAGTCGATTCAGTCCAATAAAAACCAATCAGTTAAGGTAATATGACTAAATAATCACATTTGGATGGAGAATCTATTGATATTTATAAAGTAGAACACGTTGATAGATGGAAATAGTCAATTTTTGTCTACAAAATCGGGATCCCGGACTTGGAGACTAAAGCCCGGGACTGACTAAGGGCATCATTCCAGTCGCGGGCGAGGGCTCAGTTCCCATTTTTTTTCAAAAGCCCAGGCTTTCAACTCAAATTTAGCCCAAGGAATTTGAAGATGTTAATTATGTAGCTATTAGCTGCACCTTAACCATATGGCGTTCGTAGTTGCATATTTCGTCATTGTGTGACATTCTCCTCTACCGCCCTTCGCCACAAGGTTAGGCGTGAACAGGAATTCGGACGTGTCGCAACACGTCCGGTGTGAATGGACCTAATACCCATGCCAGGATCGGAACCGGTCAGGAATTTTCTGACCAAACCCGACCGGTTGGTTATGATCGCATTGTGTTAATTTACACTTTGTCATTCAAACAGATGCGACAAAGGGTTCTTCGGCTTGTAATTTGAAGGTCCTTGACTTCGATCTTTTTCAAATTTGTGATGTCAATAAGTTTTTCAGTATTTTTCCTAAGGGGTTATGTGCTGGTATTTGGTTATCTTTTAAAACTAAATTGGTTTTGAAATTATTTGATTTTAAACATTGCTTATCAAGATAAAATAAATATAACAAAATAAATGAGTTAATGTATCCTTTCTAAATTGCTTATTAAACGACGAGTGTTATCCCACATGTGTTTCTTCAATGAGTGAGTGAGACCTATTGAGAAATTTAGGCGATAAACAAATTCAGTCTGTCAGTCATGTCACCTCAAGTGCTTTGATCAGGGCGTATAGCAGGGATTATATGAAATCAAGTTCGAGAGATAGCGGTCTTATCGCTATTAGGTGGAGTGCATCAGGCTTGTATAGATTTTGGATGAAAGTTCAGAAAGCCCTAGATAAATTGTGTATATATTACAATTCCTGTCACATCGATCGCTTTCTAAATAATTGCTGCAAATTGATTGACCAACCAGTTTTCGACCGATCGAATGACACCGATGCAACCCAACCCAAACGGTCGACCGGGCCGGTGAGTCGGTGCCGGTTACAACCCTGACCCATGCATCAAAATTTTGATAACAAATGTTTTATATGTGCTGTTTCCTCTTAGCACCAATCCGTCGTTTTATATAATTATGATTATATAATTTGCATGCTAATTCCATTGTTTAAAAAGTTCTTTATTTTGACAATTATTAGCAGAGATCTGTGTTGATACAGAATGGTATTGATATCAATGCTACTGACTAGTTATGAATATTTTTTGAAATGTTGTCATGGGTCAAATGCTGTTTATCCGTTTCCATGTCTGACTATGTCATTCAAAATGCGGTTCATAATAACTTTCAGAATATATTAAAGAAGGGTGTTCCCATGTTTCAGTTAATTGAGAGGCTTGTCACCGGAAACCTACGCACCCTAACAATTTTTTACCTAGATCATTCACATCTTAAAGGAGTGTCCTAACGGACTAATGATAGTACACTTGTTGCATAATCAAAAGATCCCACGACTTACTGTTTTTGCTTCAGAAAATTTTTATGATCCGCAATATACATGTAGTTGCATAATGTCTTGATCAATGAATTAAAATACAATGAATATTGTCTCATGGATTAGGGCTTCGTTTCTGGTACAGACGGAGTAAGGGTGCATTGTTTTGCTTAAGAACAGAGCCTCGAATTATTATGATCAGTGTAGTTATGGATGACAGATCAAATGGACTGTATTCTGTTTTCTTTTAACCTCTCATTTGTCAAACATAATGGTGACCCTGCGCCTTCAAAAACCGCAGAATTAGTCATTTACATTGCTATGCTTTTTAAAATATCTATGCAGCTGTGTAAACCAACTTCATTCAACCACACAAAAGATGTAAAAAGTTTTTAGCTGAAGATGGTCTGTGCATGCTAACCGAAAAATTTTGTATACAGTAACAAGCGATTATAATTATTGTAATCGTTTAACATCAAATTCCTGATTCTTTCTAACATCATATCAAACAATAGAGATTGAAGTTGTCTCTTCTAATAAAATTATAATTGATTATTTCTACATAACAGAAGAATACACATTTTTCGTGGACAATAATGTCACATTTCAATCTAGTATGAAGAAATTATTGTCACAATATGACTGATTCTTATCCCCTGTAGGCAATGACAGCGATCGAGAAGTAACGGTTGGCCTTACCAATTATATCAAAACGGTAATCCTACCATTATATTCATACATCAAAATACAGATTTAAAAAAGAGTTCAAAAATTGATTTACTTAATTCACTGTGAATATCATGGACCCTTCTTTTCATGGAATATTCGTGGAACATCATGGAATCAGTTGCAGTCAATTACCTGCCCTAAGGCACTTCAGGTCAAGTTCAATTCGGGTTTCGGTGACATGCGGCACAATCATTCCTCTTTAGAAGTTTCACCGCCTTCCGCAAGCTATAAATAGAATGGCCAACATCAAAGGATTGAGATCCCAGGAGCTAACCTTGAAAGATAGGAAACGAGGAAATGGGAACATAACTGAGACATGCACGTGATACCATTTTCGCCAGGGTCGACTGGGGACGTCCAAAATCAATTCGTCAAATTATTTCAATGTTCTGATGATCATGTGCCTTACTGACTGGAGCAAGTGAATGACGGTTGTCCTTAATTCTCACAAACGAAGCACGCAAATTGCATGGATTTCATACAGTGGAAGTTAGCAATCAATAAACATAACGGCAATCCTATTTTGGCATCTATAATGCAAAGTATTTCAAGCATTTAAAAAATTCTTAAAGTGGACTTCATTTGACCGATCAAGCACAGTTCAAAAGCATCGCACTTGACACTAAAGAACTTAAAGTCTTATGCTTTGCCAAAGAATTATAAAATACAACTAATGCAAAATATTCAGCGATTACTGATATTTGCTAATGAATAGGATACACACTATCCTAAAATAATGTACATTTTCACGATGGTTTAATAATCTCAACTATGAGTTAAGCAAATGTTAAGTAAATTTTAGTAAATGATCTCTGATGGTTATAACAGTGTCCACAGCGCTATTTTAAGAGCACCAAGTCTTACAAAATCACGGTAACGGAAAACGATGTCTTACAGGAAAAGGAAATGATTGATCCTTGGTTGTGCTCATAATCAGAATTGCAGTTTGGAATTCCTATCGTCATAGGCTATATACGTATGAGATAGCAATCATAATTTGATTAAGCAGGCCTGATAATATGACGCATGTTCATGCATTCATCCCATGGTAGAATGGATGATGTTTAGTGCATAATGCACCAAGTAAAGAGAGTAATGCTCTTACCGAAAATGTTCATGAAGTATTATTGTTATCTGTTCTCCTCTATTAAATATTGATCTCAATCTTTGATAAATTTTTATAATCACTGTCTCTGGTTCTCGCAGGAATACAGAGCGAGACTATAATAATCTAGTTTTTTTATTCCTGTGAAAGCAAGAAGCATTTTTTTAAACATTAATATAATCCAAGAATGGCCAATAAACGGGAAGAACTTAACCGAGAAAAAGGCAAGGATTATAAAGAAATTAGAACTAAGCAATTATGTATCATTATAGAAAAGAACATAGCGGTATACTCATAACTACTTAACTAAGGAGGCTATTAATAGAAACTCTGCAAAGGTGGTAAAGAAGTGAAGAGATAGGTATCGGGATATAGAATGTTAGACATAATAACTAACTGAAAGAAATAATTGAAACCTGTGCAACTCGTAGGAGCAAAATTGGAATTACCGAAAAAGACCATATAAAAAGGAATATGAATAACCACACCAATGACAAAACCCTTCAAATTATCATCTCTCTTGAATAATCAGCACTCTTGAATGCTTCAACATCAACAAATGCTGTGAACACCTTCTAATCGATCATATGCTTTGACATGACATTTAGTGAAATATGTAAAATACGAGCCAAGACATTTTCTCAAAACATTAAGCTTTTTGCTAAAATGCAGGACTGTGATGATCTCTTTAATGGTGCTTCAGACTGTCAATCGATCGTTTTAGTTGGAGAAAATGCGTGAACCCGCTGATTTAGAAAATGAGCGCCAGTCATAGTATTTGTCATGAAATTGAAGACTTTATCTTCTCTTCATCATTATCATTTTGAAGGTCACCGACATTTTGAAAGCTACCAGCCTACATAATCACCATGGAAAGTTTCCATTATTAGTTTAAATGATGTGTTCGATCGTTCTACATCACATGCTAATCAGATGAAAACAGACTTTCAAGTATTCCAATCGTCAATATTTTGAACATGGAGACGAGATTCATTGTCTTAACACTAATCTCGATTTTAGCGTTGATCTAATGAATGCGTTATTGGAGCCGGATTACACCTGCATTACTAGCAGTCAGCAATCATTTATGACAATTAGAGTGATTTTATCGCTTTCTGTCAATTTAAGAATATCATGAAGGTCTCCACTACGTAACCTAAAACAACAATTCAGTTGAACTTATATAAGAATATTACACTGAAAAGTCACAGTAAGAAAGCAAAGTCGTTGTCACGATTCGCACACACTTTGTGACTGCATTGCACTATTTAACTTCAAAATCTATTGACAGTTCTAGAAATGACTTTCTGCGATTAGCGTTCTACTATTGGCATACTTTTCAAATAGGGAATGTCCTTTAATTTCGTAGTCAAGTTATCTTATGATTTAGTGCACAAGGTTTGAAAATGAGTCTGGCAAGATGGTAGATTTGCATCCCCATTTCTGCATCATGCTTGCCATGAACTGAAGAAGCACCTCACTCACAAGAGAACGTAAGCTAAAATCTCATAAATGAGAGGCTTACGTGCATGCTTTTGTCCGACATTGTCTTTGTTTACGCAAGCTTTAAGCGTGGATGATGTATTTTTTGAGGACACCGATTTAATTAGGCATGTTAATGTGTCATTTTCTCTACCTTTAGATCTACCGTGTTTGAACAGATAGGCTGATGTCATGCAATTTGTATCCAAACTTGTAATTGCGCCGGGTAGTTCATTGCTGTAGCTGGACCTAGGTCTGATGATTCGAATAGAAGAGGGTCCGGGCCTGGTCAGAATTGAGCATTAATTTTGATCTACTCCAAAGGATATGAGAGCCAAAAAATGGTTTGATTTAGAGATATGTTGAGCAGATGTTGGGGCCAGTGCGACGTACAAGAGTGTATTCAGTATATACGTATCCCATTGGGTCTTACAAGCCTATGCACGAATAAAAAGCAGCCGTCATCGTGATTTATTGATTTAATCAATGAGACAATGTAACAATACTTCCATCGTAGCCCTGCTTTGCACAGCCGCAGTCAACAAGATTATCTCTGTAAATCTACATTGCAGTTGACGTCAAGTAATAAACGGCCTATAAAAATTACTTGGAAAAATGTCGGTCAGTTGTAAACACTTAAACAACTTCGATTGTGATGGCGTTGTCGGTCGTCATGTTAGCTCTCCCTTTACGCCTAAGCGATCCTAAGCGATTCTACTGTTCAGGTGAATTAGTCCATCGGCTGGTTGTTTATGATAAAGAATGATGTTCAATTGGCTTTTCTTGCCTGAAATGCAAAAATTTATGAACTTAAACTGTGCAAACTAGTGCAACTGGGGTGCCTGGGTTCAAATCCCAGCGCGGAACATCACTTCATCCATTAATTTTCGTAAAGAACAGATGGAATTATCATTTACCAGGTGGAGTCCTTTAGTAAGCAGTTTCGGGTCATTTCCAACCCTAGCGACACCATAACAAGAGTGGGAGCATTGAGAGTGCCAACATTGCACTGGTTAGAAAATGGATGGGTTTGTTGATAATTCTTGCACGTATCTATTATTTCAATGATGCTGATTATCGATGTAATTTTGATTGGAATAAGATACTTCAGTAACAACATAATAATACTTATTGCTGCATATTTTTGTCACAAATACTCTTGCGAGTTGCACTTTAAGTGGCCAATTAGAATCCAATCAAAAGTATTTCGTCAAAATTCAAAATTAATCAATTCTACGTAGCATCAGACCAGCAGCATCACAACGATTTGCATGGAAAATTCAGGATGTCTTGTTTACTGTTTGTTGAACCTTCATCATTAACTTGTAAGATGAATTTGAATAAAAGTAATCGGCCACCTTCTGTCTGTCGATTAATCCGTACCCAGTCGAATAGTAAAATCACTTATATCTAATAATCCTTCTTTAACACGCGTTTTGTATCACGATATACTTCTAATCAACTACACTCACTTCTAATCAACAACAAGTTCATCCGCAAAAATATCATATCTTTCCGTTTATATATTTGAAACATGGAAATTAATCCATGAATGAGGAAAGAGATTATGCTAGCTACGTTTCCGCCTCTTTTCCGATTCCTGCACGACACGTCGTCCCGTTCCGTTCTAAGTTCAATGGCTGATAATTCTTATCTAACATACAAGAATAATAAATCAGGAGGTGCTTCTTGATTTTCATCAGTAGCCTGGTATTGCGCAAAATAAGGAATGAGTAATGCAAAAACGCGATGAGTGCAAGCACAGCACAAGGTTAGCCTTGTACAGAGGATGGGAACTTGACAACTTTTTTGCTACGTGGCTCGAATTCTATCAAACATAAGTCGATGCTATCGGACCTTGTGACTACGGAAACGGAACTTTCCAGATAATAACTTGGCCTTGAGTATTACGCTACTATTATCAAACTGTCCATGGTAACAGCATATTTTGCAAGCAATAAGGAAAAGATTGATGGAAAACCCGTGATATTATCCACTATTTTGACCATTAAACCGAGGGCCCTTCTCAAACGTGCTGCACCTTTTCATTCAAAAGATACTATATCGTAAATACAAAATTTGATTCAACTATAGTAGGAACGATATCACATTATAATACAAGATTAAGATCATCACATTATCAGCATCAAAAATCAGGCTACAATGTGATTTCCTTCTTTCAGACAGCTATTAAATGAATTTATGCTATCGATCATTTGAATGAAATTCATCTGTCCTCTTGAAAGTAGCAATGGGTTAAATAGCTGAAAAATAATGAGAAGATTCTTATTTTTCACTCTTTGATACTGTCAGTCAGACGAAGCGCATCGGGAACCTCAACAGATCTAATTTTCACACAAGTGGGGTGGGAGTGATTTTTATTAATATAAAAGTTGCTCAACTACTGTCGGTCTTGGTTGCAGCTATAACATGGGTGGTCGTGGATCCAAGCCCTACCAGATGAGCGTCTTTTGCATGATAATTTGATCATAAGTTCATTCACTTCATTCATGAAACAAATAAGATGACAGAACTCACTTAACTCCTGTATTGCTGTTCTTCACCACGCGAACCATGCCAGCACTCACGGCCCAATCACCACCTGTCTCGAATACAACACGCGGCAAACTGTGGTGAGGACAATATCCAATACTCTTGGTGTCTTCATGAAGTGCATCTAACAGCATCTGCTTCAATACGACTAAGTGTCTTAGACGCCATAACAGCTTTGCTTTCATCTCTTGGGTGTCTTGCTCGCAGAATCCATTCAGTATTTCTATCAACCAGTTGACAAGGAGGGCCAGAAGAGCTGGCTGACTGGTGTAGTCGCGAGGAAGAAGCATTGGACAGCCAAGTAGTGCGTCGATGCTTTCTAGACTGCCACCGTCTTGAGATCGGCGCTCACAAAGACATAGTAGTCGGAAATGCGGTGCGAGACATAGAGGACTTACCATTCGCTGGAACAGATCTGCTCCGTGAGTGGCAATGGATGGATCAATGATGCCCACAGAACGCAGCCACAATGGTCCGATATTTACAGCGATCTCACATTCCGTATTCTTGTCCAGTGAATACTTCAGACACCATTCACTCTCCTTGATGCCCTACAAAAGGCAATTATATGAAATTAAGAGAATGTTTAAAACACATACTGTGTGAACCCTCCAATCGGGCGATTTGCAGATCGATTTAACGATAATCACAGTAATCTGTGGGTTATTTGTTTTATTATTGTTATTATTAGGCAAAACATAAATCTGAATCTAAGACTTATAAAACAGTCAAATACATTTCCTATATGAATGCTTCAACATCTAATGTCGCATTTTTTCGAATAGGCCTGGTAGCTGCGGCAAACAATTAAAGCATCGTTCTTGGCTGCAGCCATTATTCGAAGGAGGCTACCATTAAAACGTTTTATCTAGCACATGACACATTCTTTGAATGAGGAATTTTTATGAAAATTTCATTTACATGCCTGAGATGTTTATCGATATAGAAACTAAAAGGCAATTCATTGATAATTAAGGGCAAATTAGACTCTTAAGGATGCGCAGACCATCGCCAAATCCATACTCCAACCTAGTCCATGACCTTGGCATAGAAGGACAGTCTATGATTGTTGATACCTGGGATGCAGTACATAGCTAGTAGATCAATGGACCGATTAATCGAAGTTTACAGATTTACTTTTAGAGATTGGAAAGAGCCACGTAAATTGGTAGAATTTATCAATAATTGCTAATTGGTGATTATTAGATTAATGAATTAGCACTAATTAGCAATTATTGATAAATTCTACCAATTTACTTGGCATTTTCCAATCTCTGAAAATAAAATGACTAGCCAAGGAATATTCTCAATTGAAGTTTACAGAGACTGTTATGATACTTAATCGATCATTTATCATTTAACGAATAATGTTTGCATCAGGAACGTGTTAAGATTCCAAAAAATATCTATCTGAGTAGTTATCGATTGATTCGCGACTCAGATTATGATTCAAGTGAATTTTAAAAAATCATACGTCAAGGAGACTAAGATTTCATTTATTGGAAAACCTATACATATCGTCGTGCACTGTTACACCTCTTGACTTTCATTTCATCAGTCTTCAACCATGTCAATCGAAATCAGACATTTTCAGGTAGGCTATATCAGATCGTCGTAAAAATATATAGCGTTACTGATTCAACTGTAATACCTCCCATTGGGAACTTTTCAGAGAACAGCTCATAAATCTGCGCTCTTGGTCTTGCGACTCTGCGTCGACTGGTGTCAATATCATATAACGGTTCTTCGTTGGTTTTCGTGTAGTCCGATATTAATTTTTTGTGTTGTTTTCGTCTGATATCAGTTCACAAGCAATGAATTTGCAACGGAAAAGCAGTGAAGCACCAGTTATTGTTCGTGCAGCGTGTAATGGCTCTATTGACAATGATCCGATACACTGCATGTGTTACTATACGAAAGTTCATCCTCGGAAAGAGTTTTCTGACGTTTCTGCCTATGTTGGTAAATTTATCATAGCTTCCGATCAAATTTCGTACTCATGTAATGAATGCAAGAACATTAACATCCGAGATATTATGAATAGAATATTCACTATTGAGCAAGAATTGCAAGCTGTCAAACAGCAATCAACCACCAAACTGACTGATGACATTGGGAAAATTGTTGCGGAACTATTAATGAAACAAATGGAAGATTTGAAAAGCGACAAAATGCTGTCATCTTTGATCTACCTGAAAATATAAGTGGCGATGATCCTGAAATGATCAAGCAAAATGAAAAAGCAACAATCTCTGCGAGGGTCTTGGTGTTCCTTCCAGCAAAATAGTCTCGTTTCGTCGTCTTGGTAAGAGGGGACACAACGGAAAAACAGGAAAGCACGATTTGTTCAAAGGGGGCAAAAGCAACCGAAGGAAATCTTAAAAGATGGAGCTTTTCCGATATGTTGAACAAGGATTGAAAAGGGGCTGGCTGCAAAGCTTCCACTGAGAAGTCACGCATTAGAAAAATTGCATGCCATGAGTATTTGAACATGCACGTTTCTTTGTGCACGTAATCGTTGGCACTAACATAGCTGATAGTTGGGCTCCGTAATTTTTTAAAAGTAATTGGGCTTCGAACAGCCTTAAATACGTCAAAGAACGATGTTCCAGCGATACCAAAATGGAAGCTTGTATAAATACTCTACAAGAAAGACAATGGGAGCGATAATGGCTCCAAATAATTTCCTAACAGTGCAAATATTTCTCCGAACAGCTTTAGCAATTTTTTACTCGAAATGATAATGATCCTTACCTCAAAGTTAATTGTATCAGTGATTGTTGTAGGCGCAAGCGCAAAATTAAAAACTCTCAAAAAGTACATTATCCGTGTTAACATATCAAGAAATCCGTTAAACAACTAAACAACTGCTAGCTAACCGTACTAGTAGTACTTGCGATCGTGAATTTGTCGTACAATTCAGACGAAGAGCGAATTTTTAGCCTTAACAGGAAAAGCAGATCATCATTATCATCCCACACTCTGAACAGTTTCCTAATTGGCAAAACGAATGCCTTTGATGATCTGGCCTGTCATAAGCTGAAACCAAAAAAGCCTTGCTGAAGCAAGCCAAAATTGCAACATGGGGTATAATAAAGAACACAAAAATGACATTTATTCACCATGTGATTTCGATGATTATAAGACCATTTGGATAGGGCACAACTCGACGGTTTTTTAATTAAATGTTTTTGGATGACGGGTCATCCGCGGTGTGTCGTTAAGCAGTGACATAGGTCTGCATAATCATATTGTTTAATTTAAAGATAAGAAACTACTGATAATATATACGGGAAGTTACAGGTTGATTGAAGAAGAAGGAGAACCAAGCGTCAGGGCAAAGTCAACTAAAATATTGAA
The DNA here is from genome assembly GCA_907163375.1 of Prostheceraeus crozeri. Lineage (NCBI taxonomy): Eukaryota > Metazoa > Platyhelminthes > Polycladida > Euryleptidae > Prostheceraeus > Prostheceraeus crozeri. Next base: position 176,003 of record CAJQUW010011985.1, read on the forward strand.
TTTACTCGAAATTGATCATTTTTTGCGTAATAGCTTTATAGGTATGTGTAATATATAGCTAGACATTTTTTGTCCGACATTATCTTCTACATTAAAGCGACAACGTAAAGCAAATGATTGTTTTATCAATCCGAACGGTACGACCAAAAAATGACTTGAAATTGTTTTGAGGACTACAACACAGAGAATCATTACGAAACAAGTGAATAGCCTTCCTTATCGTTTCTACAAAATCACAAACCAAATTTATCAAATATAAGAGCACTCGCATTCGTTCTTACAGACACTGACAGGTAAGTATACATAAGCCTATTTGATGGGGGATCGCTTTCCAGCATCTAATCAAAAATCAGTTTCACGAGCAAACTAAAATGATCTCACTGTATGATGTACATCATCAATTATGCCCTCTACATATTAACACCTGCGTATAAGAAGGCTTATAAACTAGGATATAATTCACCATAGAAACTGATTAATTCACCATAACTGAAGTTGACTAGAACAGAAAGTTACTCAAGGTCGCGGCACCGCCGGGGGAACTAAGTTGGGGCATGAATGACCAATGAAAAGCTTAGAATTGCACATGTAACTGATTCTAACCCAATGATGCAGCCGTTGACAGGTGTATCTAAGTGAAAATGCGTGCGATTTATGTGCCACTATTGTGTATTGCATGAAGCTTAACCTCCGTTCTGGACATAGAAATAGATTGTTTATCTGAAGTTCGCTAGAATGGAAATTGACTCAAGGTCGCGGCACATTCGGGGGAACTAAGTTGGGGCATGAAGAACCAATTAAAAACTTCGATTTACTCATGTGACTGATTCTAACCCAATGATACAGACGTTGGCAGGTGCATCCAAGTGAAAATGCGTGCGATTTATGTGCCGTTATTGTGCATTCCATTAAGCTAAATTTCCATTCTAGGGTTTTTTTTGTTGTCAATTTCTATGGTTCTGGAGGTTTTATTGTTGTCGATTTCTATGTAATTCACCTTCATTCGTGCTGTTCATGTTTTGATTCATAAATGACTGCTTTCCAATTGGCCTTCACTGTACTTCCTCGTGAAATCGGCTCGTTCATTCACTGCACATTGCGCCTGCAGACAGAGGTGTTTATCACAGCTGACGTCATCACGAGGATTAGACAAGCAGATATCTCGTCAAGCAAATCGGTGCGGAGTGTCGGATACGGATAGAAGTGGCAGCTGATGTATGGACTTGCTTTTTACGACAATAACATCAAAAACGAATTTTGCCCGCAGTACATCTTTAAGAAGCAACCGTTTCATAGTAATTATGTCCTAACTGTCAAATAGTAGCTTCTCAGTCTGGCACTTCTTTGGTTACATCACAATCACCATAACTTTCGTGTAACTGACTAAAACGCACGTTATTTTTTGTTAACTTTAATTATGATTTCGCTTGTAGTCTCACGACTACTATTATTGAGGTTTCTGCATCCAATAAACGTCATCCTTATTATTACCAAATAATATTTGACTGCTATCTGCATTGCAACTTCATCAAGACTAAAAGAAAGAGTAAATTTTGTGAATCATAATAATTTGTGGCATCTGAACATTTGTCTTATCGATTTGAGCGAGTGATGTCTGGCGTAGTAAAGCAACTTCGTCGTCGCAACGCCCAAAAATCTGAATTTCTGCTGACTATCATGAGAACATTAAGAATATAGTTTTTCATTTCAAATGCAACTCATGACTTATGATTTTGAATTCATGATTTTCCCTGATGCAGATAAAAATTTCCTGATTTTATATGACATCCACAGAGTGAAAAAATGACACCATATTTGTTATAGAAAAAAATATTATATATTATATTATACAAAAAATTATAGTGACTACTATTTTCATCAATAAAATAGCATCAAAAATATAACTTCGTATGATAAAATTTATTTCACACGTATCTGGTAACCTGCATGCTCCCATAGCATTAATGCAAACTCAACTTCCATTGTTCACGGAGTTCATCCGATCTCTCTTGCTCAATGAGCTCTCATTGCTGTTCAACTACTTAACTTTGGGAGTGGTTCAAAATCGGTAGGAGAATGTCGATACGAGTTTTTCAAGCTTTTACCAAGCTCATCCCACGCAAGCTCGATCGGTGAAAGATCAGGAGAGCGCGAAGGCCATGAGAACTATTCAATTGCTGAGGTGCTACCCCTTGGCTGGTGTGCTCTGTGCAGCTGCACATTCTCAACTTCCAGCGAATCATTCCAATAGCCACGCATTTTGCGAATTCATCTTCGTGTTTCATCATACAGAACTTTGCGACTTATGTCAGAAAGACAACAAATTTTGCAATTATGCGAAGTTTAAACTTATCCAAGCATTCATCCTGTGTAAGGGAATGAACGATATCTTCATATGTCTGTGAAAGAGAGGGCACATAGAAATTTGTTTGAGAGTAAGATCGACTTACAAATATAACAGCTGACATTGATTAGTAATGTTAAGTGTCAAGTTTTCCTGTCAGGCAGTAAAGTTTCCATTTCCGATGCATCAAATATACACGCATGATGTTCAACTACACAAAAATAGAGTTTATTCATTTAGATGGGAAACTGTTTCTCAATAAGTATAAGCACATCAAGCGCACAGTGGGAGAAAAAATTCACAAAGCAAACATCAGGTATCAAGTCTATGAGGTGAGGTTGCAGGATTGCTACAATGCATCATTTAGCAAAACAGCATGATTCATTTTTTGTATTAATTTGATCAGTCCCCAATTAATACGTCCGAATTTGAATTGCGAATCTTCAACACAGCATCACTCAGCAATAGGAATTAAGAGCTGCCACCCGCACTCGACAAAAAAAGAGACAATAAACCTGGTTCCTGAAAAGCGTCAGTAGAGCATCAGAAAATAAAATCGGAATAATTTTTGGGTAGCGATTACCTCTTTCCAGCATCAGGACATACCTTTGATGAATCGTTAGCATCCACGTCTCCTTTGTTCTATCAAGCAAATGTGAAGATATATCATAACATCGTCCATTCCTTGTGTTTTAACATTAGTAAATGAATTCCATTTCAGAGAATAAAACACAAAAAAAAAAATTCATGAAGTACGCAAAATGACATCTTACTTCTAAGCGACATTACTGATAGCATTATTTCACATCTACAAACCCAACTGATCACATCCAATGGGAATCAGTCATAAAGCTTTCGCATAAAATGAGACTTATTCCATATTCGGAGATTTATGATAGCGTTGTTCTCAGTTCCATATTTTTCCTTCTTCAGGGGATATTTAAAACTTAGATACATATTGCATTACTTTGCTAGCTGAAAGCCGGCCTATTGGCGGAAGGGAATGTCGATGCCAGCACTATTATCGCCACAAAACCATATCAATAAATGTACCACATAAACGTCTACAGCTAAGCGTAGTCACCAATTTTGGCAGCTGTCTCGAAAGTAGTGGGTTCGATTCCCTCGAGAATAACTATTTTTGTTATTTGCTTGTCGCAAAAATCAATAATTTTAGCAAAGGGAACATAATAAATAATCAATAGTTGAAGATTTCGATTTATACGAGTACCGTATGCAATAATCATTCATTCTTGTGATTAAAGCGCCGGAAGAAGGTAGGTCTGCGCAGTTCCTCCTATAAATTACTAAGGTCGTCACTATCTTTTTTCTTAGATTCCCTTCTAGATTCTCAGAATTTATGGCTAAGCCCAGTTACCTTTGAACGTTTGACAATACGGCCAGTGGGGTTGGATAGCCACCATTTGTTTAGCTAATGGCTATTCATTTTTCAATGCCTTCAAGACCCTCAGTTGTTATTTACAGGGTGGCGACCAGACTTCATGCTTTAAATTCCCGGGCTGTTTCACCGAATTTCCACGTTTTTTTTTCATATTTACCAGATATGCTATTCCAATCACAGCGCTCAAAAATTATCGGGACACTTCTTAAAGCTATCTCTATCATATAATTTGAGGCATTTCCTGTTTGACGCTATTATACTCAGTTTTCAAAATTCTTGACTTCTGTGAGCGGTGGTTCTTAAGATTATAAACATATACTTTTCCCCAATGGCCTGCAGATAATGAACTGCTCACGGGATCTAAATCATCATACTCTCATAATAATCTTTCTAATCATATTGATAGAAAAGTCACCTTCCTGAACTTCCAAACGATCAAAAAATGCTTCATCTGATTCATAAAATTCCATTAAGTTTCCCATTTTTCAGACTTCAATTTTTTAACATGTTAACTTGAACAAATAAATTGCATTTTTGGATCGCGATATTTTGAGTTGCAGCGTTTTCATGCCATGATAGAAAACCAAGATATCAGATAGTACATGTTAATACAAAGGCACGATGACACGAATTTATCAAGAAGTATCGTCATTCGGCAGGAGAAACCAGGAAAGCTGCCACACTGGACGAAAACTGCAAACGCTAAAAGTTTTCCAGCTTATCTCCCTTTTTCAATTTATTTAAGCTTGCGTAGAAACAATGGGTGCATGTGACCTTCAGTCATAAAGTTTGTGTCAGATATTTCGAGCGAAGTCAGGTATAAAACTGGAGTATCAAGGTCTATATATTACTTGATTCAGCGAATGTGGTGCAACGCAGCAATGCTACCTCTGTATTGGGAACATTACCATCGCATCAAAACCATGGCAGAAATTTCCTCATCTGGTTTAATTTGACTCAATACTTAACATTTCTCCTAATCAAATTATTCAACTTGCTTCTTCTTCGCATTGTATAATTAATCCCGTCAGTTCCTTGTAGTTGAAATAAAATTTAAAATATGCCGTAAAAAAATTAGAATTATGTATTGATAGCACATGGCTTTTGAAAATATCGCGTCTCAGAAGGCAATATGCTACTTCAGCCTTGCACGTTTGAAAGTTGAAGTCTGAAAAATGACAAAGCAAAAATCATAAAAAATTTTGTGAATCAATCAGTTGATGAAAATGAAATGTTTTGTGATCATTATTCATTACAAAAAGTACAAAATACACGTATGTTTGAAAAATGTCATTGAATATGTAGGCCTAATTGAGTTTACATAAGTTGAAGTGAGGCCATTCTTGGTTTACGTTTATGATAATTGCCAATGGCTTTCTCAGGAATCAAAAATAATTCTTTGTAATACCCAATATTTCGGTATTCTTCATCAAGGGTAACAAAATAAATGCACGGACAGATATCCATATGCATAACATCTGTTATCTGTCCGTGAATTTATCTTGTTACCCTTGATGAAGAATGTCGATATATTGGGTATTACAAAGAATTATTTTTGATTCCTGAGAAAGCCATTGGCTGTTATCCTAATTGAGTTTCTTCAAATAACTTTTATGATTCAGATTACTTTCAAAAGTAATAGGCTGAGTAATATAAATGTTATGAGATTTTTAATAGGTTATCAGGCAATCCCACACTCTTGAAATATTTCATTTGATAGATATCACGCTTAACCCGTCAAACACATGCATCCATGTCTTAAATACCTAAGTCTTTTTTCTAGGCATATGGTGTGTGCTAACATAAATTATTATTAATATGCTAACAAAAGTATCTGTTTAGATGCCTAGAACGGTACCGGCATTTATTGACTAATCTTTCGCATTCCTGGTATAGTCGTGACCGGAGCAGAGGACCAAAATCTTTAACGCTAGAAGAAGCTCGGGATGGTTCCATATTAATAACGTGAAGATAAACGATCACTTTTTAGTATGAATGACTCGTAGCTTTAACTACATCCTCACGGCTGCAGAATTTGTCAATTTTCCATACTACGAGTCTTCTACAAAATTGCATATAAGAACGTTAAGAAGCACAAAAAACAACAGCGATTTTTTGCCAATCCCAGTCAATTGATTGCAAGTTTATGCTTGTATGTACGAATTAATTTATGGTCAACCCAACGACTTCGATGTGAATAGCCACAAATAATTTTTTATACGATTCAACGTTACTTATTAGCAAAAATTAATAATTTTTAGCGATTTCGCTATAAGTGACGCGTCAACGACATTGCCATCGCTTGACAGATATCATTGACACAGTCCTATGGAAATGAAGCAAATATATGAAGTCAATGAATATTTCATCCAGATGTTGCGCAAACTAATTGGATTCTCTATTAAGATTCGAAGAACTCTAATAGAAATGGTGGGCTCAATAAAGACATATTGATGACAGTTGAAATCAAGAAATTCCTCATTCAACTTATTGGTAGAAAATCACAAAATGGCATTTGCGGGTTATCTAAGGGCTAATTGGCTATTTCGCTAAAATTTAGAGGCGATTCCTGGATCACAACAAAATTCCCGGGCTCGGCCGCCGCCATATTATTAAAAACAAAACACAATTAAATATCTAAGCATGTGGTACAAACCGCTCTGTTGGGGTGTGTGAGTGAAACCACTCCATGTAGACCACAAATAATGCCAAAAGGTATTGTCCGAATAGGGACAAGGTCCGCAAATGAATTTCATTGCCCATATTGCAAGACCCTTCTTGAGAAGTTATTCAGGTGAAATGATTTTCTTAAAGCATGGGATAAATATTTTGAAGTTAATGTCTAAACAAGGTCCCAGTGGGGCAGTGGTTAAGTGTTTGGTCTAGTGATCTTTTGGTCCAGGGGGTCGAGTCCCGAAAGTGACATTGGAAGTCGGCAGGAAGGGCATCCGGACTGAAGTAACACAACATTCCACAAAAATCTGCCTAAATCAGCACCGTCCAAGCCCCCAGTATGAGGAGTGGTAACGTTGGAGTTTCATTTTTTGATATCTTGACAAACCAATTCTGTTTAACAAGTTATTACTATTTCACATCACATAAATCAAATTATCTTTTACATACCCCCGACAAGTTGACCTTATATCATTTTTTCTAGAAAATAGAGGAGTCTGCTCTCTTAATTGCTGTAAAGCCAGGCTCGGACTATGTATCTATCGCTTGTGGTCACAGCTGACTGCTCGAATCGCAGTTCTTGTTCTGAGGAAATCCTCCATCTTTGCGGAATAGAATACCTAGAAAACATTTATTCAGGGTGTCCCCGCAAATTTGAATTAAAATTTCCAGGTGTTTTCCAGGATTTCCAGGGTAAAATTCATTTTCCAGGTTTTCCAGGGAAATTTAGCAAAAAAGGGGACAAATTTTGAACAAAAATTTCCAGACTTTCTGCAAGGAAATTTTGCTCAAATGCACGCGTCAAATTTAAAAGAAAAATTCAGGGAAAATCTACCCAAAGTTCTGTGGCTAAGGAGCTTACAAACCATAAAATTAATATTATTGACGAAAGAAAAATTTGAAAAGTGGCGTGAAATTGGTTGAATTTTTAAGGCGCAGGTGATTCTAAATAAAAAAATACCAATATATGCATCAGACGGTTACATTATATTTATAAAAAATGAAAATATAATCGATCGTAAAAAATTTAAAGCTTGCGGATTGAGGAGAACAAAATAGAGAAAGAGTATAACAATAAATAACGAAAAATATAAGACTTAACAATGAAATGTAACATTAACGGAATATCTGTAAAGTCACATTTCATTGTTAAGTCTTATATTTTTCGTTATTTATTGCTATGCTCTTTCTCTATTTTGTTCTCCTATTTGAACTGAAGCATTGCAGCGTGAGTCCGTGGAAGGTGGAAGACCAAGAGCTAGAAAGAGGAACATAATGGTTGATGTGCTACATATGCATGAGAGTAATCACAATCAGTTTAAGAGAATGACATAGAGAAGAATTGACCGAGGAAAGCTCATTGGCACACGGCGTGTCGGGAATAATATATCTACATATTGAAAACCTACTTGAAATGTGTTTGAAAATATTCGATATTAGCCTAGGATCATTCGCAACAAGCCTGGTGCCTAAATAGTTTTTATGTTCAGTACCATTTCTGCGTCACTAGATTCTGCCACACGGCAATCAAGTGTGTAATAGCATTAATCGTAGATTACGGCTCCTAGTTCCCCATACCACACGACGTTAATGAGGGAGTTTACAGCTCAAAGTTTGCCATTCCGCACGTTAATAAAGGAGTTTACGGCTCCTAGTTCCCCCATACCACACGACGTTAGTGAGGGAATTTACAACTTCTAGTTCAACAGGAGAAGGGAGAAGTGGTTTGGAAGAGAGATATATTTTCTATGAGAGAAAAATTATGATAAAAAATATGTTGTTGTGATAATAACATGCAAGTGTGCGTTATAATGAGCGGATGCGGTTTTTAAAAACCACAATGTTGCTAATAGACACAAGTTCTTGATATGTAAAAATGCTATATTCTGTATCGGTATGATATTTCAAAATATCAGAAGCTGTGAATCCTTCTAAGGGTTTTAATTTTGTACAATGCCGATTAAAACAATGTTGAATAGGGAGTCAAAAATTAAGATATATTGCATTTCGATCTTTTCTGTGGTCGGGTTTTTCTGATGAATTGAACGACCGATAGCACTAATGAATGCTGAATGTTTCATGGACTGTGTCAACATTGAACATAGAAAAAATACAAAAGGAATGAAACTATAGACAAACTTCTTTTGTTATTGTTAGCTCATGCATTTAAAACAACAACCGAATTTAACAACAATTAAAAGGATGAAAATGAATAATAGAAGCATACCTCTTTCCACAACTTCCATACACCTTTTTTCTAGAAAATAACATACGAATGCATTGAGAATCTATGAAAAATTGAGAATCCGTGGTTTAACCTAGATTAACCAGATTCACGTGACAGTCGTATCATTGTTTATTAATGCTTAAATTTCTTATCGTTTTTGTTTTGCGGCTAATTTTCGACATTTTTAGGATTTCAATATATTCGTTATATATTATATATTCGCTATATCTAAAACTTTTCTTGCTCAAAGCGATATGCAGTAAGGCAATTATTGAAATTGAATCTGATAAGCATACATATCCAATCCAATATTTTTCCTCTGATGATATAATTCAAAATAGGATACACTTTGTAGCAAAGGCTTGAAAATTGGCTTTATTCCATGTCTTATGGTGATTTATTCTATGTCTGCTATGTGTTTTAATATAAGCGAAGAACTAACGAAAAATATGTTTTTTATCTCACTGAGCGAATGTTCGATCCTGAGTCCATTTGGTGTAAACGTTTTACCACAATTTAAGAGAAAATCACTACTTGTTCTCAATCTATATAAATAAGTGACAACCCCGGCATATTATTTTCAAAACTCAGACTATACGACTATTTTCAGACTATACGAGACAGGAATGACACTAATATTGTAAATCAGTCTTCTACAAAAAATTCAGATATTGTTTTAGTTTCAGTTTTTACTGTGAAAATATGATAATTAAATAATTACTTAAAATCTAGCAATGATATTAACTTTTCAGTGTATATTCAAAAACAGCTGCTAAACAACAATGATAAAATTCCTGGAAACTGCGTGATTAAATTTTCGAAATGTATTATTTGTCCACGCATTCGTAATGTAACTATTGAAGGTAGTATTAAACTTTTCTCCAACATTTCAGGAAAAATACTTTCGTCTTCAGATTTTAAAGACTTGATACATGATGTGTAATTTCCAAATAAATGAAAATAAAGACGTCACTCCCTTCTATTTACGACTTTTTATTTCAATTTAAAAATAAGCACCCGACGCGTTTCGTCCGAAGACAGTCTCAAGGGTGGCGTACAAATGTGGAAGGATCCTTATATACTGATTAGGCATAGTTGTGGCAACTCATTAAACTTGTTCATGACGTCTATTAAGTTTTGGCATTTTCATCGCAATGAAGCGTGCTTCAGCCATTCTAGTTGTAATCGCATTAAATTGTTGAATAAGGATCTCACAACTAAAGTCAGTTATTTCCATCTCTCTACCAGCATGAAATTTTAGATGATGCTCGCTCAAAGCACTTTTGGAATCTCTGTTGCGAATACTACGTTCGTGTTCTTGATAGCGCAACTTGAAAGGTCGACAACTTTGTCCAACATAGAGGTCATTGCACCAAAAGCAACTAAAACAATAAACTAGATATCTGCTTTTTGTAGTTGTATTTAGGACCAATGGCGCTACACACATTACAATTGCATTCTTCTTTGGGTTTGCTTTTATTGATTGAAATAATTTTTCTCCCTTGCGCTATCAAGAACACGAACGTAGTATTCGCAACAGAGATTCCAAAAGTGCTTTGAGCGAGCATCATCTAAAATTTCATGCTGGTAGAGAGATGGAAATAACTGACTTTAGTTGTGAGATCCTTATTCAACAATTTAATGCGATTACAACTAGAATGGCTGAAGCACGCTTCATAGCGATGAAAATGCCAAAACTTAATAGACGTCATGAACAAGTTTAATGAGTTGCCACAACTATGACTAATCAGTATATAAGGATCCTTCCACATTTGTACGCCACCCTTGAGACTGTCTTCGGACGAAACGCGTCGGGTGCTTATTTTTAAATTGAAATAAAAAGTCGTAAATAGAAGGGAGTGACGTCTTTATTTTCATTTATTTGGAAATTACGTATCCTGAAATGAACCTCCTGTATCGACGCACAACGAGTGAATTGATACATGAATTTTCTCAGAAATTGATATTATGCACATCGAAATAATGATGTAATCAAAGTATGTCTGATTTGTAATTTTTGGGAAAATGCCAAAGAGAACAACACATTTAACGAGATATCCACAGCAACATGCAAAAGTATAGCGAAATAGATCAGCTCAGGATTTAGATGAAGCACCCACGATAGCTTGAAACTTAGATTAGATATGCCAATCTCACTGCGGCATCATATAGGAAATTTTACGTCTCAGATATCGATAGGTAGTGAGAATCAAGTATGCACACTTTGCTAGGCAACAAAATTTGCCCGTGACATAAGTTGACTACCTTCCACAGCCACCAGCATTAGTTAACCAGTTATTGCATCAATCCAATCCAGAGTGCTAGCATTTTTAAAAATTCGTAGACGGAAAATAATTTCGTGTCTCGGTGGATTAGAAGCACCGACTATTGGAATAATAGGCCACCGCTCTAGAAACTTCGCTATCGACTCAATAATCGTTTAGTATAATTACTTCCAAGACAACATAGCATTAACCGTCAAATCCTAATACCAAGATATCAGTAATCTATAGTCAGCATTATATTTTGAAGTGGGGACTTAGTCCACACTTAGCATCACCTGCAATGACAATTTCATAGACGGACAGCGCATCTTTGTGGAATTTGAACCACCGACCTCTGGCATTCTGGGCCAACACTCTATCAACTGAGCCATTGACGAGTGGCATTCTGAAGTAGCCTGCAACTGTGCTTTTCAGATGACGTCCTTTGGATGCAAAGAAATAAGATCCCCAGGTTCTAACCCAAATTTTCCCGCTGAAGACCAAGTTTGCCATTTAATTGAATCTGCTTTGCCGACAGACGAACGCGGATAATTCTTACAGATTGTCGCTATCATTTAAGCTTATCGTTAATCGTTGAAAGCCAATTTCCTATTGGGCCATGCCTTGCAACAACAATCAAATTAAAAAGCCTTGCTGAAGGTCAAGCATTTAGCATGGTTGGCGTGCAGCTTTCTCACATGGGATGTTGTACGTTGTCGCATAAAGAACAGGAAACAAGGACTTGGTGTTCAGAAACGCAGATGGGAAAGCAAGGAACATGGTGCATGAAAAAGTATTATGAACCATCCTTTTTATTTTTTTGATCAAAAATGCTCGAAATTTCTGTCTTTGCTTTTCATTTAATTTCGCATGGAGTGTATTTTATCAATTAACCAATGTAGAGACAACTATTTCGCCTATCGGCGGGGGTTTCAACTAGTTTCATGTAAAACCACGATACAAACCACGAGTTTTGTCCTACTACTTAATGTATCTTGGAAACAGTAGTAGCAATAAAAGCATAAAACGCAAAATGTTATTGCATTATATGTGAAATAGTTCAGTAACTAAGCCACAGAATTTAGCTAAACAATGGCTTATCCGTTAAAGAAAAAAAACTAAGAATACATCTCTTACCTTTGGAATTTCGTTATCGATGACAAAATCGTTCTGGAAATCTCGCATAACACTATCGGAAATCCAAGACTCGACGCTGGGCTCTAACGCATTCGTCACTAGCAGACCGTAGAGTTCATCCATAAAAAGACAACCCAGAGCTGGCATGCGCGCATAACTCCTTCGTACCATCCGTAGAAGATGAACAACTTCACGATTGGCCCCAGCAGGTGGAGGACAGGAATTATTGGAGGAGGTTGAAGAAGTAGAGTGAATAGAGGCAGGAGATGACGTCGCAGCCTCATCATCATTAGTTGAATTGACGAGATATTGAATCATGGTAACAGCACCAATAACTCCCAGACTTCGATAAAACGGAGTAGCATGCGATAACTGCTTCCGAATCAGAATATGAAGTTCGTCCTTCAATGCCTTTTGTTCGTTACATCTAGACGAAATGTCCAATAGCATTAAGTACAATTAGCACAGGTGTGTCTTAAGTAATTTAAATCATAACTATGTTACATTAATTAAATTAAAAGGGTACGTGGCATTAAATTTTCCTGCCATTTCGAAATCAAGTTTCAATATAAAATGCTGATTTCAAAACTGTATGCAAACAAAATTTACGACAAGAGCATTAACGTATGGGAGCAAAAATCGATTGCAACATATAAATATATTTGCCACTGTTTTAGCATTAATACCATCACACGTTTGACAGACGCATTCTTTCGTGTTATGTCAAATGAAAAGTTGCCTTTTAACCACATTACATTTGAGATTAAACCTTTCTTACACACAAGCAAAAGTGCTACTCGCTGATAATCAACATGTATTCATAGATATCTATTCTATCAACTGTCAAATTTGCGATATCTAGATGGAGTGATTATTGTAATTAAACCAGACTTGATGGATATATGTACCATCCAAGGAGGTCTAGATATCTATAATTGTACAGGAGGCAGAATGACACTTTCTGTGGGAGATCTTCGAAGGCCTGTTACAGAGATAGGAGCATATCACGACACTGAATGAATTTGCAATATTTTGCAAGTTTTGTCGAATTTTTGTGTAACCTGTGAATTATCTGCTCTCTTTCACTGTCATTGAATCGAATGTGAAGATCGGGAGATATTTCATTCAATATTTTCCTCATTTGAAAAATATAGAACCAGTGAATTCCGCAGCATTTGTATTTGCTGCTCAAAATAAGTGCAACGACTACTTTATCTGTGAATACGTTGAGAAACAAAGGTAAATTTTTACTTTGAATGCTCGATTGAAAACATGCCAGAAAAATCAAACCAGCTATTTTAAGAACATGTTTTGTATACTCTTGCAAATCGACGATGTCTTTTATTTTCCAAGATGAACTCGGATCACAAGGAAGATTTTCATATAATAATGCTTGTCATATCGTGGCATGGTAATACATATGGTCGTCCCCACATTCTGAAATGACTTTTATCAAAGCTATCAGTTGAGTATAAAAATTAAGCCTTCAAGGTAAGAAAACAGGCATCAGTCTTGCTCTTGAAGACTTTTCTCCAATCAAGTGACTTATCATGAGAACAAGGATTGCCCGGGCAGGCTTGATCGTCTTCGGAATACCTCTATGGAAATACCCGATCAGATCGTTTCCACACAAACGTATTGAAGGTTTGATATATGTCTCGTCGAATATGATTATCCAATCTTTTTGCATGCCATGCAACTCAGAGGAGATGCTGAGCGTCTCACGAACGTCATCGGTAGACCCAAACCCAGAGAGATCACAACTTTTTTTCAAAGTATCGGGATGCGGAAGATGTAGGTATTGTCTTAATGTTGAATACCTTGCACGATAACAAGAAATAAATGATTTGCAACCGTCGTAGTAGAAGAATATCGATTAGTATTGAATGACAAATTTGATAACTGTCAATTATGAAATAGAGTTGATCAGTTTGGAAGTTCTTATGTTGAAGGACAATATGCTTAGTTTTATCGCTTACGAGGTGACATAATTTTTGCGTCATTAATAGTTGCTTCGAGATGAGACCATCTTTAAAGATGATGTTGGAATCCGAGAAAATCACGAATATTCACAAGACCTCCGCATGATTTCACAGAGACATTCATAAATTTATCAATTTTTGTAGAAAACTGTATGAAGTCATCATTAATCAGCCGAAAACATTTGGATGCATTCGTGCGATAATTTGATAAACAGCTCATCCTTAAAAAAAGCAGATTGCTTTAATCATGTCGATCAATCGATGGCCAACTTTTTCCAGCAGATTTGAATACTTTTTGTTATTGTCACAGTATTAGGAATGTAATCAGTCCAACGTTTTCCATGAAGCGTTTTTGCTGGTACGTGGAATACTGAGATATAGGGAATGCCATTCGATTCATAATTAGTTTTGCTCCTGTGCACACTGCATTTATTCATTATCAGGAATGAATGAAGTAACTTAGACCCTGCTTTGGCAATGCAAGATAAATTCCAAAACTATTTATTGCTTTTAGCATGCATAAGCAAGCTTTATCTCACAACAAGCCAACAAGTTTGGCTATCCTGGAGATTTTATAGACTGTTAATGGAAATGTAGAATGAAATGACCATGATTCCACTGATAGAGCAGCTGACTCTGTTCAGATAATCTCAAGCACCTAATTGGAACCAAGAGTAGAGATCTTTCATGCTTTTCAGAGGATCCAGGCCTACATGTGATCGCCGAGTTGATGTCTTTTACATATAGGTAGATTTTTGTCAATATGATATAACACCTCAAATGTGATGTTTTTTGTAAGTTATGAGTTTGAGTATTTTGATTACGAATATGCCTATTTCTACGTAAGTGGCATGTATTTGGTGTTAAAATTGATCTACTTTCATAAAACTTAAAAAAAGCCTATTTCATGAAATCTGTTAGAGAAGAGAATATCAAATTTAAACCATAGGCTTCGTGAATGTCTCTCATTCTTTCTGGACGCAGAGCCTTTCCTCTGATTGACCTGAAACTGTCTTTCTGTCGCTAATCGATCGAAATCCTTGAAGTCGAACCCAACTTATACTTTCAGCATTGACCCCATCATCGTTTGAGATGTCTATGATTTCAAATATTTTGGTGACGAATTAATTTGCAGAAAATCTTAGATATCGTAACTGCAGAATTGTAGTGGTTTTTTAACTTTGTCGGCATCCCCCCTATCAGCCATGTCGCATTTATCCAGGACTGTTTTGCACAGCCAAAATCGATCGAGCTTTATGAATCATGACGAGATGTTCGACCGAAGCCGCTATTTCGTGTGGATGAACTTGACATCCGGCTGCAATAAAAATTCACCAATGGTTAATTCTAGCTTGCCTCACGTGATTGTAAACAACATTTGTTGCACAGTAAAACAGATCAGGCCAAATTTTCAACTACCACATTTTCAAGAAAAGCCGCGGCAACGGTTTACAATATTTTTGAGAAACAAAAGATACTGGAGATCAGTTATCGATGAAGGCACACAAGGATGCAGAATGAAAGGCCAGCGCTTTTTCGCTTGAATGTTATCGAACCTTATAGCATTTCCCCAAGCCATGTAATAACGCCATCTTTCTAAGTGCGAGAATTTGTAGCCAAATTGAGGGGCATAAAGGAATAAAATTCGCCCATTTTATCAATGAACTGAGCGGTCAGAGGAATAATATGCGACATGGTGTTTGTGACTACGATGATTTGATAAAATAAAGCGACCAATTTGTGAGTTCCTGCACATCGGAATATTGAATTTATGTCACAAAAAGTGTAGAAATCAGTGTTTTAGCGTAATGACATTGTTCTCTAATCACTACGAATAGGCCTTGGTCAGATATTTAGATTGGGTGCGCCAAGTATATGTGATTACTTGGCATTTCCTAATCTATAAAACTCAGTTACACAATCATCGGAAGCAACACCTCTCCTAGACCTATTACTTAATTTTTGTGCAACTTTTAATCACACGATAACCAAGTAATAATAGGACTGCTACATCCTTCTTCTGAATTTCTAAGAGGTCAAGATTTCAGAACTTACTTAAACGCCAAACAGGTGAGGATAGAATACAAACGACGCACTTGACTCCCACTAAGGGATTCCACTCTATCGAACAAACTTTTGAGGAAAATTGTGAAGGGTTGCATGCGAATCGGGTCTTTCATGACCAAATCAGATAAAGTCGATAGAGCAATATCTCCTTCTCGCGTCCTTGGTGAACCGACATGGGTAATCAAGGCACCCACGATTTCCTGCTGATAATATGAGGGCAAACTGAGGTACGCGTATGAATAAAGAGCAGATGCGAACGCACTGAATTTGTCAGACTTCGCGTGATCTTTCGGAGGAAGTAGGGCCTGTGCGACATGGAGAAGTGCTGGAAAGTGAGCTTTAAGAATCGCCTTCATGCCCTTGAAAATCCGAGGAAGCATGGCAGGGGAGAATTTCTCTTTTTGCAGACGATTTCTGAAATATCGAGATATATCTACATGTATGTTAATGACAAAATGTTGACTACATAAAATGAAACTGAGAAATAAGTCAAACATACATAATGTCACACATCAATGAGAAATGTAATTGCCACTAATCGACATTTAATCAGCTTGAAATACATCTTATGTACTTATACTTATACCATTAAACGTCGGTTGTTCCATCCATGTTGGGTACGACGGTTCGCTTGTACATGTATGGCAGTTCTCCATTGCGCTCGGCCGCTTGCATCTTCCATACGGAGCCCGAGGACTCGAAGGTCATCTTTGATGCTATCGCTCCATGATTTCTAACCTCCAACCGGTCGGCGACCATCCACTTGCTATTTCTGCACGCGCTTCACCCACTGACATTCGTTTTAGTCGACGTCTTCTTATTGAGTGAATGATAGGCTCCAGGCACATTCTTCGTCTGAGCTCTTCATTGGCAATTCGGTCGCGAGAGGAGACTCCGCGCATCCAACGGACTATTTATGAGTATGACCAAACTAAAGATTGAAGTAATTAACTGCTAGAATTTTATAGGTTTAAAATAAAGGCTGCATTTATGAAAATTGCCGATTCGACGGCTTTCACCTGACTTTTACCCTAGGTTAAGAGTTACAGAACTTAAAAAGCGCATAGGGACTTGACCATAAGCGACATGACAGAGACCAGTGGTTATAGAGAGATATGGAGAAACGAGCATGAAAAGCAATATTCATTTCATACAATCACAACAAACTGGACAACAGAAGTAATAGACGTATCAAACAAGTGACAATAAAATGATACAGCAAAAAAATGCACAGCTTAGGTAATTAACCATCATGATAAGAACTTTCGCACTGCTACCAAAGCATCTGCAATTTTTGTTATATGCAATTTTACAGAAGACCTACCTTGATTGATCGCATCACGTCCCTAAGTGGTTGAAGAACAAGATCCAACAAATTCTTTGCTTGATGCCCTGATAACGCAGTGACACATTCAGATTTATAGCCGCGTTTCACTTGCGCTACATGTAATGTACAATGTACAGTAGCACACGTTTAAAAGCTATGCGTAAATTTGCATTCTCCATATTATAATAATGATAGTAGTCGCTTGTTCAATTAAATGAAAATCAAGTCATTATCAGAAGTAATTCAGAGTTAAAATTGTGGATAAGCAAAGCGAATGAAACATGAATTATAGGCTGCGCTGGTTCTCTGTTGTAGGCCAATGTACAATGAGGAATGAACGACGATTCACGACAGGGAGTTCTTGAAAATGGAATTTCCCAGATGATTGCTTTACTCTAACGTGTGGCAAACACTTATCGTGACGCAAGGAATTAAAAGCATGTCGAAGATCGAAAGACATAACGAGTTCACAAGAGTCAGGTATGTTGAGTTGCTGAGCTACATGATCGTGCACAGTTACATGGGTATGAAAAGTGCTGACTTTCGGTTGATTCGCCAAAAAGGGCTCTTAATCGACGCTCAACTGATCGCAGAGCCAAATCCTCTAAAATCTTAGAAAGCGTAGGAATTGAAAAATTGGTCTGCAGTTCAGAGTCAAATCTAAAGGACTTCGGAATGAAAACAATACTCACAGCTTTCCATAATCCAGGGAATTCACCTATTGCTACAGAAACTGAGATCAAGTGGGAAACTGGGTTGCACAATATGAGTGCGCTTTCTCGAATACGCTTCGCAGGAAGTTGGTCTTCTCCCGGAGCCTAGTCTATATTTTCGATGCTTTGGCTATAAAATGTTTATTATCCGATTTCCCCCTTAAAATTATGTCGAACAGATTGAGAAATGTTCATCGTCAGCACTCACCTTGCATGTATCTACACGAAACTACCCTTATTTCAAATGTTATTTGGTTTTGGAATAGAACATCTAGATATTATGTGAACAAATAGTTAGTATAGCTTCTGTTATTAGCATGATGAGAATAAAATAGCATCATACAAAAAACCAACCAATGAGACTTCGAACTCACTTTACAGCCATCTCCACACTCTTTGACTTTGCCAACGGTTGTAAAATTAGGAGCATGATAAAATCACTGTTGGCGCGATCGTCCAAATCATCCGTGGCATCAGCGATAACGCGCACCCATGAGTCTGCTAAGCCTCTTTGAAAAGTACAGTGAACTCGTATGACATCAGCAGTTAAAACAGCAGCACTGGCATGATCAGGAGGAGTTCCATCTTCTTCCAAATCGTTTCCGCTTCTTCTGACTGGTGCTCCCGAACTAACTCCCAACTGAGTTGAAGATGAAACTGGACATAAGGCGAAACAGTCCCAATCGATTCCTTTCCTCAACTCATTGCAAAGCTTTTCTCTCTCGACTGATGAAGAGCACGGAGACGATTGAAGCAGATACTTCGCTAGCGTAGGGAGAGAAACCACAGGCGAACTATCTAATAGAGCCAAGGCAGTGTCTCGAACATCTTCCCGCTGAACGGAATCAAGGGGCATGCCGGTTAAAGCGTCAAATATTACCGATGTCAATTCATGGCGAGGATCAGTTAAAAGGAGTTGATTCAATTGTTCAGCTACTTTACTAACTAGCTCTCCATTAGTAGCTAATTCTGGCAACAGAGAAATCAGATCGTGTTGCAGCTGACCGCCCGGGACCGCCTCGAGAAGATCTAATAATTGATTAACAATATCCGTGGCCCGACTGCCAGAAAATGATATCCAACGAAATTGCGATAAAATGCGACTTGCTACTTCAAGTTTACTGGAGCCATCAGCGGAGACACTTTTGTTAGGAGAACCACTCGCTGCAACTACATTCTGTATCATAAGGCCGGATAATACATCCTGAGTCTCCATGCATTCGAGAAAGCAGCGAAGTAATGTGTAACTCCTGGAACCACCTGCAGGTTGAGAAATTCCGTCGGCACATGCCATTGGTGTCAAAGCTAATTGTAGGAACTCCGATTCATTGAGACTTGTGGATAGAATGCGCCATGTGGTTGTTTTATCCTTATTGAACAATGTCTGAATTTGATTCTGTACTTTGCTCATATCTTGTATAAGCTCATAGCCACAACCAACAGCATTTTTATTCGCTGCATTGACTTTGCGAATTCCAATTGAACGAAGAAGATCATCGATTTCTGATGAATCCACCACTTTAGAAATTGAGTGACCACTAGAATTTCGTCTTCTTTTGGACGAGTTGATAGAAAGATCTGCTAAACTCCTTCTTGGCATAATCTGTAAGACGACAAAAGAATGCAAAATTTGAACATGACACTGATAAAAAGGTATATACTCTTGAAAATTTTAAACAGCTTAAGTGGAAAGTCGGACAATGATTTGCAAAATTAACTATGAAAAATTATTTAAATATATTAAACAAAACTGTAAATTTACAAATTGAATCTTGTGTAGAAATTAACGAGCAGTTTCCAGATACGGTTCAGAAAAGTTTTGTCTATTATGAAGATCCGGGAAAACATTACTACCGGTAACTAGTTTGTGCCTGATAGGATTACTACCTGAAAATAATGCATGAATGCAGTTACAATACCATTGTTTTCCATCCAATGTGATCAAGCTTTTACGCACACAACGTTGCTTCTATGAGGTGCTGGGCAAGTTTGGTTTTAAGTACATTTCGTTGCATTCTATGCGGTTGTAACTGATGCGGTTCTATTGCAATGGATCTCTTCATTAACTGATCTCAAGCAGGAACTTGTATTAACTGGTAGCTGTAAACTAACTGCCCTCGCTCGAATATGCCGACGGTTTTGCATTACTCGCGCACATACGTGACGAGACAGCTTCAGATTTCGCAGCATTGCATTCGAACTTTTGAGTGAGTGAACGAGGCCTTGGTCCGCTCACTGGTGAACGAGTGAACTAACATGGACATGGTTTTCTAATAATCACCGTTGAACTGAACTGAACTAAGACTTTGCCGTTCATGAACTGAAGAAGGAAATGAGCTGATGCTTCCCATGTTCATAGATTACTTAAGGGAATTTGTTCTCATATTTGCTTTTCGTTATTCAGGTGATGCTCGGAATAAGATTGAGAACTCAATTCCAAGTCATATCCGCTTTGCTTTAGTTAATACCAGGGTTTGACAAATGAAACATGAGCTTATGGCGCTTTCGTCCGTGAAATTCCGCGAATGTGCGAATGCATGCGTTAACGTATGATCTGTAAATTAAATTCGTGACGATTAATATCCCAATTTCACCAAAATCTTCGAAAAAGACTAGGAGTATATGAATGATCACTCGACAATTAAAAATAAATGGAATTACAACATACCACATTTCCTCTAATAAACGACGCCATCTAGTAAGCACCACAGCTCAACTTTTTAATAAACGCCGCACTTCTGATATCAAGAAAATTAGAAAAGAGTGAATAAATGCATTTGTGTAGTATATATACAGGTTGTCCCAGAAAAAACGATACCAAATTTTTAAACAGTTTGAGTGAATGATTCAAGAGATGAGGCATTTAGTAATTCTGTGATATGTCAGCTAAGATTTTTAAATGATATAGCATTTAGTGTCGTGTATTTAATACACTTGTGCGTACATGTATTGATAGCCAAAGTGTAATTATAACTGTTAAAATATTTTCAATAAATAAATGATAATGTTAGTTTGAGTCTGTTAATGATGCGTTTGAATATTTTAATCAAGTCTGTAATAATCAATAATCTTCACGTTTCTTTTAGTTTGCCAAGTTCTGACTAATTTATGTTTTAGTCGAAAACTAAAATTCAAAAAATTTTACGGTTTGGTATAAAAAAGCATAATTTTTAATTAATCATTTTAGCCAACTCATTTCATAAACTTGATTAAATATCTGTGATGTAGAATCTCTTCACAAGTAAATTAACCAAATTAGATATCTGTAATGCAGAAACAAGAAATAGATTTCTATGATGTACAATCTTTTTCAAAACATAGATATCTAGACACTGTTCTTATATGGTGCCATTGTGGCAACTTGTGTCAATTCAATTCAATTTCATACTTCACTTTCGACTGTTTTATAATGGGGCGCAAAGCAAAATTGGTCGCTTGGGCTGTTGCATATGAGAATGTTGAGAAAGCCAGAAGAATATACTACGAAAAATTCAATAAGGAAGCGCTAGGTAGAAGTACAGTTCACAGATGGGTACAACGCTTTTTGGAATCTGGTGACATCAATAAAAGAGCCGCCGGTAGTGGACGCCCTCCGAATGCATCAGGGGATCATTCTCAAAATATCGTGTAAGAGGCAGTTAATGAAGATCCTAATGTTTCAATACGCCAGATTGCATTGGATACTGGTATTTCGAAGTCAAGCGTCGGTGGATGTTTGAAGAAATTGAATTTGCATCCTTACAGTTACACTATGGTTCAAGAATTGACAGGTGATGATGACAGGAGGTTAGAGTTTTGTGAGTGGATACGACTGAAAGTGAATACCAATGAGAACTTTTACAAGCTTATTGTTTTCTCCGATGAAGCAGTTTTCCATGTAAATGGCACTGTTAACAAACACAAGTACACTACTGGAGTGATAGCAACCCACATGTCAAGCTAGAAAGATTTCAGGATCGACAATCAGTGACCGTATGGTGCATGATAAGTTGCACAGGACTTATTGATTACGACGTTGACTATCAAACTATGAACGGTGAAAGATATTGCCAAATACTGCAGCACAAAGTAATTCCTTTCTTTACACAAAGAAGGCACTCACAGAAATTATATCAACAAGATGGTGCACCTCCCCACTATAGTATAGCAGCGAGAAAACTTCTTGACGATAAAATGCGTGGTCGTTGGATATGTCGGAGAGGTCCTACTGAGTGGCCACCTCGGTCACCTGATTTGTCGGTTTGTGACTTCTTTTTCTGGGG
The DNA here is from genome assembly GCA_907163375.1 of Prostheceraeus crozeri. Lineage (NCBI taxonomy): Eukaryota > Metazoa > Platyhelminthes > Polycladida > Euryleptidae > Prostheceraeus > Prostheceraeus crozeri. The sequence goes on from CAJQUW010011985.1 coordinate 198,401, forward strand.
TGCCCTCAGAGACAGAGTGTACAGGCATAGACCAAACAAAAAAGATCAACTGGCTCGCAGAATCGAAGAAGAAATTCAAAATTTTCCTCAGGTGATGTTTGACAATGCTTACAAATCATTCCTAAGACGAGTTGACGCTTGCATAGGATCTAATGGTTTACAATTTGAACAGAACTAGAGTTTGAAATATGTATTTGGCATGTGACTTTGTGATGTATACACGTTTATGTAAACTATCAACCTTAGAACGAGTAAAAATATTAAAGTTCTTAATGTTGATACAAAAATCTTTTTGGTATCGTTTTTTCTGGGACACCCTGTATATAACGCATGTAACGGTAGACAGTCCTTCCAAAAAAATCAATGAGCACAATCTCTGTTGCGTTGAAAGAAAAAAGCAGTTGAAGGCATCGACGAAGATCAGTTCTCGATCTTGTCTTCCAAGCTTTCCCCTCGGCAGTTATTCTCTATTCGAATGATTGGTTGAATGATTGAATGATGGGTTGTCTTCGACGCATGTCAGATGTAAGAAATCGGGAGCCGCGAGGAAAAGAAAACTGCTATTTTTCGACACCCATTTTCCACGAGGGTCACCAAAACTTCCTATGGATACATTCCGCTCCTCACCAAGAGTGGTATGGTAATCGAAATGCGGCGATCCCTGTTCAGAAGCTTTTCCATTGGCTCGGACTTCGTTGTCACAGCCTCGGCAGGCCTACTTTCAAGTGGATCATCATTTCATCATTGACATTCTGTCGACATCGTCTAAAGTCTGCCGCCCAAAATACGATAGTCGACCCTGTAGGACATTCGTCTCTTTTGACTTGTATTTCGTGATTCTGATCGCTAAGAAGAACACACAGACGTATTGCACGCCAGCATTCAATCTTCTCAAAGCGAAACTCAGTTGAAGACATTGTTACACAGTTGTGACTGATTTCATATCGAACTTCATCCGAGAATGGATGGCTGCGTTGTGAATACAGTTAGCTGACAAAACTGAATGTTCCATTCTTTTGCACCTGAATATTGTGTATTTAACATCCAACATATCCAACTGTACAACATAGCAGATTCTATTTGATGCATTGCATTCTTCTGCATCTATCGATAACCCTAAAAATTCATCAAAATAACAAAAATTTCGCATATTTTTTAAAGTGGCCCTACAGACTAACAAAAAACGAAAACTTTTTAAAACTTGGCATACTGTGCTAACCTAAATATGCCAAATTAATGATCCATCATGTCAGAATTGAAAGGTTTGCAGTTTTTCTAAATTTGTCCGAAAACTTATTGGACGCACCACGTACACATCGTCCACTAAGCGCCAAAAACAAGAATGTAGTTATCAAACATCACTGGAATGCTTAATGATATTGCACTGCTCGTAGTCTACATTAGAATAAAAGAAGTACGAGTATGATAAAGGCGCCACACTCAGCCTCACACAAATCAGTTCATCTGATTTTAGATCGTCATTAGACACATTAGATTCTAAATTAGAAATTTGGTAACTTAAAATCTCCATATGCAGTCGAGCAATGAGTCATGTCATGACTTATCTCGCTCAAGCTTTGCTTCAGCCTCGCCTTCAAGTGACCAGGGGAAGAAAACACCAAATACGAGTAGTACAAGTAAAACAACTGCGCCCGCAATTCCATGTTTCATATTTCACAATTCGCTATTTTTTCATGTATCACATGAAACTATGAAAAGTCTACAACAATATTCACAATTGCATGTTTTCACTTTCGCGTTCAATTTAGCATTAATTCAATAGGTTGCTTAAATGTTGTATTGTAGTCACTAACAAAACGTAATTTTCCTTAATCAGCATTTTGATGGAATTTTAGGTTAATTTTGATTTATGTTGCAAACCTTGCTGCTGATTGTTGAATAGGATGTCTGATAGAAATATTCTATTTTACCAGCTTTTAAACAAAGTCGAAAATTCAAAGCGCTACAATACTTCTCAAACGTGCTGGAACTGAATGACTCAATTACGTGACAATAAATAATATCAGACAAGAACGCAACAAATACGCAGAATATTCATGCTACAAAATACCTCACATCTCAGCAAGCATCAACAACAAAATCAATGTAATATTTCAAGAGTTCACGCTTCCTGTTAGAATACCTCACGAATCGTTCACTCTCAGAAATGCAGTGAACAAACAACAGCAAAAACAACGAACAAGCAGCTGGAAATCATGCCTGAATCACGAAAAGGAAATTTGTCTAAAAAAATGGTGGCATCACTCACTCACTCAGGGCAGTCCCCAGTTCGAGGATGGCCCTCCCTCAGATGAGTGCTTCGCTAGAGTCCTCCATTCGGTCCTATTTACTGTCTTTCATAATGTTTCTGCCATTGATTGTCGTGTCCACTCCTTGATGTCGCCGATATATTTACGGCGAGGTCTCAAGCGTCTGCGATTCCGAGGATAAAATCCGAACATCGCATCAGGAGGTAGACCATCTCCGCAACACGCCTGGCCAAAGTATACCCGTTTCCGTCTCTTCACTATCACTAACAGTTCTCTTGTTGTTCCGAGCTCTGATAGAATGTTCGGGTTGCTTCTTCTTTGATACCAAGTCACCCTAAGAATCCTACCATAAACCCACATCTCTGCAGCTTCAATCCACTTGACGTCCGTTGCCCTTATTGTCCATGGTTCCACTCCATACGTTAACCCCGACCACACTAGAGCACGAACAATGCGAAGCTTGACTTCCTTGCGGATGCCACGATCTTTCCAGATGGGAACCAAATCGAGTGCTCGTTTCTTTGCCATGGCGATGCGGCACCTAATATCTGCACTGCAGTCACCATTCACCGTTTTGATGGATCCAAGGTACTTGAACTGCGACACCGAGTCAATGTGTTCCCCATTCAGCTCTACAACAGTGTTCGGAGAGTAACCTGTGAATATTGCATTCGTTTTACTGTTGTTAAGCATCAGATGCCTGCTACGGACTGCATCGTCCAGTTTCTTTAAGGAATCTGATGGATCTTGGCCGCCGTCAGCTATTAACACTGCATCGTCAGCGTAGAATTCTGACTCAGAATTCTTCAAGCTCTGCCTTCTTCATCACCTGTTCCGTGTATAAAATGAATAGGCGTGGCGAGACGATACACCCTGACGAATACCGTTCCCAATCTTAAAAGCTGGTGTAAAAGTCTGATTGCATTTGATTATTGCTGTGATCAATATACAATCCATTGAGCAGAGCGACAATGTGGCGAGGAAAACCAATGAGTATTATGATGTTGAAGAGTTGAACATGGCTGAGTGAGTCAAACGCTTTGCTGTAATCTATGAAAAGCAGACAGGCGATTTGTTGAGTCCAGTTTCTCAATCAAAGTCTGTAAGGATACCAACAGATCAGAACACCCCATGCTTATCCGTTAAGCTGCTTGTGTATCCGAAGACTCGGTATCCAACATATTGATCAATCGCTGAAGCACTATCGTCAATAGGATCTTGCTGGCGTGATTGATTAACGCAATCGTGCGATAGTTGGAGCACTCTTCATTGTCGCCCTTCTTGTACAATGGCATGAATTGCTGGGTCCGCCAGTCGTCCAGCCAGTTGAATGTATCCCAGATTGTGCACACCACTTTATGCAGTAGTACAGCCCTAGGTTTACCAGATAGACATTAGTTCGGCCACAATGCCGTCAATTCCCGGTGCTTTATCATTTTTGAGACTTGCAATAGCGTCTTCAATCTCCTGTGGTAACGGTACTGGTTGAGTTTCTTCGAATTCTACCCGTTCCAAAGGTTGCTCATCAGCGGTCTTTTTGAAAAGGGTTTCCCATAACGCTGCCAACGATCGAGTACATCATTTGAGATTGACAAAACAGTGCCTCGTTCGTCCTTAATACATGCCTGTTTCATGGATGAGCTTTTTCGCTTCGTGGTCTAATGGTGATATACGAAACAAAATGTAACAAATGCAAAGAACGTTACGTCGGAAGTACAATAAGAAAGCTATACCAGACTCACTGAACATCTCAAATCAACAGACTCATCAATGTATAAGCATCTCAAGATATGCCAAACCTATGACCGCCAAACTGTTGACCATTATCTATCGCAAAGACGAGATGCTGCCAAGCGCGCCGCCGCCTTCATCTTTGTCGCACAAAGCGATCCCCTCCGGCTCTGTCTACGGTGAACGGACGCGCGCTGCTCCTTCTGCCAACCTAAGTGACCATCAGAAGCTGGTGATCCTTGCCGCTGCTTGATCGTTCCTGACTGTAAGCCAATTACTCTCCGTGAAAATCTCAACGGTCTTCCTAAGGGCCGCCTTGCCTTTTCAGTTCACTAATAAATTGTCTTGACACGCCAAGTCCTTTTCTGCTTCGATTCTCCGGAAACGGGATCGTAAGAGTATTTCAAATGTTGCATCCTTTAGTACTTAGCTAGTTTAGTGCTTTTATCTTGTATAACTTGAGAATGGAGTCATAACTCTGAACTATCGTTCAAAATTAATAAAATAAAATAATTCTATCTTATTCAACAATCAGCAGGATGGATTGCAACATAAATCATAATAAATGAAAATTAACCTTGAAATTCCATTAAAATGGTGCTTAAGGAAAAAATACGTTTTGCTAATAACTAGAATGCAACACGTAAGCCGAATCAACTGTCAATAAGTTGCCTCTTCATAAAACATGAAAAATGATATAGTGGCAATAAGACAGTGGTTGATGCTGAATATAGTTCAAATATATTATGTCTGAGATAGATAGTCTGCTATGAAACGAATATTTTGTGGCACCATTTCTAACGAAGTAAAAATGAACAGCAGCTACAAGCTAAAACATTTTATTTTGAAATTGACAGCAGTTGAAAGTGGATCGTGGGTCAAGTAGGTGAAGTTGGTCACAAATTGCGAGGGTCAGGTTTTCGAGAAAATGTGGTGGATCATATGGATCGTGGGTCACACTTGCTGTGTGTCAAGCTTCTTTGACACACTTTCAGCTCTGATTGATGGAATGATGAAGCACACAGTGTGATGATTGACAATGTGAAATATTGACTTTTCAATACCGTATTGATAATTCTTAATTCGTTCATTAAGCGCAAGCACCTTTTAAAATTCAACAAGCAGATCAATATAAGCATGACGTCTTGCAAAATGAACGAAAAATAATTTAGCGAAATGACTCTTCTCACTGAGCTGAATGGCTTTGAGCAAAATTAAAATGAACGAGGAACTGAAAAAATTGCCTTAATCGAATGCAATGATTCAGTTCCAGAGGAAATGGGTGAGGAGGAGGAAGAAGAGGCTAAGTTTGGTCTAAATGTCAGCTCAATTCAGCTAATACTGAGAAAAATTCAATTGTTGATGTCAAGAGCAGAGTGGGGTCTATAAAATACATTTAAGTAGATAAATATCAATAAACGAAAATTTACGAGCCCCGAATATACAAAGATCAGACTGTATCTTCAATCAGAAAGTGGTAGGCTATCAGACTGTAATAGCTATTCCGTTAGTTTATCAGGAATGTCCCACACAAACTTTAGTAACATATTTCGATAACACGACTCCCCATATAATGATGCAGCGACGATATCCGGAATAATGCAACGGCATAAATTAATGTCAAGTAGCTATGCAAGCAGATTGGCAGCAAAGCATGAGAAATAGCCTATAAGCATACTTCTACATCTCCCTCAAAATGTGATCATTTCTGCATATTGATTTATAGGCTCTGAAGAGGAACTTTGGTCGAAATGAATGTTACTGTATGATTCTATTATGAAAAAAGTCTTTGTAAAATATTCTCAGGTTGAGGCCCTATCATGTTCTCAATGGTGTTTTATACTTTCAGAGGGTCTCACTATCTCAGGAGACCCTTATATAGTTCTTCTAGACTTGATGCTACCAAGAAACTTTTCTTGCACTGAGATAGCGTGGGAGAGGCGTTTGCTTCAAGTTACAAAGCAATATTTTGTTCTACTTGTCATCTAATAAAATACACCTAACGAAAGTATGTAATTCCTGTTCTCATACTTCTTTGCGTCAACCGCGTGAGACTCCGAAAATTCGCACGCCTGGAAAATTGCGAGATATAGTTATCGATTGCCGTGATTTGAATTCAAATCGGTTCTTGACAGCAGCTGATTCCGAAAGGAAGTAAATGACAACCGAGATGATGCCATGTGTCTAAATTATCCGCAAATATTGAGAATTTCAATTGCACATGTTATTGATTGCAGCTTCGACAATATCCCGATTTCTTTTTACCTTCATGCTATTTTCTGCAACCACTTTAGTTTTATGCTTCTATTTGTCGAGTGAGGCCCCAGGTTGTGTTGGCGACATCTGTCGGTGAGAGGCGGCAATAAAAGCTGCGGACCCTATGAGCCTGCCATGAGGAAAAAATTGGAAATTTTTGCCAATTGGAAATGATCCAATTGGGCGAGCTCCCGTTTTAGAGGATGGAAAACGTTCCATGCGCAAATTCTTTTCGATGAAGGAATGTAATAAGAGTGATACGGCGCGCGTTAAAATTTCCACTCACTTTGGAGGACATTAATCGCGTTATGGAGGCAATAGTTATACAGAATATTGCACTGTGAAATAATACATGAGTACATAATAATTTGAATTTAATATTTATGTAAAACTTATCAATTTCAAAAAAATCAAAAAAAAATCAAATCTTAAATGCAAAACACAAATAATTGAATTTTAATATATTTTATCTGAATCAGTTCATTTCACCGGAGCTCAATACCACACACAAATCATAAGTAATGCTAGTGTAATGTCTATTTTCTTATTCTTGTTGAATGTATGTCCTAATGCACAGCACATACACATCAATTCGAAAAATTATGAAAACTGCTTTATAACTTCTGTATATTTCCTGATTAATTTTCTGGTTATTAATCTTTCGAGTGCGACTATTATTTTAGAACAGTTCTTTAAAGAGTCACTGGCACGATAAATGATCTTAATTCCTCTAGGCCACACGAATACGATCTTTCCAGCATCAATTCGGGATATTCGGTCTAAGGACTCTCCTCCAAGCGAGAACCACTTTCAGATTACGATGTCGCGTGTTATAATATGAATTTCTAGTATTAACGCCTCGACTACGTAGTGTAAATGCTCGGCAAAGAGGCTTAAATGAAATTTAGGAAAGTTTGAGTTGTTCATATCCATTTCCTTTTCATGAATGCAAGGATCTTTCTCATGAGCTGGTGATGCCCTGAATAAGGCCACAAATCCATAAGCATCAGCTATCCAGTGTAAAAACTCTGGTACAGTTCACTCTATGCCCTTGACGGCAAGATAATTCTGTGTGCAATCCACCGAATTGCAATTGGCGTCCATCGAAGATAATTAGCATGCGAGGCCCAAAGCCCACCATATTTCTCAGCATTTGCACATTCGCCATCTGTTGCTATTCCCTTAAGTTTATGGCACTCTTCTTCGGGACCTATGGCTCTTAATCTTTCAATAAACGTTTCCAGCAATCCCCTTGCACCTCGAATTTTGCTATGACATCCACAAGAAATCCAAAGATCATCCCATGTTCTTCAATCAGCAATATTGATGTCACAAAGATTCTGTCAACATTGCATTTATCGATCGTTTATCCACTTCAATATAGAAACAATCCCATCTTGTTATTTTGTCCCTCAGGTTTTGCAATTCATTTCAGTTGTGACTTCAAGAATTTCCAAATAAGCAATTGGACTGACGTAATGAAGTGTCGATGAGTCTGGTTGAATTGGAATGAAGGCAGAATCAAGTCCTCATCCAAGACATTAAGCTATCTGAACATCAGCACGGCATTGTAAAAAGAATCGACATGGCCATGAATAAGCCGACAAGAGTTTTATCATGCGATTATTACGTACGATTATTATGTTGGGTAGACTCACTCCCCACCGTACTATATAAACTTAGGCTTTAAAACTTCTGAAAGCGAATTTCCTCAAGTTACGTCAAAATAAGCTGTTGCATAAAGGATTGAATTCCGGTTCAAAATGGAAAGATGCCACTCCTGAATGACGATTTTCGACAGATAATTTGCTTAGCTACCTCTAGTTAAAGATGTGGTGCCTCTACTTACAGACACACCGCAACCTTGAACCTTACACTTCTATAAAACACTAGCCTTACCAATCAGCCATGACCACGGTTGAGGATACAGAAACACTCAATTGGTAGGTGTAAAGATAGGCTATATTTACTATAAAGACTGCTCCAAAAATCCTTGCACAGAAAGGTTAACCCATTTTCAAATGTAATTTTCATTTGGAAGTCCTCGTTCAATTTTAATAAACGATATACTATGTGAAACCTGATGTTCCATAGATTTTGACATACATTTTACTATCTTAAGTGGCCAGTTGTGGTTAGTAGACCCTGCGAAAGTTTGACGACGAAAGAATTTTTAATGAAAATTGACAGGTAGTGTGAAATATCATTCAGCTTCATCATGATGCAAGGTTTTTAGGTAAATTAACTATTGGCAAAAAATTGCTCCTGAAAGAACATCTGACGCGATTTTTCAATGATGATGATGCTCAATTTCAAAGAACTTTGTCATGTGAAATGTTGCGCATAATACTTTAAATTGGCAGAGGATTTAGATTGTGCTTGGTCAGTTGTAGTCAACAAGCTTATAAGCATGAGGTTTTGGTCAATTCATTGACCGATTCATTCATACGAATGTACTGAATGCAGAAAATTAAGATTATCACCATTGAATCAGGCTTGTGTTCAGCTTTCAGTTGATACACTTCTTCGAATTTTGACAACATTTGGTGCAGTTTTACTCAATTAGCACTTTTACCTGATTGAGTTTACTGTCGCGTTAACAATGTTTTTAGTGATCAAATGCACACAACTTAATAACTTTATTGTATCAACCCTGGTCTCAAGTTTTGGTTTAAAAGAATGTAGGTGTTATCAGCTCAAAGAATCTGTAAATTTTATCAAGATCACCGGCAAACTTCAATTTTGCAGTCTTCCAATACTGTCATTTGGTGAGTCATCATTTCCCTCGGTTGAGTTCAGAAGAATTCGAATACCTGATCTGTAGCGTGTGATTCTTCACGCCGTAGTTGCTGACGCTTGCGTCCGATAAGGGGATCAACAAGATTTAAACAACTCAATCAATGATGAGTAATGACAGTAGAGACGAGTGCCGACTGCTGACATGAAATGATCCGCTATGAAACAAAAAACTACCAATCACAAATTCAATTAATTAGGCAAATCAATTTCTTTGCTAAGCCTACTATCTCGACTGGGCAAGTGAACAAATTTAGCAATCAATCAATTATGAGCTGACGATTAAATTTTATGAGAATCAGCGAAAGATAAAAGAATTTTTCGTGGTGTGCAACGATTTAGGAAACGGACTGTATTTACGAGCCTAATTTACTGAAGTCTCTTATAGTAAACAGTTCTACATGAACATGTTACAACAAAACATTATGGAACATATGAGCCAATATCTGTGAAGAGAATGTGGTAACGCGGACACCCAGAAGAAATTCCTAATTGAAGGGGGTCGCAAATAACGAATCTTTAACGTCACTACTATCCATATTTGGGGCTTGGACGGTGCTGACATAGACTTTTCTGAATCGTTGCAGTACTTTTAGTCCGGATGTCCTTCATGCTGACTTCCACTGATACTTTCGGGGACTCGACCTCTGGACCAAAAGATCACAAGGCCAAGCACTTCACCACTGTGCCACGGAGACCTAATTTTCTCAGAAAGAAAAAATTAAGCATAAACTAGACAGATTTATTTTCCTGCGCGGATTTCCTCAGATTATTCTCATCACTGCAATATGTAAACAAGCCTCCTCAACTGCAGGACTAGTGACTAGACTTAAGTAGGATGTACATGTGCACAATTATTAATTAGAACATATAAAAACGTGCAACATACAGCAAATGAGACAGCTGAGTTGAAACACCTAATTCTACTGTCGTGAGAAAAGTGACAAAACGTCTCACCACTACTTTGTGATGAAAATTTTCATGACACATACATATACTTAATCAGACAAAAAATGTGAATTATTTGCCGCAGGCCGCAAGCACTTTATTCATGTTAAAGTAATGAATCAAAATACACTTTTTCGATAAATGATTGCATTTTATCAAATATTCACTTATTGAAATTTGTTAAACTTTCACTAATATATAATTGAAGGTACCAGATGGAAGAATCAACATCAACATTTAGTCAAAATAGAGCAGTTCCTTATTAGACCTTCGTAAATATCGACGTGAGGAACTTTCGAAACCGTTACGAGAAACCGACCAGAAACTGTTAGAGAAACCGATTGATTACCGGAAATACTTCATGTTCATTGCTTTACTTTTGAAACAAGACTCTTTGTCCACTGTTCTAGCATATGGCAAAACTTCTAAGCATATAATGCAGTATTAAAAAAACGTTTAAACGCGACAAAAATAACCGGGAAATTCAAAATAGACCAATCATTAAACGAAGCGAAAATACCAGCAATAAATATTTTCATGGTGGAAAATACCGATTTTATTAATTATTCAAAAATATTTTTTTATTCTCTGTTTAATAAACAAATGAATTAAAAGATATGTTTCTGAAAAAACAATTTTGTCTTTCGTGATAACGGTCCTGTAACTAAAAATTTAAGCAATTGTTCACCACCATACCCAGTACTGCCTGTCAATGTTTGAGTGCTACCATGTGCTTCTTAGCAGAGTGAAACACTTAAACACTTCTTAACACTGAGTGAAAACTCTGAAGAAATTTGAAGAAGGTGGTGCCAGTGCGACACCTCTGGGATCGAGGTCCTCTACATAAGAGAGCAATTTTAGCATGGTTTTTTTAAGAATCAGTAAAATTGGTTCACTTTTACATTCTATTTTGATTCATGTCCGAAAGATTTGCTTCTATGGCGTCTAGACATTTAGGCCCTAGCATACCTATTCCCTAGAGAGATGGTCATTTAGCACCCACGTTCTTGTGCTATTTCAACCATAAAGTTTCCATCAAAATGAAGAAAATGCTGTGATGCATAGGAGAATAATATGCACGATCGGAGAATAATATTGTGCACCGGAGTGACTTAGACATGTGATAATACTACTATCTCAGTGAAAAAGTAGTCTGCGAGATCAAATCGACTAATCTGATGAGTTTCTCAAGAGTTTCCAACCACGAAACTGCACTGAAATACAGTTTCTGGTGTCTAGAGCGACAACTCTACATGATGGGACAATACTTTTGTGCATCGGTGTGACCTAGACATGTGATAATACTACTATCTGAGTGGAGTCGTGTACGAGATCAAACAAACCCATTTGTTTGATTCTAGTTTCAAACTACGGATATGCACTGAAATGTACTAACATCATCTGCAGAAGAATCTTGTGTTTTGCGGAACACTCGAATCAACTATTTATGTAATTTTTTCGATATCTTTCCTGTAGGATTTTTTGAAATATATTTCTCGACGCTTGTGTTTGAATCAATAAAGTGATTCTATATGAGTATCGGTGCAAAAATGTGGACTCGTAATCATTGAATTTAGAGATAAATCTGATTGATCGGTGATTCCAGTGTCGTCGTTATTAATAAAAGTCTCCATCTTCAGATTGGAAATAGAATATATCTAAAGATCGTCGCTTAGTGATTGGTCAATTTTAAATTTACCGGTTATTTTTGTCGCGTTTAAACTTTTTTCTAATGCTGCATTTTACGCCTTGAAACTTTGCCATATGCTAGAACGGTAGACAAAGAGTCTTCTTTGAAAAGGAAGTCAATGAACATGAAGTATTTCCGGTGATCAATCGGTTTCTGCTAACAGTTTCTGTGCGGTTTCTCTTAACGGTTTCGAAAGTTCCTCACGTAAATATCGTGAAACTTTTCGTCAACATCTGATGACCTTGACATTACGAATAAATTCATTTTGAGATTTGATTTAAACAATTGTCACATACCTATATTTTGTCAGCTTGGCTTTGATTGTGGAAAAATGTGAAAACGAATCAAGAGGACATGACTGATTGATGTCTAATGGTGTGACAATATAGATAAGTAGGGCATTTTCCATCACCCAAAACACACAATTTAGTCAGAGTTCATCAGTGCTAATTCGATTTCAAGTGACAAATGTAGTACATATTAACAAGAAAAGGGCACACTCGAGGACAATTTAATACATCTCCTCAGGATCTCAGCAAATTAAAACACATTGTTCACCATGACCGCACTTTTCCATTTGAATAGCGGATTATTATTTGAAAATGACAAAATGCACAGCAGCAGCCCCTTCAGTTCTTCATTTAGCGTCCTGGTATCTTCGTATTGAGATAGTTGTGATCGATTTCAACAAGTAATGCTGTTCAGTAGAGAAATTGAAAAACGGGTCGAGACGTATCACGATCCTGGCCGGAGTTTCGGGCCGTTTCCAACTATAGAGAGGGCTTGCGAATTAGCAAGAGATTTTACGCAGGTGCCTCTACAAGGCCCCTAATGACATACAACATCTGATTGAATCGCTGCTTGTTGCACCGCCCTTTTCACACACAGGTTATTTCATTTCACAGGTTTTATGCTGTGATCGCATTGTCCATGCATGGCACATGTGGGAACGAATCTGGCGAAAAGCTGGCAGATAGCTACATATTATCATCCAATAGTTCAGTAATAATTTTTAGCATATTCGCTGGCGAAGTTCGCCGGCGACAATTCGCGAATTCGCGCTCTGTATGACACCTTTTACTTTTGACTTTCTCTCTTATTTTCTACAGTAGTCCCCCTTCACAGCCGAGGCTCTATTTTCTCCCTCACCTCCTACCATCACCCACATATGGCTAATCTATCTAAGAAATAAGTGCAGACCATGGTGCAGACTATCATTCTCAAAATCCATTGTCTTTGATCATTCTTTGATAATGATAAGAATATAGAGAATCCGCTTACATTAATTTTCATAACATCTCTTGACATTCAATAATTTACAACAATGACAAATATTTGAATAATATAATAGTATTTACTGCGACATTTATGGAAGATAAATACTTTTTTAGTTTAACCCTCAAGGGTTCAACGGTTTGGGCTTAGCGTAAAGGTTCAACGTGGAACATTTTGTTCCCATGACTCTAATGCAAATTATGTGTTTATCAAATGCTTTCAAATTACACTAAATGATAAGATATGCCTATCTGTACTATAGTAGCAAGAAGTTTATGTCCCTAACTATCTATTTATACCTTTATACTCGATCATTTGTGTCATAAAGGTATATATTGCATCACTGAATTTGAAGCTTTGTTTATGAATTAATTGTTTTTTAATTACATATATGCTATGGGATTTGTACTTATAAGAACTGAAAACTCCATGTATAACATCAAATGTAATTCTCTCGGTATGTATATATTACAAAACATTGTACAAAACATGTGAAATTGCATGTATCACTCGATTTCGTAACTGCATAATGCTTAGTCATCAATATGAGCCTCAATGCTCAAGGCTACAGATCACATGAGCTACAAGCAGTTTTCTTAACAACTCTTCGATGTGCAGGACACACCGGTTTGCAACCTGAGTCACAAAATGACCTTGTCTTGCGCTTGCACGAGCAGCATCTTCCACTGTTCGGTCATCGCGAGCTGATCGGTCTAGGAACCGGTTCTTGTACATGATATCCGACTTGAGACGCCGCCTGTCGAATATGTACTTGGAGTGAATTTCGCAAACAATGCAAACGCTTTTCGGCAAAAGGTCTTGCGAGTTCGAATGCCAAATCCTTCAAATAAAATTTGAAATCCTAAAATAAAATCCTTCAAAATTTGAACCTTGCTTTGGATATTGTAGCACGATAAAAGGGCTTACTGTCTCGCACATTCCACAAGTTGTCGATGTCAGTGACGCTGTCGCGATCCGCTCCAGCACGCAGAAGTAAAGCTATACAAGCCTTCAATTCATCCATTGAAAAAACACCCTTGTTACGAGGATAAGGAGAAGAATTCATTGACCTCACTTTGATGTTGGTACACCTCAATGTATGATACAAAATTTCTTCCGTAAAAATAAGTGAAAACGATCCAATTATCGACGAAGGATGTGCAATGCTTCTTGATCGCTGTCTAAGAATGTCACGGCCACGCAATCGCTGCGGATAAGGCAACTTCGAGTATATGATTCCCTTTGAATTGCACAGATCAGAAGACGAATTATCATCAGCGATATCGTCATCTGAGTCACTGGAATCGTCACTATCATTGGCGAAAACAGGAATATCTCCCTCGTCGTCATTTGTCGGTAGTGGGACCAGGATTGCGCTCTGATTTTCGATGTCCATAGTCGAAGGTCTTCCGCATTGTCCTCGGGATCATCTTCATCGGCCGGGGAATCATCTGAACTATCTCTTGAGACTTCATCAACAATATTCAAAGCATCACACGCCTGCAAAAATGTCATTCGACGCGGTCTACCGGCGGCCATTTCGTCGCAGATTGTGAAAGTCTCTTAAATTTCGCGCCAGACAAAAATTTGAAAAATGTTGCACCTGCCATTATTTTGCAGCTGAGGAAGATACTATTGGAATCTCATGAGCTCTAGTATCATGTTTGATAACAGTATAATCACTTGAAGATATGTATTCAGTTACTCAGACCCTGTCAAAGTATGACAAATTTGCATTTAAGTCACTGGAACAAAATGTTCCACGTTGAACCTTGACGTGAAGTTTTGATCTAGAACCGAAACTAATTTAGGTACGAACTCTATATTAGAGCATGTTCAGGCCATTGTACTCTAGTTTGAAGTTCTGGAGTATGAAATACCACGATTAAATAGTTTTATCAGGATAAATATTTTATTGGCCGGCGGAACAAAATGTTCCACGTTGAACCTTTGAGGGTTAAGCCTTCGTGAATTAAAAAAAGATCCCTTTTTATCAGATCAGACTGAGTATACAATGTGTTTTCATGTAAAGGGAATATACGACCATTACTACTTGCCACTAATTAGGTGCTACAATATCCACGATTACGCCCAAAGACAATGGATAATATAAAGACTGTAAATTCCGCGAAAATTTGGAAACTACTCCTCAAAATGTATACTACTCGTTGAGGACAAAATAGCAGTAGTATGCAATAAGTCTATAACTTGCTGCAGTATAGAAGTCGAAGGTACCTCAACCGGAAGCGAATTTATGATGAAACATGGAAACTGGTGGAAGAAGGCATTATAGAGCAATTGAAGGAAACTATCATTTCAAATTGTCCATAAAGTCGGCACATTATCTTGACTCATCCATCAAATTTTTTATTCGCAAAAATTTTATTTATTCACAAAATACAGATTCAATACTAATTTGTTGAAAGACGTAATTTCCTTGCTTGCTTGTCTCTATACTTATGATATCACTGATGCAGCAACAGAAATCTAGTGCGCAAAATTGAAGCATGATTTTTGTGGAGCTATGGTAATAATGCTCGAATCTAGTCTTCCAGTTCTGCTTCGAATAGTAGATGCCTTCGTGCTATCTGTTCCCTTTTCTTTAACAATTAGTGATCGATTAATAACTATTGGTAATGTTGGTGGGATTTGCTTAAAAACTGACAGATTACAAGCGAAGCAGCAAATCAATGCTAGCTTTGGCATCTGCCGATACATAACCTAGCATAGTAGATCCACTTTGTGCAAGAAAACAAGCATCAATTATGAGGAAACATAGCTTTTATTTTGTAATAGAATCTTGATTGAAGTCACAAACGATGTCTTCCTAGCAGCATGCTGCTGTCATGACTTCTTTTTCATTATCACATCAGTACATACTCTCTCTCTCTCTCTCTCTGCTTGGTTTTTCGGCAGACTAAAATTGAGAGCAACATTTGCTTTTGTGTGCAGCAAAACATGATTCACAAAAGCATCTAATTCCATCCACGCAGTCAAGAAATTGACTGCTGTGTTTATCTTTCATTTATAGCAATTGAACTTACTTTGAACTTTTGGCAGAAATCAATTCACCAGGTTAGTATTATCAAAAACCGTCCATTATCTTTGGGTGTTGTTGTCTTTGTTGAAGCCAGTTGATCAAAGTCAAGAGCCAATACTGAAAATGGAAATCTGATGCTAATAATCTATCAGAATTCCATCCACTCAGTCGAGGCAGTGACGAATGTGGGCTTGGTCGGTCATGTTACAACACCATTTGTTAGATGGCAAATCTGAAAGATATTCGACATCAATATAATGAAGGTCGCAACAATGAGAATATATTCACAGCCGTTGATCATGAAGTGTATAATTATAGTATAGTATCAATAGTGCTTTGGCTCTACTAAGACACACTAGATTCATTTTTTCACGCACATCTGTATGTCGATAATTAGGGACGCTGACACTGAGAAGTAAATAGTGGAAGCTGGCTGTTCCTACTAAATGCCGAATTTAAAGCGAATCAATATTCTAACTTCCAAAAATCTAACTGTATCGTGCAATCAGGACAATTGAGTTAAATTCTATGACGTCACAATCAGTCTACGAGAATATATTTTGCCAAACTAATTGCTCGAGCGGCAATTTCTGTTTCTCAGATGAATATTCAGAAATTCCCTCTGGTAATGACTTCACTAATGAGTGGTTATTCCAATATCCAGAATAGAAATTGCTTTGCCACTTTTCCACTAACAACTCCCGGCGGTTCAATATAAAGATATATTTAGCCTCTTGAGGACAGGTTAGCTCATCTCGTCCTACTTTTAAATGCCAAATCTGCCCAGGTGGCGCACCTCGTCCTCGGCACTTATAGACTGATTTTCTCATGTGCTCAACTCGGCAGTTGAATAGCAAGGACGAGCTCGTCCTCCATCCTTAACAGGTTAAATATTATCAGTAATTATGAATTCAGTACCAATATAAACACAGCATAATTCAATATGAACTCGGCAGTTGAATAGCAAGGACGAGCTCGTCCTCCATCCTTAACAGATTAAATATTATCAGTAATTATGAATTCAGTATCAATATAAACACAGCATAATTCAATATGAAATCAGCAAAATCCAACAGATAAATCTTACAAAATTAATAAAAATTTATTTCTAAATTACATTTATTAATCAACAGGATCAATTATAATTTGATTTGCTTCTGCTCTTATCGACGAAATCATTAAAGCACTTCTGTAATAAGCACTGCAATTAAGTAATTGTGCTATAAATTGTACGTACAGTCTAATATTCTTGGAGGTAATTTTCTAAGCTTCATCTACTGTGTGATTACAAAGGCTATTATAGAAAATATCCGAAGAAAATGTTTGATATCAAGTGTTGAAGAAATGTTCACAACCAGTGTAAGAATCACGTTAATCAGATAGACTCCTAGAGCATGAATGAAAAATGAAATTTGTAGCGCTAAATTTGAAACCCGTTTATGACTGTTGAGACTACCTATGCAATACCATAGAAAACTACTGTATATTCTCTTATTTTCTAAGTGGAAGTATTCGACTACATGCTATCTAGTCACTATCATTAAGTATTTCAATCTGATTATGACATTAAATATAGTTGTATATGGATAATAGAACGGTTGTTTGTTCAAGGCAACGATATTATAAAACCAACCGATGTCTAATAAAATTCAGTGCAATTAGCTTCTTTGTTGAACAAAGTTTGAGGGAAGAGCACGGGCATAGACACATCAGTTGTCCCTCAAAAAAACTTAATAGACAAAAGAAGTGAAAATGAAAAAATTAGATTAGTGATTAAACTGATCTAGGGAAAGATAAATAACTATACAAAAAAGACGACTAAAAGCAGAAATAAACAAAAGACAGAATGGAAAAATATATGGAAAAGTGAAGAAATAGTGAAGGTATAGGGAGATAAAAATAGAAGCAATGCTGTAACTGCATGCTCCTGCATAATAAAAATCGAGTGAAAATTAAGTGACTACGTCGTGCTTTTAACTGAAGTTATAATTAGTTACAAAGCAACATATTGAACGATTACCTCCTGATAACATGTTACATGCACTGACTGAGGGCAACACAAATACGACTTGTAAAAACTATGAAATCTGCGACGTAGTAATTTTAAAAGTGAATTAACTGTGCACTTTAAAAATATTACCATGTGTAGCAGTCAATATAACGGTTGATACCCTCATCCGCAAGTTATTTCCATGTAGCAATAATGAAGTTGTGTACTACTTATACACATTGAAATGAACTATAGAAAACGGCAACACCCCATTTTCAAGTGGCAGGTGCTAGGTAAGATAATAAAGGAATAGATTCAATATTGCTTCATTTGGGTTTACGACTTTTGGGTTGCCTTAGTAATGATAAACTGGTATGAAATAAAAACGATTTTTTTAATAAAATTTAAAAATATATATGTATTCAAACATATTTAAATAAAAAATGTTTTGCAGTCTTCAAAAACAAACTTGAAGCTGTGGAATTTTTCGACTATTTGAATTCTTTGCATAAAAGTATTCAATTTACCATGGAAAATGAACAAGAAAAGCAAATCAAATTTCTCGCCGTTATTGTACACAAAAATGCAGATGAATTTGAGACTGAATGGACTTTGAAAGACACCAACACCTGAATGGACTTTGAAAGACACCAACACCGGCATTTATGTTCCTTTTGTTTATGTTCCTTTCCTTTATGTCAAGAGCCAATACTGAAAATGGAAATCTGATTTACGAATCATTTTGATGAATCAATTTGATGGAAATCTGATTATTTACGAATCGTTTGCTCCTTTCAAGCACAAAACTGCTGCTATTTACTCCTTCATTTATCGTGCTAAGCGTCTCTCTAGCAAAGATATTTATTTTGAGTGCTTCTAATAAAATCGCATCTATTGTTTATTAACAATGGTTTTCATACTAAAGTCATCTAGAAAATTAGAGACAAAATTTTGAATTCCGGACCTAGTAATGGTCAAAATGATGATGATTTGGACCGTGATCGCATATATTGGCGATTACCGTACATCAAAGAAAAAGAAAAGCAAACTCTCAAAACTGTTCACTCGATCAATCGCATCTTGCCCGACACTTGTAAATTATCTGTCGCCTTCGATACTTTCAAAACGAGAAAATTGCTTCCGAACAAAGATGCCTATGAGTTTCGCCTCTAGTATTGTATACAAATTCAAATGTTGGCAATGTGACAATTGCTATATTGGCGAGACTCGTAGACACTTTACCACCAGAATTCGTGAAAACTTGGAAAGTAGACTAATATACTAGACTACTATACTTAGTTGACCTAAAGATACTGAGATAACCAAACACGTTCATAGAAATAGCTGTGACAATTTCCAGATTAGTTTTTCGCACAAAGTACACGCACACTGCTGAAAGTCTGATCATGAAACAAATCAATAGTTCAAACTTGATGAACGAACACGAGTCTTCAGTTCCAATTTTATTGTTTTAACATTCGATTGAATTCCGCAGTTTTAGACGGAATTGTAAATGCAAATCAGTTTCTATTGTATTGTTTTTAGCATGTACTCAATTTCTGTGGTTTTAGACGCAATTGCCAAGAGTTCTTTTAGCTTTGACAAGTTCTCAATTGATGTATTTAATGGTTTTATCTGCATTGTAACTTTGTCCTGAAGATATGTCAAATAATGACATGAAATCGATCGACCAACACTTGTCGTTTTTATTATGAAATATTTAAATAAATATGAAATTTTTATAAAAAATTGACAGTTTTCTTTTCGCATGCAGACATAAAATGTAACAATAAGCAGATCTGATTATCGTTCACAATATACATTGTCGCATTAAAACCTGGCTTGTGATTTTCAAATCGAAATGCAAATCCCATGACTTTTGTAACGTCTGGTAATAGACCGATATTGCATAATAATCACTTCAAAAATTCATTACAGTAAATATTAGTGCACTTGCATGCATAACGCTCTCGACTGCCTGAACTTAGTTTTATTTGTTGATATCAGTGAAAGTAAACAATTTTTGGCATGCTGCACAAAGATGCGCCAAAATTCATTCTTGTTTATGACAAAAATGAGATAAATTCAATCATAGTAACGTGACATTAGACAGGTAAAATCAATACGGTATGTGAAAGCCAAGAAAAAATATTAAGTTACCAAAGGACTTTATCTGTTTCATTGGTTTTCACATACCGTAGTGATTGATTTTGCTTGGCAATTGTAGTGATTGATTTCATTGCATTACAATGTGACCAGATTATTTTTATCCAAAACCGGGACAAAACCGATAGGCCTTTACAGATAATGATAGTTGCTGACACAAACAGCGAATTTTAATATATGTTGTTGGGTAATATCGTCAAACCCATACTGTAACAATCATTGAATCTTCATCCTTACGCGTTATGTAAACTGACTATTGGTAGCCTGCTTTTCAAATACCTGTTATCTGTTTCATTTAACGTTTCATCTATTTTTCGTTATCCTAACTAATTCACAGCAGAGGACTGAGAAAGTGGCGAAACATAGTGCACAACCTTCACTTCGATGATGCGACTTAATAATGAACTCCGTATGTGATTCTGGTGTTTGTTTATCGTATCTACAGTATGTGGCAATTTACTGAATGCTTTTTCCATTTCCACTAGTTTTTAGTATATTTATTCAATCGGTGTTCAGTCATTGATTGTTTAACTCGTTATGTTCAGGACTCATTACCTCCTCATTATGAACAATGACGGATTCTTAATATATTTTCATCCATACAGGATGTATAAATAAATGTGTATATCTGCCATTGTTTTTCCATAACTTATTATGTAATAATCAATTTCATGATATTTGGTTAATGTTGATCTCTGAAGTGTATAATAAAACTTTTTTTGGTTTATGTTGTATATTGTTTTATTTGTATCTTTTGCTTTCTACGACTGAGAGAATTCGATTCTATTTCGTCGTGGCATGAAGATGTCAACTATATAAATATTTGAAACAATTCAGTAATTTTCTTGTCACCAAATGTGAGTTGTTTATGTATTTCAAATACTATGACTATATGAACTAAAATACTATTTGTTCATGGAATCGTGAATTTTCCTCTTTATATCAGAGGTGTTGTCGTGCCTTGTCATTGGTTAAACGCTTTTCAGTCAATGGCAATGACAGCTGCATTATATGGCAAGCTTACATTTCATTTGTATACTCCAGAATTTCATTTCGTTGGCCTGTTATTTGTGACATCCCTACGAAATTGCTTACGAAACTCGATTGTTTGGAGCGCATCGTCAAGCGTTGGGGATTCATCACCATTAAGCTTCCACTGAAAGTCAGACTTGATCGAGGCTGTGTCAAATAGATTCGAGAAGTTGCTAATCACGCACACTGTCATCCTCACATCTTTTTTTATTGTTCGTGCGCCAAATAGGCATGCAAGACACTCTCGCAAATTGTTGATGCCGTTTTGTAAACCTGCGTTCTACAAGTCATTTGTCAGATTTTCTTCCGAAACGTGATTTCTTCTGTACACATCTCACCAAAAACCGCTATTTTATATTTCGATTTATCAACAAAGCATTATATATAAATAAGAAAATACACTTTATTTAATGTTTAATCACTTCTGTGTTCACATTTCTGCCTCTCTCAGTAGCATTGTTTCCATATAGTTTTCTTGTATACAATAAGAAACTAATGTTGTATCGAAACTCTTTATTTATAGTTGAAATGGCAATAAAATCAGAAATGCTGTTTATTTGCGTATTTTCGTATTTTCTGTTTGAATGTATATCATGCAACATTAGCCTTATTTTTAAAAAGTTGAAGAACTGCTGGTATGGCATGTCAAAATTAAGCTTCACATTAGGCATTGCCTTGATTGTATCTGCAAGTGAATTTTAGCACTGAAACACGGCAAAACCGTAACATGCATCTGTCCCGAAAGATACTTTTGAGACGCCGGGACAAAATCGCCGAAACCGGGAAAGTTCCGGTAAAACCAGGATGTATGCTCACGCTGGTCTACTAATGTCACGTTATTGTGATTGAATTTATCTCATTGCAGCGAACTATCAGTTAGCGCCAACGCTCAGCAAAAAAGTAAAAATGTATGAATAAGTAACACACACTTGCATGACTATCGTGTCTGATGTATTCTTGATAGCTTAGGTCTAACATTGATAATGAAAAAGGAAATTTCAAATATAACAATAAATTCCAATTTGTAACAATGAAATATGTTTATCTTCAATGTTACTTCCTTGTTACTCCATCTTCATACAGCCTGTCTAAAAACAGATGTTAACAAATCCCGGGATTCTGAATCCCGTAAAAATAATGTGATCCTGTGATCTCGGAATTGAAAACCTTAGCTGCGTGTACATAACAACTGTGGTCAAAGTAGAATATTTCTCTATGAGCAAATTAATTCCGATATTTGATCGATCCCGGGATTGAGCTAACCTGAGGCAATGTAAGCAAAAACTGTGGTCTACTCATCAATTTGCCTCCGAAAATCTCAATCCCGGGGGTTGGCTAATTGCTAATCCCCCAGGTCAATCCCAGTTTTGAGTGATTCGCTAATGTTAATTTTGCTAATTTCTCAATCCCAGGATTGGAATTGCCGCTCTGTAGCAACTAGCAAGGCGCAGCCGCTGCCAGAGTTAACAATCAGCGAACATATGCTTTGCAATCCTTCTGCTAGAGACTAAGCTGACTCATTCATTCTCTTCATTTAATGAATAGCATCTGCGTTTCAGTTGATCGACAGAAGTGCAAGATACTAACCATCAATCGAGCACTGAAAACATATCGGTCTCTCATTGGCTCATTCCTGACAACTTATCGGCGGACGTGCGCGTATTCACCCTCTGCAGTCCTATATTATTCTGTCTATACCAGGGGTGGGCAACCTTTTCCTAGTTGCGGGCCACATCAAGGGTCCCATAAGCTTCGCGGGCCGCAAGTTTCAGCATACTTATTTAACGATAAAATGATGTCGTCATTTGATACTAGGTAAAGGATGAAGCCGGGTCTGGCCAGATCCAGGTTCATCATTTAACCGCTAAGTTCGAAAGTTGGTTAAAAGATGATATCGGATATCTAATTTTGTGGTGTAAAAATACGTTATATTCATAGATTTGCCACAACCCTGCATTTGAGGTGAAAAATCTTTTTAATGAAAACTTTACTTTACTTATTATTTAATTCAAGCGTGAAAAAATACAACGATGTATCCTATTCTAATGAGAACGTTGAGTCTGGATGTCCTTCGAGATTTTGTCGATGTCTGGTATGAAGGAAGACGTTGCAACCCTAAGGCCATTTTCCAAATTTTCGTCACTAAGGGTGGATCGAAACGGGGACTTCATGAAGTTGAGACGCGAGAATATCTGCTCGCAAACATACGTCGAGCCAAACAATGCCATCTTCTTTGCAGCGAATGCACGAAGATTTGGAAATTCGTCTCTCGTGATGCAATTTCGGTAAAAGTCGCCAATTGATGATTTGTTAAATCTAATTTTCATCTCTTCTTGGTTCTGTAGTTCTATCAGTTCCAATTGAAGTTCTGGCGGCGCATCATTCACAAGCACGTCGAGAGGTGTGGCGAATATTTTCCAAGTCGCATTCTGACTCCATAAATCTTGGAAGCGGTTACTGAAATCATCAATGAGCTTTTGAATTTGAGCAGCGAATTCAGTTTGTTTATTATCCAAATGTCCTCCGCCACTGTATTCACTGAGTGTGCTGAAATGTGAGAGGTCCAGCTTTTCAATTTGTTGTCTCCAAAGATTTAATTTGGTTTTGAATGCATTGATATGAGCGAACATTTCATGGGCATATTGTCCTTTCTTTTGTAACTTAAGATTGAGTTCGTTCATGTGCATAGTCAAATCCACGATGAAAGCTAAGTCCAACATCCATGAGCGGTCGTCTAATTCAACCATGTTTTGACCTTTAAAGTCAAGAAATTGTCTGATTTCTTCACGTAACTGAAAAAAGTCGAATGACAATAGCAAGTCAGCGATTACACTCTCTCATACATACTAACGCTGTCTGAGGCAGAGAATATTTATATAACGAGAAGGAAACGTCAGTCAGACAATAAGCGACCATGACGCGCGCGCACTGTGGGCAAAACATGCGTTAGCTGCCTCAAATTATTAAGTTTCTTAATGAATGCGTGTATTTGGCTCTTGTTAATAAATATATATTGCCTTGAATTAATTAATGCGAGTAATGAAGTATTTAAATTTTAAAGTAAGAATATATGGACGTCTATATTATCCTGCTCTCATCGCGGGCCGTACGAACCTATCTCGCGGGCCGCACGTTGCCCACCCCTGGTCTATACGATGAAGCAGATGAATCTTCCCACGCTTTCTATTCAAGGTCATCAACACGAGCTGAGTGAGAATGAATGAGTGTTCGAAAGAGACTTGATGCCCGCTGGATTAGGAAACCCATTAGGAATAAGGGAACCTATCTATGGAGTTCCAGTCGGGATTTCGATTTCGCTAACTGATAATTAATAGGACACATTTTCATTTCATTGCAGTCATTGTTCTATTTCGACGTACTACTTCAGATCATGAGGATGCTCATGATCCAAAATTTCTTTTGATACGCATGTGGTCACTGGTCACTAATGATGAAAATGCACCTGGATATCAATATACACTAAATATCATCCACAAACAAGTTATCCAGTAAAAAAATCAGAAGAAAAAATACAAGTTATATGGGTTATACTTAACATTTTTGCTGTAAAATAACATAGCTTCAGTAGTCAAAAGTACATTTCTGAAAAAATCAAGGTAGGAAACACACTATGGTGTCGGTTTCGATTAGATGATCTATTAAATTGGGCTGCGACATGTTAATCATTAATTTGATAAAGAAAATCAATAGTCTTGTAAGCATCGCTATGTAGTTGTACAGGATGGAAGCGCCTTGAATATCCTAGGATGGTTTTGGCAAGTTTTTTAATAGCAAAAGTACTATTACCAAAACATTTTCATAGCTTGTATTTAAAACAAAGAAACTATGTAGGGCATTGTAAACCTCGTTTCCTTTATCTTCCAGTTTACAACTTTTGTATATACATACACGATGGTGGAAAAGAGTAATTTTTTGCCAAGAAATTGAAATTCAATATCAAATGCAATATTATACATGCCTGCAAAAGTCACAATATACATATTCATCTTGTACTGATTAGCCACTGAATGGAGCTGCGTTGAGGCCCATGAGAAAGTTAAACATAATCCACTGGTCTGCGGGCTGACTTAGGTTGACAACCTTTGATCTCCATGAATGTGTATTATTTCTCATACGATGATGAAAATCATCACAGCAGCCATTTATAATAGAATATAATGCTTAGTAATTCAAATTATTAATTGAAGTTGTCCGAATGAGGACTGATGTCGTTCTCCAATCCGCAAGTGTACAGATACAATGCTACTGTAACCATTGGATTAATCTGTTTGTGGATTGATTATGTTTGCAATACATAGCTCATTCATCATCAAATAGCTCTTAATCAATATTCGCTAAATAATCATATGATCTGGAACAAGTCATTTCCAAAATTCTGTTATCGAGGTAACTAATTGTGACACATCGTGAAGAGATAGACCTACACAGAAAGTTGCTGGTCAGCATTCATCACAATTCATCGGAATTTATAAAAAGCGAATGACTGATTTCGAATGCATGAATGGATGACTATGAAATAACTTACCCTTTTCAAAAGAGCGGCAAATTGCTTTCAATTCAGAGGTGGATGTTGAATTCCTCAGTGCTAGATATCCAATAGGCTGCTTCCATGCGGATGTTGCTCCTCTCAAGTACATAACGAACAGATGGTCTGCTTGTTTCCTGAAAGATAGTTGGCTGTGTGCGGAGATTGACTCAGAGAATCCTTCTATCTTGTCAATCCAGCGGAAGGACGGGAGGGTAGACATCAAATGCCAGAATTGCAGGCCTAGAACAAAACGCAACACATTAAGTTACCAATTTGATCGCCTACAAATCAGTTTACAATTCGCTGGTTCATTTAGTCTAGGCTGAAAGTTCACAAGACGCCAGTGGCATACTTTTAATAGCGGATGCATTAAAAATGTTTAACTTTATTGGCCTTTTTTCATTTGGTCCATCACATCTTGTGTATTCGCATAAATGATAAATTAGTTTAAACCTATTCATTTCGTGTATTCAGATAGCAGTTGATCGTAAATGGGTAGTATTATTCAATCAGTTCTCTATTTCTCATTTGTTACTTGCGTTTCTACGTCATGCGACACATTCACAAATAAGATAAGCTTTCAGAAAAAGATGTAACACTCTGTGATTGATTATGACAATACCGCCATAATCATCATATGCGACTGAGGGACAAAAATCATCTCAACTTTAGAGCACACAAATATCTTGAAATTGGAGGTGAGCTGCGGCAGAACTACTGACTCACCACAATCTACATATTACACTCTGGACCAAATAGGCAAGGGAAAAGGATAAATTTTCGGCATCGAGCATGGTGCCGATTACTTTTGAAAAGCGGAAAGACCTCCAGGTCTTTGTCGTGAATATGGTGGTGAGCAGAAGCCGAAAACATACGAATTCATGTAGGGCATATATTTCAAACAGCAAAACAGCTTCTAAACAAGGCAAATGCAACACCACCCTCTTCATCTCCTCTCGCAACAACTACCACCTTCCAAACACCAAAGTTTTCAGCACAGGGAAGCACACCTCACCCCCCATCACACAGCTATCCAAAACAACAACAAAGTAGCTACTTGATACAAACACACACCCATCACGTCGGTACGCACCTAATGCAGACAAGACAACAAATAATTCACGCAATCCCTCACAGTTCACAAATCAGAACAAACACTCGACTGACGTACACGCAGAACACCAACACAACTCCGCACCAACAAATCACCCTTCTTAAAAGAATACCTACAATACACAGACTCCTCTCTCCACTCTTCACTTCTATGTCCCCTCTGAAAATCACAACCGCACGAAACAAAACACCTCTCCGCTTACACACACATATATACAATGCTCACACTATGGGACCTGTGGGTTGCCCCGTCAGCTGGGCATATAGCTCCTATGCCACTGGGAGCAGGCGATTGGCCCGTCCTTGATGGCTCATTCTCATTAGCAAGCAGGTAGTGAGTTGACACCAACGCCTATATAATTAATCATTCTGCAATAAAAGGGATCCCTTGCACCAAGGTCTTTCCGTTTTTTAAAATAAATTGAAAATGATTTCCATTAGATTTCCATGACAATCAATGTAAAGCTTGCATTTCGAAAGAGACGGAAAATAGTGAGCTCATCCAAGAACACGCGGATATCACGATGCCATTTTTAGAATTACAAATTTACAAATCATATAAAATTCCGGAGTCAGATTTCGAAAAGCAAAATTTTCAAATACGATTTTAAGACGAGACTTAACTACAGAATATGATAGTTTAGCAATACCAATTTCCCTGACGTGTAATTTATAGCTGTTCGAAGACAGAAGCTGCTCTTCCGGTAAGCCTACATTTTGCAGTATCTACTCTTGCAAATATATAATATCCTTCCACATTACTTCCAAGTACAATAGGATGGACCCTCTTTTCGTTGTGGTTGAACAAACGTATTTTAAAGTTAACCATTCAAATTCGAATGATTGACTGATGGCGGACGATGCTGAATCATGAAAGAAAGATTCCACGAAGCACGAAAAATTACTTTCTAATTTAAGTTATACCATTATATGCAGTCGATTGCTAAGTATCAATCACAATATACCTTATACACACACAATATATGTCACAATACCTTATAATGCTCCTTCATTTATAGAACTTACCTCTCCTGTGGCTTTCCTGTAGATAGCATTATTCCGAGCTGCTGGATTAATACAGGGCAGATGAGAAATGTCCGCACGATGAATTTAAGGGGGCTTCATAGGTGCAATTCGGGATGGCAAGAAGTGGGATCTGAGATCACGATGCGCAGCTGCGCTCTTAAATGATGGTGATAAACAAAAAGTTCTTCAACACTGGAAACCACCTTCTCCCATTGGCACCAAAGTCACCGTCGCTCCATTGATGAGAAATCAAGTCCTTCTTCAGTTGTGAACTACTCGCACTTGTTATTTTATCTTCCTTCGTGGTTTTCTTTCTCAACTTCGCGTTTTGAGAGCTTATTTTCTGAAAAATCAATTAAATCATGAGTAACAAAATTGAAGATGTTTCATAAATCACGCATAAGATGTTACTTAATTAGTCATTTGACTGAACTTCATTTTTGTATTGCAAAGTTCTATGATAAATTCTGCGGAAATAGATGAAAGCCGGACCTAAAACAAAATGCATAGCAGTAACACAACAGGATAATGGCGATATAATCTTATCAAAATAATAGCATTATTGATAAACCATAACGTAATGATATGCCGGTATATCGCGAAATCCGTCAATGTAGTGCTCCATGTATGAAAACGAATTCTGATATACATATATAAACGAAATGTGATTATATGAGCTCTCACAAATTTTCACAGTATAACAACAGATATTCCTATAGTCTCATAGCAGTGTTTCCTAACCGAGGAGAGATCGCCAGGGGGTCCACGTAGGTCAAGGGATGATTTTTTTTGGGGGGAGGGAAACTTTAGGAAATATGCCAGGGGTTCACAAGAGCACCAGAAGCTACTCTTTTTAATACATCCCTACCATACTTCTGCAAATCACTTAGTATACTGTGATCGGACGTCATGAACAATCATAATTTTCATCATGATCATTTCACTTTGTTGACTCCAAATCTGCCACGTTGCTGAGCTGTGAGCTACAAGGTTCGAAAAAGGCACGTATTAATTCAAAGACTAAGTTATTCAGCATTGTCAATAAGTTAGAATTCAGGCATAGGAAACTCATGACACACGACTTCGCGATCACTTGCCAATTTTACCATGCTTCCGATCATATGCCATGCGTCCGTGGTTTGATCATCACAGAGCATGTCCTTCCACTCATGAATGACTTCCGGCACCGATTCCAGGATTTGTAAGAAATGGAAGAAATGCAAAGCTGCCTACCTCAGTCATCTGTTTACAAAGCGTAGCATTGAGAACTGCTACCAAATGGAACTGGTTGACAATTCGAACGGAGTTGAATGGGCAAGAAGGTCAGGATACACTGGAGTATGCCATCGAAAACCAAGAATATAGTACAACCCAGGTTTGAAAAGTGTACATTTGATAACAATGTCTTCCTTGGAGGTCAAACCAGGCTTGAATATGTGGAACCTTAGGAAACTACTTCAGTAATCACAGTACATAATTTAGTCAACCATTGAAGATTTGTGGAAATCTGAGAGGACAGCCCACTTAACATCTTCTAGATTCTTCATTATGGAATGACACTGCACCAAAATAAGCAGAAGATTTTATTTGCTTTGAATTTTTGAACGAGTTTCATTTGAAACGTGCCATACTTAAAGAAATGCATCTCGGTTCCTTTTTATCTACGTATATTTTATATGTAGTATATGTTTTATTTTTATATGGTTATCCAGATAATCCAACCAAGACCTATAAATCGCTAACTTCCTGAAGCTCATTGGAGCGGCAGCTCTAACTGCATTTCGAAAATTGGATAAAATCCTATTGAAATTCAACTCTGTGACATCTTGTATTTTTCTTTAATCGTATATTGAGTACGAGCTAAAAACTCTCAGAGCCAATTAATTACATCACAATTCAATAACTAGGTAAATCAAGGAAACCACAAATACCGGTACATGGAAACTATGTACTAAGTCGTCATATTTTAACTCCACAAATTTAGTAGATCTTTCTGACGAATTCAAAGTCCGGATATCTCGATCTTCAATCCCAGGATTTCAGAAACAAAAAATTAACCAGAATTATTGGACACAAACTTCAATCGGAAACAGACGTATTATTTCGTTCTCCGTTATTTCGTAAGTACAGAATTCCTCTAAGTAAGTAATGCGAGAATTTCACACAATGACATTGTTTCACTGCCAATTTTTTTCTCCGCAGGTCTCGAACACAAGCGAAAGCGTGTGGAATGGTGTGAGCAGCATCTGTCGTGGAGCACAGAGGAATGGCGTCAAGTGATGTGGACGGATGAATCCCGTTTCACTTTGGATTTTCACGATGGTCGCATTAGAGTGCATCGAATGGTTGGTGAGAGGTATTTACCCTGCTGCATATCTGAGCATGACCGCTATGGTGGTGGTAGCGTGATGATCTGGGCCGGTATCTGGTACGGAAGTCGAACTGTCGCAGTGCATTGGC
This sequence comes from Prostheceraeus crozeri, assembly GCA_907163375.1. NCBI lineage: Eukaryota > Metazoa > Platyhelminthes > Polycladida > Euryleptidae > Prostheceraeus > Prostheceraeus crozeri. The sequence goes on from CAJQUW010011985.1 coordinate 228,743, forward strand.
CTTCACGCTCCCCCGACCTGTTTCCGATCGAACATGCTTGGGATGAACTTGGTCGGAAAGTGAGAGATGCATATCATCATCCGCCATCAACACTGACAGCTTTCAGAGAGACTCATCGATCAATGGTCATTTCTGGATCAGGAACGGCTTGATCATCTTTGCGACTCGATGCCGATGAGACTTCAAAGCTGCATTTCAGTGCGGGGAGGACATACTCGGTACCAATGTCTCCCATTTATTCAAATATAATGTTTTATACAAAATGGTATCTTATAATTCATGAGTGTGAGTGGAATGAAGTTCATATATTACAGTGGAGCATTTTTTATGTCAGGCAGTATATATACATATATATATATATATATATATATATATATATATATATATATATATATATATATATATATATATATACTCAGTGACAAAAAGAATGAAACAAGTCCTGATATGAATACTTATGACTTAAACTTGGTTGTACTGTACGTTTGTTTGTTGTTTGTAAAAGGAGAACTCGAATGCTGTACTCAAAAACATTTAATTTGATACTCATGATTTTATCAACTTAAGTTAGAAACGGGTGTGACCACCGTGAGCATCCGAACTGGCATCGATGCTTGAGGGCATGGATGAGCACAGTCGCTGGATGAATGCCAGGTCTAAGAGGTTCCACTGCTCGATCAGTCTGTCGGCCAACATCTTCAAAGACACTGGTGGTTGGTTGTACCTCTCCCTCACTCTGCGACCAAGTTCATCCCAGCAGTGCTCGATGGAGGAGAGGTCGGGAGAACGTGAAGGCCATTCCAAGGTTGGGATTCCACTGCTTGCTATCCTGTTAGAGACCACTGAAGCGCGATGGGGCCTTGCGTTGTCATCCTGAAAAATCAATTGATTCGATGTCACTGCTGGAACCACGACCGGTGTCACGATCTCGTCGGCATATCGCTGTCCTGTCAATGTTCCTTTCACTACGATTGCTGGCATTTTTCCATTGTGCCAGATACCGGCCCAAACCATGACACTACCGCCGCCGTACCGGTCGTGTTCTTTGACGCAACATGGAGCAAATCGTTCACTTGGCAAGCGATGAACACGGATCCGACCATCATTGAAATCGAGAGTAAACCTCGATTCATCAGTCCAGAGCACACGTTCCCACTGACTGTCACTCTACGACTGATGACCTTGACACCACGTCACTCGTCTCCCTCGATGTTCCAGGCTCAGCGGAATTCTCACAGCGGGTCGTCGAGACTGTATACTAGCTTCTCGCAATCTTCGATATGCAGTTCGAGCGCTACAGGCAACGTTCCCAGCAAACTTCCAGTACACAATTAGCTTCGGGACGGACACAAATCTGTTTCTTTTAGCAGCTAAAACTAAGCGTGCATCTGTCCGCTTGGATGATACCCTTGGTCTTTCTGATCCGTTCTTCTTTTCCACATTTCCTTCTGCTTTCCAACGACACCACCACCTCCATACAACGACCCTTGAAATTTTCAATTCTTTCGCAACAGTTGTAGAACTTTGCCCACAACGCATCATCCCAATTGCCATTCCTCTGGTAAAGTTATTGTGCGCCATTTCATAAGTCAAATCTGGTCAGCAGTAGGTGGTGATTCTGTTCAACTTCTAGCTGTTACTGTGATCAATATCAAATTTTGAAATTTGATGGTCCTATATCATTTCCCTTATCATATGGAGTTCAATGGTGATACATAGAAAGCGAGATATCATCTCAAACCATAGAAAAAAATTGAAACAAACTTCCATTCAAGTCAATGATAGTTGGTTTCATTATTTATGTCAGTGAGTATACATAATCCAAGCAGTATGGGCGACAATTTGTGTTTTGTGAAATTGATCAATATTTAGCTTCCTGTAAAAATGCCTATCATGGAAGCACATTTCGATCACCCCAATGCATAGAAGGATTTACGCACTAGTGCCTAATCGGAGATTACTCATTCCAATTTAGTTACCAGTTACCTTGTACGACTACCGAAATAAGTATATTCGTTACTAAGAATTCAATAGTCTGCAATTCATTAAATTGTTTTCGATACCACAAGAAATCATAACAATGTGCATGCAGCCTAAAGTAGAATAAAAAATGCATTTCGATTTTTTGATTTATCATTCCATAAAGCCATACGAACTAAGAGATGAACAATTCCATAAATAACGCACGGGCGTTTTGACACTTAGTCGTCATTTCTCATCATGACTTTATTCATGAAAATTGCACCATACCATGCCAAATTAGTCTGAAATATTAATCACTTCAAATATTCAAAAGTACTCCCTCTTTCGACGCTAGAGGTCAAAAGGTCACTGTAAAGCACGGACCACGCAATATGGAAATTTACGGAAAATCTGGTATTCCACAAATGTTATGATGAAGAAGGAAAGCCTACTTACATGCACCTGCTCTGTCCATGTCCGATGTCCAACCTGCTCGTATATGAACGGATTCAGGCATAGAGCTTATTTGGCCGTATTTATATTGAATAATTAACAAATACTGCATGACTATACAATTACTGCTGCCTTTCACTCTTTTTGTCATGGATTAGTAGTATAAGAGGTGTTCAAATTTCAGGAAATCCGGAAATTCCTTGACCCTCTGAACAAATTCCATTGAATCTTGCATTTTTCTGCTCAACGACCCATGCTTTCTTGTGTTCTCACTAACACAACTTCTTGTTCTAAGTCGACTTATTTTCATTTGCATTGAAAATTAACGACAAGATATCGTGCTATTTCACAGCGTGTGAGAATATGCAGAGAAAACCGCATGTTTATGAGCTTAAATCTACCGTCATCTAGTAAAACTCAAGCTGGAAACTGAAACTTCCAACGTAGATATCATTGATCCTTGGACAAAAAAGCACTAAAATTCATCTGAATTCAAAGTATGATTCCATTATAAAAGGATCGATATTCGTTCGAAGTTCGAATATCTGAATTCTAAAGAAAACATCTATCCTGATTAAAATACTCTTACCAGAAGACTATCTGATTTTATGAAACGCGTATTTACGAAATATAACATGATAAAACGAATCTATGAATTTCCAAAAAAATATGAAAGCATGACGGTAGCGACTCTTGCAGCAATTAATACATTTGTTAGTTATTTCATAGCCTGCCTTAAACTAGGACATTGATACATGACGTCTTCAGACTGGTCCAAACACACGGAGTAGTTCTTCAATTCATTCAGCTCCTTCTCCAACATCTTCGAGTGTGAATATTTCTTGTCCACATTTGAGTCATAGAAAAATATTTTAATTAGAGATGACAAAGAATCAAACTGTCAAAGCGAGTGCTCTTCATTCAAACTAGCTTATTCAATTTGTTTTCATTAGAAAAATTCCCGAAAAAACTCTACGATAAAAGACTGATAGGTGATTCATTTATTAACAGCTGTGTTGACCACTAAAGCTCCGTTGCCGCGTTGCCTACTTTGAACTCATGTCATGCAAGACGACATCAGGGAGTTCCAAAGAACTCTTTGTACTCTAGAACTCCCTGTACCACATGTTTGGGCATTAAAGTTGCAATACCCAAATATTTCTCGTCATTTGACAATTTTCAAAGCAGTTTTATAATCTCTGATTTTCCTTTGATAAGAAAATGCTTCCTTCCTTATTTATTTTCAAACTACTCGCGGGGTAGAGTTCTTCCTCTTCTCTGCCTGAAAACATGTTTCAACTCTTCGTGTCATTACATTGATCAGGTTCAAATAAATTTCATTCAAATGATTTCCCCTAATCATGATGAGAGCTTACCTTGCTATAAGACCTACCGAAGAATTGCATGTTCTACTGAAAGTTCTCCATAGATGGTATGTCCGTAGACTTTTACGGACTTTTAAAGTTCGTAAGTTGAGTCCGAAAAGAACTCAGTAGACCTAAATTGTCTGCAGGTCTCTCATTCTCCTTGTCTTAGTGTGCGAGTCATCCGTGACACCATTCTTCGCACATTTCACTTGGAGTTCTGAAGATGTTCTCGGAATCAATTTCGATAAACGGAATTTGACCATCTCGCTCTGATCATTTCCGTAATCATCCGCAGTTGCAGCGGTGGTCATAAAACTAGCCTGTCTCTCATCGAGTCTCGTTATGATACGACTGACAAGTGTGGCTCATTTTAAGTTGAACAGCAACTTCACTGTGACATATCATTTTAGCATTTTCTAACGGGTGGCGACGTGTACTCAGCGTATCCAATTGCACATGCCTATCAAACGCACCGAGGAGTCAAGTTTATGATTAAAACAGACGAATGTGAAGCCAATTCTCAAAAATTGATGATACTAGCGATATGTAGGCCGGACCATATGCCACGATCAATTTTACCGATCGATTCCGGATTGAAATCTCAATGACACTGTAAAGCGGACGATGTGACGTTGCACTGTAACATCAGCAGGATGCTGAACCGTGTCAAACGTCTAATTTGATGTCAAATTCATGATAACACCACGCCAATAAAGAGATCATGACACAGAATACCAGTAATCATGAATGAAGCATATATTTTAATAATTAATTCTTGAAAAAACAATATCAAGGAAATTCAATTGCAGTTCGAAGCTCATTTTTGCGGGTTTCTTTTTACAGTTTTACGACCATTTGCGTTACTGCTGTCACGGTATCACGCATCTGTCAGAGATACTTTTCCAACCAAAAATCAGGAGGAAACCTTCAGACATGCTTAATAGCTGTTAGAACACACACAAACAACATGCAACATACGAATTCCAAGCTGAACACTGACATTGAAGAGGCTACCAGACCTAGCCTGACAGCCCTCACATTGATACCGGTACACCAACTGGACTCTCTACATAGAGCGTTTTCTATTTTCAGATTCTTCGCGCAACAGGGGCATCTCTTTTTATAATTCCTGAAAACGAGCGCCGAAGTCAGGACCAGGCGTGATAGATTCGAGGTTGACAACGCGCCTGCAGTATATACATAGATCTACTATAAGAATTTCTAAACAAAATTGCCAATTCGTTGAGGATGGCCATCTGACGCCTGTCTCTCACTTCTCAATAACATCCCATGTACAAATTCCAGCCCGGATTATCATTTGAATTTACTAACCTCAACCTCTGCCTTGCGTGGTATATAGATTTAAAAACGTGATTTGACTATCGTTTCCCAAGCAATGGACACCGATATGGGGCTTGAAAAGCACCCTTCATATTACAATCATTTGAAAATACACAACATATAAAAAAATGCAACATGAAAGGCAACAATGCCTACTGTGCTGAAGTGGTGTCAAAATGCAAGCCTACACCATGTTCCTCGTCAGTGAATCATTCAAATCGACAAAAAAATGCATGAACACCTGGTACCTATAAGTATTTAGTTTCATTGAATCCAACAGCAAAATTCGTTATGTCAGGGAATTTATCGAAACTCAACTTCCCCTTGACGTGGCTTGCTCCGATGTGTATTCGTGCAATTTACTGCGCTGCGGCACAGTAGGGCATGCTTTTGAACGATGACAGTCAACTGGTTTGAAGAGACTATCTAAGACCAAGCGTTTCTTAGCAAAACCAAAAATACAAACAGCTTGCAATGAATTGATATTTATCAAGTGATACCTATAATTGCCTTAAGAATAAAAAAATCCAGTCATTTCGGAAAACTTCGCAAATATTGCTTTGAAAAAAAAGTATTTATAAATGTATTTTATAATCTTATACTTTGTATCATTAAATATCTGTCCTATCATATTGTCAAATGTCTCTACGCTTTTGAGGTGTGACTAACTAAAGATAATCGTTAAATGGCTGCCAAAGACAGCAACACTGCGACCGAAGCGATAACACACGTGATTCTAATTATTCCGCAAATTTAAAAAGAAGGTTACTACTCATCGAAGATGGCTGACCGTATTTTTTTGATACACTCTAACAAAAATGATTTCCATTTTTTTAACATGCGTTCAATGGGGAGTTTTCCATCTTTATAATATACATTATCTTTGATTACGCCGGTTGGCGAAAAATCAGCTCGCATTAGTAAACAAGTATCTACCAACTATTTATAGCAACTTCTTCGCCAACTGTCGTTTTTTAATTTTACACATGGTTTTGGATAGATAATGACCATCTTCACATGCGGAGATAGTTTTTACACAACAATGAACCTTTAAAAAAATTATCCACAAAATCGCTACCTCGCCAGATAATCTGTTGATATTAGCAAGATGCGTTCCCATAGGGCATGTCCATGCTTATTTTGAAGCTTGGCAGACGCTTTTCGGAAATTGAACTCGTGCATCACAACTTTGAACATGCAGGAGCAATGATGTCTTCCTCGCTGCATCAATCGGAAATGTCGTGGACTCTTGAATAACGTATTCGAAGAGGCCTGCATGCATTGATGTTTGGGTTTTCACAAATGTCTTTCACCTTCATCTCTCTCGGTCCCATTCAAATTACCCTGAGAGATATCATTGCAAAGATATTTAACACTACTTGTTTATATGGAGCTAGATTGGACATAATTCAATTATCGTGGCACCTCTCTCGTTGCCTAATTAGACTGGCAAAAAAGCATTACGAGTATAGGGACAATACCGGTTTTTTGCAAACTGCTCTGAATGGGTTTCACGCGAATCACGATTCCGCGGTTTTTCTTTTCACAAATAACGAGAGAAATAATGTGGTGCATAAATGATTAGTTATCGTTCAAGTCAGAACTATAAAAATCGTTGACAAGTTTTGAGTGAAAACAGGGGTGTAATTGCATTTTTGCAGTTATCTCCAGTGTTTTGCGAGGTCACGATTTGTATTTGGTTCAGGCATTTGAATTATCAACCTAGTTATCATTTGGAACGTTTGTGGTGGATTTTACTTGTGTTAATTACGTGCGAGAATTATTTTTGACACAAGGTTTTCTCGGAGTTATGATTTAGTTGTTTAATAAAGCCACGTGCTTTGCTACAATGGGTAATGTCATAGGGTTATTGCTGAAAATTTAATTAAAGTTTGATGATTAGATGATGTAGTCAGTTTAAGGCAGTAGCTATTACACCGGCTGGGCCGATACAACTTCGGTTTTGGCTATTGCACCGGCTGAGCTTTTACAACACTACACCATGTCTGTTGTTCCACCTCGTGTTTCCCAGCTGTTAAAGACTCCAAGTGACTTAATGTAGCAAGAAATATGTACAGTGATGTGACCTAATTCTATCTTGTCTCGCCTTCAGCCTTAGAGGAATTTTGTGAACCCATTCGTGGGAAGCATATTTCATATAGTTTTGAACTACTCCAAAACACTAAAAGAGACCCTGTTTGTGATCAATTCTTATTTTTTTCTAGAATCTTATTGTGGTTGATATTTTTGTGTACAATTTGGTGTAGATGTTTTCTACTTTTCACTTGTGATGCGATCTCAGTCTTCTCAGTCGCTGTGATACTCACGAGAACGAAATTGGACCGACTCAGCCGTTGTAGCAGCCATCACTGCCTTTCATTTCTTGTCTTTTCAATGTTGCTTTCTTGACTTGATTCCAATTATATGTGGGCCTTAATTTTTGTGTTAAATGTTTTAGCAAATTATTTTCTATTTCAACAAATAATCATTCAAGTAAATACTTGAGAGGCAGTATAGACGACATGTACATCGACAAGCTACATACAAGTTGAGCATATTACGGATCCTGTAGATGATGATAGTTCTTCATGATGTAGCCCACTTGTCTTCCGAAAAGTGAATCTTGTCAATTAATGATGCGGACTTTAGACGTCTATATAGCCTAGTCAACCACTTAACAGACATGATTTGCATCCTCAGTTCACATGTTTCTATGCTATTTCTAAGCACACAGTTGGTTCTTGAAATCCTATCGAGCATTTACTCATTTGTAAAATACTGTAATTGATCTTTTTTTTATCATTTCAATTTCATTCCAAATTCTTCAGAAATTTGTCAAATGTAAAGAACATAGATCTACTGAGCACGATTTTCTACAAGTCAGGATTCCGGTATTATTCTCATCTCTCCTACTGTTAGTTTCTTCTACAATTTCGTTTTGACTGTGTACACCCTCCGACGTATCACCTTCGCTCCTCCCGAATGCATTTCACTAGTCAACCGAGAAATTCAATTTTAGGTTTTTGGATCTGCCATTCAGGCAAATACCTCGATGCCAAAACTTCTTGTACCCGCAGATAATCAAGGAGTTGGGCACTCATGCCAACACTACACTAGTTTAGCCGAATTCTAGGATTCATGGAAAAATGTCACTCACCTATATATTTTTCGGTGGCAAATTCTCGAAAGTTACGATAACCGATGAAAATCAGTCAAAAATCACTTAACTGTAATTCTAGACACCACCTCTACGGTAGTTGTGGTGATAAGTGCGTGAAGCTGCTTGTTTATTAACAATTAGAAGGTAAATTTTTACAAATTTGATGCAATCTTGGACGGAAAATAAGTGAAGCCACCCTGTCATTCGTCCATGCTTGAACGGGATGAGATGGCCTACTAAAATTGCCCAGTTGGTAATATATTTGCATGAAGTACTCCCTGATTATTTAGAACTGATTATCTTTTCAATTGCTATTTCACTGCATTAAGACATCTCAGATGCCTGCCATATGAGTAGGCCTAAGTAGCAGTTCTTACTCTAGTAAGATAACTGTACCCAGGGTGGCGGCCGAGTGCGGGAATTTTGTTGTGTCCCGGAAATCACTCTAAAATTTTAGTGAAATAGCCAATTAGGTGGCTCTTAAATAGCCCGGCAATGCCATTTTGTGACTACTTACCACTAAGTTCAATGAGCAGAATTTCTTGGATTTCAACAGTTATTAATATGGCTGTTTTTAAGCCCACTATTTCTATTAAATTAAAGTGCATCAGAGTTTTCGTTGGAATTTCGAATGAAAGTCAGTGACTAAGCTAAGTCATGAGTTCGAAGCCATACAGTAAATCATGACAAGAAGGCCACGGGGCTTTAAAATCAACGGGGCTTATGTATAGACCACTGCTTCCAATTGTCGGGGTCGCTAGTTTTATGGAACCATCCGGAGCTTCTTCCAGCGGTAAAGATTTTGCTCTCTGACGCGGTCCCGACAATACCAGAAACGCTGGAAATATATCTAATATGTTGAGTATTTATTCCCAAGGGTTAGTTTGAATTGAAAACAGCCAGTCCGAATATACGTGTCGTATTATTGAAACAGGCACAGCGCGTTTATGAAAGTGCAATGTCATGCATGCGCATTAAGTCGCACATGAACGATAGTCAAGCCGAGCCGGTCACTGACAGTTCGGGACTCGGTAACAATAGCCGCATTGTCATAAGTAACAATGCGACAACACACCAATAATCCCCTCCTCAAATTTGAGCAGATCGACTCAAACATATTGAGCAGGATTATACCTCAATGGGGGCACTCCTTTATTCTCCCGATCCGATCGTCTCGGCCAGTCCGGAGATTCTGGTGGATGATAGGTGGTAGGAGATTCTTCCACGTACCGCCGCATTCTCCTGGCATTCCACAGGTTGCCGTCCGAGAGTTCGTAATTCCATCGACCCCGAACTTTGATGACTGTCAGCGGTTCGCTCCATGGGCTCCGTCCTTTCGGAGTGTGAGGTCGCCTCACTCGCACTTTATCTCCGACTTGATAAAGTGTCTTACCATGACCATTCGCAGACTCTCCCGATTCTCCTCTTCTCGTGCGAAAACGAACAATCTGAAAAGGAAGTCTATGTTGTCGACCGAGGAACTTCTCAGCCGGACTCTTCCCATCAGCTTCTTGACTGGTACTGCGAAATTGAGCCAATAATTGATTCAGATTTTCTTCCCATGATAGATGACTATTCTCGAACGTTTGAACGCCATGTTTGAGATACCTATTGAACGATTCCACGAATGCATTCTGTTGAGGTGTATAGACAGGAGTGAATTCTTGAAAAATGTCTCTATCCTGGAGGAAATTCTTCAATTCTTCGCTCTTGAATTGGGGACCGTTGTCTGTAATTATTTTCGAAGGATTCCCATATCTTGCAAAAATTTGACTGAGCCATGATTTGATCTTCCTTGTCGTAATATCCGTTGTACATAAGATTTCAGGGAATCGAGAGTAGTTATCTATGATCACCACCATATGTTTCATATGACTTGGAGCATTTGAAAATGGTCCCGTGGTATCCATAGATACTTCTTCCCATGCTGTCTCTGACACTCTCAGACTCATGTGGGGCATTTGAAGTTTTGGCGTTGACTTCGCTGAATCATTGCAAGGTAGACATTGTTTTACGAATCGTTCAGACTCCTTGTCCAAACCTGGCCACCAATAGAGCTCCCTCAATTTCCGCTTAAACCTCACTATTCATGGATGTCCTTGATGAGCCTTTTTCAGGAGATCTCTGCGCAATGATTGAGGAACAAGAATTCCGTTTTTCTCGCCACGAATAATATAACCATTTTCTATTGCCAATTCATGCCGTAATTTACATAATTGCTGTAGATCTTGGCTGCTGTCTTTGAGAGAATTTGGCCAACCGTTTGTTATGAATTTACAAACTTGCTGCAGAAGCGGATCAGACGACGTCGCATCTTTGAATATTTTGGCAGAAAAACCCTCTTCATTTATTTTCCGGAGTCTTTGCAATTGTTCTTCCTTATCTGTTTCAGTTGAACCATCCAAAAGTCGAGAAATTGCGTCAGGAACTATATTATTGACACCGCTTTGGTATTGAATTGTGAAGTCGAACTCTGATAACCGGTCCATCCATCTTCCAAACTTCGCTGATTTTCTTCTGTTATGAGCATTTTGCAATATTCCTGACAGAGGCTGGTGATCTGAACGTAATATAAATGGTCGACCCAAAAGATATTTTTCAAAATATTCACAGAAATACATTGCTGCAAAAGCTTCACGTTCATTGACAGCCCATCCACGTTCTCGAGGACTAAATGTATGATGTGCGAAAGCAATTGGAATGTCATGGATGTCATGGTAGTGATTTTCAGCCTTCGAAAAAGTTCTCCTGGACGTGATGGCCTACCTACATGGCTCTACAAAGACTTCTGTGATCCTCTGGTCCCCATCATCCATCATATCTGTACATTGAGTGTCAACAGTGGCATTTTCCCCGCTGCTGTCAAGCGGGCGTATGTAGTGCCTACACCGAAATGCAAAAAGCCACAATTTACTGATTACCGACCGTCTCTATTTTGCCTGTTCTGGCCAAAATACTTGAGAAAATCATACTGAAGAACTGGTTTCATTCCATCTTGCCAAAGCTTTCAAGTGATCAATTTGCATTCATACCAAGACATGGACAGGGGACTGTTTGTGCACTAACCTATATGGTCAATCGTATCTTGTCTCATTTGGATTCACCTGGTGCTATCAGACTTCTTATGGTGGATTTCACGAAAGCGTTCGACAAAATACCACATAACGTCATCATAAACTCGTTGTATTCACTTGCCGCTCCTATTGAACTCAATAAATGGATTCAATCATACTTTGATTCTAGAGTACAATGTGTGAAAACAAATGGACAACTTTCTTCTTGGTACCCAGCTATTAGTGGAGTGCCCCAGGGAGGTGTCTTATCAACTCTTCTGTTCGCCATAGCTGTTAACGATTATCATGCTCAACAACCAAATAGCACTCTCCTAAAATTCGCGGATGACTTTTTTATTATCCATGCCCTACGGCATGCCAGCGAAGATCTTAGTTCTGAACTTGACCATCTGACTTATTGGTCTGAATCTCATGGATTCAAACTTAACAATAATAAGACGAAAGTGATGAACATACAAACGAAACGGTCCATTGTTTTGGCTCCATTGGAAGATACAGCATCTAATTGTGAAATTGAAGCAGTAAAGACGGCAAAAATCTTGGGCATTACATTTGATGATCAGCTAACGTGGCACCATCACATTGAGAATGTCTTGAGCCGTGCCAGGAAAAGACTGTACATGCTCTACTCTCTTAAACGGATTAACGCTCCTCAGCGCATCATGTGGCTGGTATACTGTACACTCATACGATCGGTAGCCAGCTACAGCTTTCCTGCATGGTGTAGCGTTAACAAAAAAACTTGTTTCCGGCAGTTAACCCAATTTGGAGAACGTGTTTTCCGATTTTTGTGACTTGAATATGGCAAGACGCCTATCAAGTAAAGCGATGTGCCCTCAGCATCCCTTGGATGTGATATTTGACAAATCATCATCTAGGTCTTCTACTCGCAAAGGATTCCTTCACGGGAAAGTGATGGCCAAAACCAAGCGGTTTCAGTCGTCTTTCATTAGATTTGCTTAACTTTCTTTCATGTTTTATCTTCTGTAATGTTGTACATGCCACTTCCGAATCTTGTTTTGAAGTGTAATAAAGCCATATTATTATTATTATTATTACGCTTTCACTCACTGTTTGGAAGTATTTGTCCTTGTGAGTCAAACATTTTCCACAATAAAGTCTATCAAATCTAGAGCGCCTTAGCCTCAGTTGACGCGAAGAAACTGACTTACAAAGTGCAGTAACTACTACTAGTAACTAGGAATTTACTTGTTTTACTTGCGTCTAATAGGCGTAGATAGTGAAAAAGTTGAATAATGTGAACTGCAGTCCGCGGCCTTTTTTCCCTGCCAAATGCTGCCCGCGCCCGTATAAAGTTTGGACAATCCTGATAGAGGTTCAAGTTGCTTTCAAGCAACGACCGCAATCGGTAATGAATTCTCCATATCGACCACAAAGACATATTTTACTGTGCCGACTTGCGCATTATGGCATTTTCAGTGAAATTGCTCTAAATATTCTTGAGGAATTCTGAATGGACTTCCCTTGTCGCGTGTTATAAATTTAGAAGACCTAAAGGGCGCATCGAGTAATCTTGCTAGTTGCTACATTTTCTGATGCGTCGCAAGTCACACTGAGTTGATGATTGAAGATGTCTTGATACAGATAGTATTGGACTACATTTTACCAATAGCAATAGTAATTGATCTGACAAGAATGATGTCAAATACTAATTAATCTAGTCAGATCAATTACTATTGCTCTTAGTAAAATGTAGTCCAATACTATCAGTCGCATATTTCTATTCCTCCTTTTCCCTATTGAAATTTGTTAACATAGTTTTTACTTTTTACTAGATTTCTTGTCTACTCCACGGTGCGTCAAAAATCGATATTGCCAAAGAAATTCTCCACTCGCGATTTCTCTTTTTCTGAATACCTATATGCCAACTGATCTGAAAATCAAAATCCAAAAATCTTTTACAGGCGTCTTTGCAAATGGGACCACTTTTTTCAAAATGGCGGCCAAATACTTAAAATTGTTAAGTAATGATAGTTTTTCAGTCTCTAATTGATACATTCATGCACCCAAATCTAGCAAAAAATGACTCCCTATATTATTCTTGATTTTTTGAGATCATCTGTTTAGTATTGAAAGCCATATTACCTCATGTACAGGGTGTTCCATTATGAAAAATAGAAAACTAAATAATCGAAAATTGATATTTGGCTATCCTTGTATTATTCGGCTTTCATGCACCTAAATCAAATAAGAATGGATCTCTATATTTTTTCTAAATTTCTAAGACCATCTGATTGTCCATTTAAAGCCATTTCGGTACTTCTACAGGGTGTTCCAGAGTGGATAAAAATAAAAAGAAGTATTCGTAAATTGCTATTTCATTTACGAAATATGTGCTGTTTGACACACTTCAAATTCAATTTGTCACAAACTTGTTCTATAGATGAGAACCATTATATGTTGAGATCGCTCGAAGATTTCGAGACGGGAATTCGGGATGTTCATAAGATTTCACTTTATAGCGGTTCCATGTCTGTGTGAAATCATGATGGGCGGCTTCGGAAGATTGCTCGCTCCACGGTCCCAGACCCCGCTGTTTCATTTCACAAAATTCAGGAATATGGTGTATAACGGCATGAATCTTAGGCGTGATATTGATGCCTAGATCACTGAAAGCTATCTTGAACTGTTCGACGGCCTTCAAATTCAATTTGTCATTCACTGCTCTCTAATGAAGCACTTTGCAAGGTGTGTAGGTTATCTATAGATATCTATAGATTGAATTGAACGACTTTCAAGACACTGTATTGTTGACAAACTTCAAGGTCATAGTTTGAAATTTCAAAAATGCTTGCTGTCTGAATCATTGCGAATCTCGTGCTGAAACGAAGCAATAAAGTCTGCGCTCCCGACTCGCACCGCTATTGTGTTCGTCATGCCAAACCATCGCCGCAGTCACGCCGAATATAGAGCTGTTATTTGTATCATTTGTATGGAGAAGGCTAAGGACATTCGTCAATTGAACGACACCCACTTCGAACTCATCGAACGATTTTGTATAAATGGCTTTAACCGACAATTTTTTTCGTCGAATCACGTGTGTGAATGTTTGATATGTAAGACTGCCAGGCATTTTCCACGACACAATTCTCATCCGTCGAACATGAATGGAATCAAGAATTTTGTGGGAAGACCCAGATGTGACTCCTCTAATTCCTCGATTGAACGAAAGTGCTTGAAATTGTGTTCTGCCTGTTTATCTATTCTTTCTCGAGGAAAGCCTCATTCATGCAGTCAGTTATCGCGATTGGAAAATTTAAGCTCACTGGCTTCTTCGTCCAAACAAGAGGAACAATTTGCTTCAAAAGTGATATTACAAAAGATCGATTCATCGCCTGAATCAAAGGAGAACGCAATAAAATTGGCACGAGTTGGAGGTGGACATCCAGTCACTCTCGCCGTCTCGCCCTCGATTGATTCAGGCAAGGAGCTTGGAACCACGCACTTGAAGAGGATCCGTGTGGACCTTAACCTCAGTGATAGAAGTACACTTAAACTGACCCAACATCTTCGGTCATCATCGGCGATTTCTATTCAAAGTGGTTTAAAACAGGAACTATATGAAAGCAACCACGAACTGGATTAATTCTTTGAAATCAAATTGGTTGACTTTGTCAGAATAGACAGAGATGTTGTGACGGAAAGAACACCACGTCACAGTATTGTCTGCAAAGATGTCGACGGTTTCATTACATATGTTACATCCAAGAGAGGTTACGATGAAGAAACCTTGATCAAATTGGGAATAGACGGCGGCGGCGGTTTTATTAAGGTGTGCTTGAGTATTTTCCAGCTCAATGATTCGTCACTCCACTGCTCAAGCTCATTCAAGGAATCTGGTGTCAAACGTCTCTTTATAATAGGAATTGCCCCAATGGTACAAGAAAATTACGCTAATATTCGAAAACTGTGGATTTCCATGAACCTTCATATGCTACAATCGGAATTCTTTATCGCTTCAGATCTGAAGTTATGTAATATTCTCATTGGCATCATGCCGCACGGATCATCCTATCCTTGTTGTTGGTGCACTGCTCCAAGCTCAAATTTACAATCTAAAGGATTACCTCGAACATTCCAAACTCTAGAAAAGGATTTCTGCGATTGGCACGGCGGTGGTGGACAGAAGATACGTGCCAAACTACATCACAATACCATACATCCCTCGATTGTTTCCCACGAAAACAAGAGCAAGAGAGTGATTGAGTTGATTCCGCCGCCAGAATTACACCTTCTAACGGGACCAGTGGGAACAATCTACAAGGCCATGTGTTCCGAGTGGCAAGACTCAGCCAAATGGCTGCGGCTTTGCAATGTTCAGCAAGAGCATTTACACGGAGGAAGTTTTACTGGAAATTCCTCTAGGCCTTTATTAAACAAAATTGATTTGTTGCAATCTATTGCCCCTTTGAAAGTTGTGAAATATGTCACAGCTTTTCGAGCGTTCAGCAAGGTAAGCTGATCTATTGAATGTTAACATAAGCTTACATGTAAAAATCACGATATTATATACTGCACTGAACGCATGTTTGTTTCATAGATCGTGTGTGTGAGTTGTGTCCCCTACAGACTTCGTAGTGAATAAATATATACTGTAAACAGCATATTCTACAAGTGCTATGTAGCTTGAACTTTTATTTCAGGTTGCTGTGGCTTGTTACGGGGATAAGCTGGATCCGTCCTACAAGGATCACATCGAACAGTTCAAGATAGCTTTCAGTGATCTAGGCATCAATATCACGCCTAAGATTCATGCCGTTATACACCATATTCCTGAATTTTGTGAAATGAAACAGCGGGGTCTGGGACCGTGGAGCGAGCAATCTTCCGAAGCCGCCCATCATGATTTCACACAGACATGGAACCGCTATAAAGTGAAATCTTATGAACATCCCGAATTCCCGTCTCGAATTCTTCGAGCGATCTCTACATATAATGGTTCTCATCTATAGAACAAGTTTGTGACAAATTGAATTTGAAGTGTGTCAAACAGCACATATTTCGTAAATGAAATAGCAATTTACGAATACTTCTTTTTATTTTTATCCACTCTGGAACACCCTGTAGAAGTACCGAAATGGCTTTAAATGGACAATCAGATGGTCTTAGAAATTTAGAAAAAATATAGAGATCCATTCTTATTTGATTTAGGTGCATGAAAGCCGAATAATACAAGGATAGCCAAATATCAATTTTCGATTATTTATTTTTCTATTTTTCATAATGGAACACCCTGTACATGAGGTAATATGGCTTTCAATACTAAACAGATGATCTCAAAAAATCAAGAATAATATAGGGAGTCATTTTTTGCTAGATTTGGGTGCATGAATGTATCAATTAGAGACTGAAAAACTATCATTACTTAACAATTTTAAGTATTTGGCCGCCATTTTGAAAAAAGTGGTCCCATTTGCAAAGACGCCTGTAAAAGATTTTTGGATTTTGATTTTCAGATCAGTTGGCATATAGGTATTCAGAAAAAGAGAAATCGCGAGTGGAGAATTTCTTTGGCAATATCGATTTTTGACGCACCGTGACTCCCTTATTTCCTATGTTAATGTGAAATTTGAATTCATGACTTTTGCGTTTATGTTAACCCTTTGCTGCATAGCGTGGTTCACAAACAACAATTATTCAGATGAATGATTGGTGGATAAAGAATCGACGTTAGCCAAGCATATCCCTCGCACAGGATTTCCATGATCTGTAGTTTGTGAATCAATGTTTACATCTATCACCGGTCACATGCTGTTTGATCGCAGAGACGCTTTCTAACAGGGGTAAGTTGAATTCCTCATTTCTTCATATCATCAACTAAACAGCTCCCTCATGAGAAAATCATTTTATTATGTAACTGAAAAAAATATTCGTGTTTACTAATCAGGTTTCATGAAGATTCATGTGTTCCTGTTATTCAATTTACTATGTACGATTATGCGTGACAAGCTCTCAACTTTTGTTCTGTGAAAACAACATCATGCAGCAGCGTTAACATTTCTTATCTCGATTGCATTCTTTCCTTCGAATATAGAAGATAATTGTTGATCATTTATCAACTCATCAAGTTATTTTAATACAAAAAACAGTCGACATTAACGTTTAAATATAAAAACAGAAGTATAGACATTCAAATTCAATTGATTTTCTGTAATATTGATCTTATGTTAATAAAGTAAATTCAGATATTTGTTCTATAATACCAATAATATCACGAAATCATTTTGATCCAGTAGTCTATAGTCTGTAAGGATATTTTTCTCTAACCGTGTTGCAATTCAACGGAAGGCATATATATACTTACATATGTACTTATATGTATATATGTACTTATATTTGGTACAACTTATTCGTTTACTAAAAAAGTATTAAAGAAGTAAGTTAGATGAAGATACTACTTAGATGGTCACCAAAACTTACTGGAATATAATAGGCATATAATGATCTCAGTAACAAGTAGAATTTTAAAATTGGATACAATTACGCTGCATTTGTACTGTATGCATAGGGAACGATGAACTTGTATATTATGTAGGCCTACATGTACATGCAGTATGTAAGAAATTTATAAGTTTTTGTCTCATTTTTCAGGAACATGAATTTACGTCCAAATCGACACGGAATCGAATCATTTAAGGCAGTCTACAATAGAAGGATTCAGCTTATTCTAGCTAATGGAACATATCCAGATAATGAAACATCCAGTGATGAAGAAAATGACGAATTAGACCTAATGGAAGAAATTTCAGAACCATCTGATAGCGAGGAATTACATGAACTTGAAAATGAACTGCACTCAGAGGCTACAACTACTCCACAGTATCGATGGAGAAAACGATTGCCACCATCAAGTGATGATGAATTTAGAGGACAAAGCTTTACTGAATCGCGTGAGCTTGGAACTCCACTTGAATACTTCTACAAAATGTTTCCCAGAGAAATTCTTGAAAGAATAGTGTATGAAACTAATCTGTACTCAGTACAATCTAGTGGAAAATCTATTTCTGTTGGCCTCAATGAATTAACAACTTACATCGGTGTTTTAATTACAATGGGCATAATATCATTGCCGCAATATCGCTTGTAAATTGGTCACAAGGAACACGAATTCCCCAAATCGATGACTCTCTGAGTGTAAACCGATTCGACAAAATCAAGCAAAACATTCACTTCAATGACAACTCTTCGATGTCCACTAATGAGGACAGATTATACAAAATACGTCCGGTTTTGGAAGTAGTACTGAACTCGTGTCGTGCGATTGAACAAGAGGAAAAACAATGTATTGATGAGCAAGTAATTCTTTCAAAACATAAGACAAGAATCAGACAATATCTACCTAAAAACCTAATCGTTGGGGATACAAGGTGTGGGCCCGATGCGGGGTAAGTGGAATAATTTTGAAATTTACACTGGAAAATCGAGCGACCGTGTGGACGGTAAGACTGAATCTGTAGTTATGAGACTTTCGGAGAATATTCCTCGAAATGTGAACTACAAACTTTATTTTGATAATTTTTTTTCAACACTTAGTCTTGTACTAAAATTGAAGGCTGAAGGTATTTTGTGTTTAGGAACCATTCGTCAAAATCGAATGTGCGGAGCATCTCTACACATGAAATCTTCCAATGAATTGAAGAATGAAGGACGAGGCTCCTACGATTATGTCACAGATGCTAATTCAGGCATTTGTATAGTCAGATGGCAGGATAATGCCACAGTCCAAGTCGTTTTCGTCATATATTGGACCAAAACTCAGTGAGATGGGATCCCAGCGGTGGTCGAAAGCGAAAAAGGAACGCGTAGAGGTCACAATGCCGGAGATGATAAGGAAGTATTATATCCACATGGGCGGTGTAGATCTCGCCGACATGTTGATGTCTCTCTATTCGATTAGACTTCGATCTAGGAAATGGTACATGCCAATATTTTATTATATGCTTCAGGTGAGCATCGTTAACGGTTGGCTTTTATACCGTAGACATTATAACCAAATGGGATTATCTCCAGGACAACAGATGTCTTTGTTGAATCAGACATTGCCGCTGTACTTTTTAGTGCCGGGAAAGTGTCTCGAATTGGAAGACCACTTGCTTCTTCCAATTCGAAAGAAAATCGTCCAAAAACCGAAGTTTCCCATCAAATCTACCTTGTCTGGATGTAAGGTTTGATCAGGTTGGTCACTGGCCTGTATACGCCGAGTCTCAACATCGATGTCGTCTGTGCAAAACCGGATACACCTTTTTAGAATGCCAAAAGTGCAACATTTTCTTATGTCTAACTAAAGGAAGAAATTGTTTCATATCTTTTCATAAACAATGATAGTATAGCCTACGTTTTTATCTTTATCACATATGAACTCTGAAGAAATTGAATATTCGTAAATTTATGGATTTTTATGATGGTATATAGTAGACATCCTATTATGAGACATTTTTGTTAATTTCCCTACATTAGGCCCATGTAGCTATTTCATTTGAATATGATACATGTAGCCTATATTGAATAAATATTGAATACAGAATTCAATTATAATGTTCGTGTTTACTCACAAATTCATGGAAATATGTAGCATATAGGTACTGTGATAGGCCTTCGCTTGGTAACAATTATCAATTATTAACTTCGAAATGGATAAGTAAAACAATAAAATTTGCAATCATAACCATTTCATATCGTTATGCGACATTATCTACGATCGTAAATCAAAACATCAACTTTCGGTCTTACTTTTTGACACCCATCTTAATGCATGATGTTGTTTGTGAACAACAGTATCAAAAACAAAGGAAAAAAATAAATTTTCAAAAACATCTATCATTCTATATTACAGAGTCCTTATACAACTGGAAAATGGATAGAAATAATTTTTTTGACGATATTATGTAGGGTCATGCATGAAAGGGTTAAATTCCTTCTATCTGATGATGGTTGCCGAATAGCAACCGAAATTAATTACATCATAATTAAAGTAAAACATCACTAAAACCTTGGCTCTTCCTCAACAATTAAATATAATGAGTTATAGTTATCATTTATTCATGATATTCTCTTGAAAATGACTTAATTCTAATTTATTTTGACCTCTAATCATTTGAACTTTATTGCTGACGTAAGAGGGAGATTGCCCCTTGATTCATGAATGCGAGCATAACGACGCCCTCGTAATTAGACGCTCTCCTGGTTAGCAGTTGAGTTCCCGATTTTATCAGTTAGCCGCTTTTACTTTCTTCATGAATGGAAACTACGAATGAATGGTGTATGTATCGCTGTTGAGGATAGTATTCCATCCTCATTTTGTTAGTTGAGATTCAGACGTGAGTAACAAATTTCTTTGTTAATAGCAAAAACAAATTCTAAGCCATTTATTTGGAAACTCGTGCAGGTGCCAACAAACGGAAAATTTGCCGTTGACTATTAATAATACTTGTAACCGTAAGTAGGGGAAGTCAGTGCAGGATGGGACAGCGAGGCAGGATGGGACAGTGCAGTTCTCGCTTATCTTGAGTGATTCAGCAGATTGCTATCTATCCATATGAACCACCACTAGCTGTTACTACCAGCCAATAGGAAGCACTCGGTTCATCACGTGTTATGCCGGAGATACAATGAGATTGTAAAAACGACCATGTTCAAAATCTATGTCGTCAATTGATGCTTGCATGATCCACACACTGTTACAACCAACTTCCGCATCTGATCTCTTCACCGATCCCGAGGTAAGTGAAACCATTTATCACATGCACAAGCATTAGCAAAAGTAATCACGACTAGATGTCCTCAACTTTGAGTTTTTTTATTGATAACTGATGGGGCAGGTCGGGACAGTTATGTCCCATCTTGCCCCATATAGAAATGTACCGAAAACTTCATGCTTTTGTTTCATATGCATTACAAGCTCAATGCTTAGAATACAGCTTATTAAGATATTTTTTGGCAGGCTAGAACTAATGTGTCTAATGAGGGCTTTCATGCTTCGCCCTTTTTCATTTTTCAAAAGAGGCTTTTTTTTAAATTATTTCACTTTCAGGTTGCAAGATGGCTCGAAGCTACAGAAGAAAATCCAATCGATTCCAGTGGTCAAATGAAGATCTAAAAAGTGCGAAGGATGCCGTGGAGTCTGGATCTCTGTCCATAAGAAAAGCGGCTGTTCAATATTCCATCCCCAAGTCAACTCTCCAGAGAGCTCTAAAAGGCAAAGTCGAAAGTGGTCGACGCGGAAGGTTTTCAACTGTCTTTTCGGAGGATCAAGAGCAGGAGATTGAGGATCACTCAAAGAGACTGGCAAGTCTCATGCATGGATTAACTCCGCAGAAACTAAGGTCATTAGTTTATGATTATGCTGTCGTCAACAAAATTCAACACACCCGTTCTCCAACATCAAGCGTGAGGCAGGGAGGGATTGGCTGGTAGGATTTTTAAAACGACATCCCACGCTCTCCCTGAGAACAGCGGAGAACACTAGTTTGACTAGAATAACAGGCTTTAATAGACAGAAAGTGGACGAATTTTTCAAAAATTTGGAAGCTGTCATGCAGAAGCACAAATTTATGCCTACTGAAATTTACAACATGGATGAATGTGGACTATCAAACGTTCCACAAAGAAATCCAATGGTCATAGTCTCAAAAGGAACTAGGCAGGTCGGCATTGTAACCTCGGCCGAAAAGGGACAAACCACGACAATAGTCTGTGCAATGAGCGCCGCTGGGTACTTCATTCCTCCAACAATCATTTTCAAGAGGAAAAATAAGTCGGATAAGCTCATGCGATGAGCGCCATCAGGCTCTATACAGCTTGTTTCTGACAACGGTTGGATGACGGTAGATTTGTTCACGCAATGGCTTCAACACTTTGCAAACTCAACTGGTGCCTCGCCCTCATCTGAAAGGCTTTTAGTCATGGACAATCATGTGAGCCATGTATCACTACAAGCTGTTTTCTAGAGCCGAAGAACTAGGAATAGTTCTTTTAACCATTCCCCCTCATACAAGCCATAAGTTGCAGTCTCTGGACCGCAGCTTCTTCGGACCTCTGAAGGCTCAGTACGAAAAAGTTTGCATTGAGTGGCAATTGTCTCATCCTGGAAGGAGAATCTCTCAAGACTATATTGCAGAACTATTTGGTAAAGCATTCGTGAAGGCTGCTTCGATTGAAAAAGCCATTAATGAATTTAGAGCAACAGGGATATCGCCTCTAGACTCGCAAGTTTTTACTGATGATGATTTTGCGCCATCCACGATCACCGAAAGGTCACACGTCGAGTCAGATGGGCCTACTCAATTGAACTCCACAGCTGCAGTAGCAAATCATCATCCGAACTCAACCGCTTCAAACATGCCTCTTCTTCGGGACTCCACTGCCTCAGCCATGTCTCTTGGTCAGGACTCTGTCACAGTCAGGCCTCCAGTTCAAGACTCAACCACTTCAACCACACCTCTTCGGGACTCCACTGCCTCAGCCATGCCTCTTGGTCAGGACTGCACCTCTTCAGCCATGCCTCTTGGTCAGGACTCTGCCACTTCGGCAAGGACTCTTAATCGAGAATTTGCAGGTCCAGACTGAATCAGACACTCTGCGACAGAAGCCCTCCACTTCAACCATCTATCCTCAACGCAAATTAGTGCCAATATCAGCACTATCAAAGATACCGATAGTAGACCGATCGACTTCGTCTAATGGACGAAAGCGAAAAGCTGGAAAATCGATGATATTAACATCCAGCCCAGTTAAGAGAGCTCTTCTGGAGAAACAAACACACACTGGCAAACTGAGGAAGCCAAAGAAATCAGCCAAGAACTCTAAAAAAGCAGGACCAACAAAGAGCATGAAAGTGACTGGCATGAAAAGGAGAATTTGAACATGAAGTATTTTTGTCTATTTTGTAGTGAAGAATTTATCAATCCGCCAACTGAAGACTGGATAATGTGCCAACTCTGCCGAGGATGGTGTCATGAGGCCTGCTCAAATGGCCAACCAAGTTCCGGTGACTTTATATGTGGCTTTTGCCACTGAAGCTCTCTGAATAATAGATTTGATGATTCAATCAATTCTATTGCACCATGTAATTTTCTAAACCACTTGTCGTTTTGACATAGTCTGACTAGAAAAAAGAGTCATATTGTGTTCATAACTGAAGTTCTCTCTTTTTTATTACAGTCTGAGCATGTCAATCATTTTAGATTAGCTTAAGCTGGCTCTACATTCTCTTTTGCGCCAATTCGATTTGTTTTTGAAGTCATTCTATATTAGATATCATTCAAAGAGAAAGAGTTGCTTTTATTATTGATATTATTAAAAAAAATTGTCTGACCCATCCTGCCCCAACCGTTGGGGCAGGATGGACCACTCGAACATATTTTTTGATTCCTTCTAGCGAGATAAAAAATCGGTAAACTAGGCTACAACTTCTCAAAACACTTCCTCTAACATAAAGATAGTAAAATATCTCTAAAATGCGGGAAGAATCGCTTGTTTGCAGTGGTTTCTATGGCATCTTAGAAATGAGGCCCATCCTGCCCCGACTTCCCCTACTTAGTCAAGAAAGAGAACGTGGAAAGTCTAAGCAATTAATTGGAAAAAATATTATGCGGTAACTACGGAACTGATAACCACTCATATTTTTTGAATATCACACTTTTTGCAGTAAATCTAGCGTAAATTGTATTTCAATATTAGTGTGGTTATCGAAGAAAACTCTTTGTTAACCTTTCGATGTATGAATTAAAAATACACGTTCGTTTACATACCGTAATCGTTTTGTCATTATATATTTTATCAGCTTTTACATTACCTAAGACTGAATCAATTTGTGGTTAGGAATAGAAGACACTTAGAATCAGGAAGTATAAAAGAATAAAATATCCCTGAAATAACTCCCTGATTTGTCTTTCAATAGCTTCATTTTTATCAGCAAAATTGTTTGAGGTCATAACGTGGAAGAATAAGGTGATAATGCGTTTCGTAACCTGCTCAAACTTCATTCTTGTTGACTAACGCAAATATTTTCAATAGATGCGTCATTTCGTTCAGGTATTTTTATGTGTTTCTTTGGAAATTCCGAGGTGAATCTCTGAAGTTGGAATGGAGAAAGATTATGTGAGTTTGATTAATTCGTGGAGATGTTTTTGTGTTTTGAAGTTAGAAATATCAACTGAATTTTGAATATGCCTTCTTGAGGTTGAAAGCAATGTCAACATAGAAGCTATTCTATATTGAATTCTGATTACTCATTTTGCTAACGCGTAGCAATGTTATGATGCGATGCGCCTCAATATTTCAATGTCACATCCAGGGATCGCAATTTTCCGGTTTTTTTTACTAAATTAGTCTAACGTGAATATTTCAAATTTATGCATTCAAACCCCGGTTTTTCCCGACTTTCCGTTTTCTTGGGTGAATTGCGATCCCTGGTCCCATTTGATGTTTATCCATGATAATCTCAATGCAAGTACCTATATAGTGGATGTCTTATTTCTTTCAGTTCTCATGAGTTCTGCCACTTTGATCTCTGAAGGAAGATGAGACATGGAAAACCTAACGTGAGTTCTGGTAATTTTTTCATTTTCAGATTGTTCATTGCCTCAAATTCGTAAGTTTTGAGTCCTGTTGCGCAACTAGCCACTGGATTTAAAATTACGTTGCTTGAGGTTGGGTCGGCATATCTTTCAAATATATTTGTTAATTGATGTATTCATTTCAGTCGTTTCGTACCGATGGTCAGTGGATTCCTGTGTCATGCTGATTACAATATTAACAGTATGATCTGGGAGTTAGTTGATTATTGGAGTGTACGGCATGTATAGCAGGAAAAAAATTCAAGTGAGTGAAATTTGTGGTCATTTGTAGTATTATTCGGTTTGATTCCGGTTTAGTATCATCCTGAGTACAGCAGTTATGTATAATGTCGAAATCTTATCCGTGTGATTTACACAAAAACCCGTTAAGTCAAACTGTTAATCCTTCATTAATCATGATGAAATCCTTCACATTTGTTTAGTCTGCTGCGATGTTCTTCTATCCGTTGCTGGATCGCGAGGATTTTTGTATAGGGACAAAAGGCGGAGTTCTGTCTGATGTCCGCTTACCCGGTGGGAACTGTCATTGGTTTTATTGGAAAGATTCCTTAAAATGGTTTGTTAAAACATTTGTTAAAATGTTTGTCATTGGTTTGTTAAAAGTCTTTCCTTATTTGAACGCATCTTTCTGCGGCCTTTGACATGCCTAAGTTTTCTATTGAGCTAATGCGTCTTGCAGTGTCTTCGTTTCCAAAAAGGAAATGCTGTTTAGTTTTCGTGAGTTTGTAGGCTTGTTAAACTAGATACGTGATTACTGCTTATGACTGGATTGTAAACGGCAGATGCTTGATCGTATGCATTATCTCATGCCCGTTATCTTATCAGTTATAAAAGGTACATTTAGCTTAATCCTAGTAAATGGGGGGGGGAGATGGGATACTACGTGGAGTCTGATGGTATACCCGTGCATTTATCAGCAACCGCTGCTGATAAAGACAGATTATCATGAAAGAGGCGTCAATATTTGAAGCTGTCAAATCTGTAAGGAGGAAACATGAGGCATTAGACGAGTGAAGAATCTTATTGCATGAAAGGGATAAAAATTGAGTATGACTGGAAGCCATTAAAAAAGGCGATTTGATCGGAGTTAGGCAAGCAAATGAATTGTTGGACAATACTCAAAGTAAAGTGAAGTTCGGCACACAGAAGCATTCGAGTTATGAGTGAATAAAGAAAGCGTGTCACACATTGTTAAAAGTGGCCAAAAGGCTGAAGACTTCCAAAGAACTTGATATTTTGTTGTATCACCCTGCCGCCCATGCTTCACCTAGATTTCTCGCATGCTCAACTTTAGTATAACATGAGTTGTCATCTTATCTTCGTTGTAGATGATGACATGACGGACAGTGATCGAGAGAATAAATTTTCTGACTACTACAGTTAAATTTGACATATGCGCGCATAAGTGTATAATCTTTGGTATTAATGGGTTATCTCCCCCCCACAGGTTTTCAAATTTGTCTAGCATCTGCAAAAATGTATTAATCGCCACCAAACTTCAGGTACACGTAATTAAGCATATTTTCTACCCACATATAAAATTTCACGCTGATCAGACAAGTACTTTTTGCATTAGAGACGATGACGTGAAGTGTAGCGATGTCAGCTGCTTGATTTGACTTCGTCTGTTCGACGCATTATTGCTACTCGTGTGTGCATTGTTCTCTCCACCTCTTTGTCTCATCCACTGTTATTTGAAATCTTCCTACGACCACTACCTTGCCACACCTTTATTAAGTTGAAAATGTTAGTGTAAGGGATATGGCTTGGTCATCATCACTTCAGGAGTTGTCGGGAAATGACTTTGTTAACTTCAAGTGCTTTATGCTCAGACGATGAGGTCAGAAGAAATCAGATCAAGCTGCAGCAACGCTTCACTTCAAGTTATCGCCCCTTATTCAGAACTTGTCCAATTTGGACAAGTTTTGGTATGTCGATAGAAAATATCCTCACTCACGTGCACTTAAAGTTTTGTAACGATTGATTGATTTCTACGGATTTTACACATTTGAAAACGTGGGGTAACCCATAAGTACCTAATCTTTTGTAATGAATATATATTCCTTCATACACGTACGTTCGTGTCTTTTTACCGATATCAAAATTACAATAACAACAGATGAATCTACTTCGGACCATAAACTGATTACAAAACGGAACCTCCTGGTATGAGCTCATGTTAGCGTCTAAGGGAAAATGCGACTTCATTGTTTTCCGATGAATATCGATATTTATCTGTAAGGCGAATTGGTACTTGTGGGTTATCTCCACCCCCCTTTTTCAAATTTGTCTACAATCCGTAGAAATGAATCAATCATCACAAAACTTCAGAGACACGTATTTGAGTATATTTTCTACCTACATGCAGAATTTTATGCAAATCTGAAAAGTACTTTTTGAATTAGAGACGATGACGTACGTGGAGTGTAGCGATGTCAGCAGCTTGATCTAACTTCGCCTGACCTCATCGTCTGAGTAGATAGCACTAGGTCAACAAAGTCATGTCGCGACAACGTTGCAGTAGAAGTGATTATGATCCGGACCACATCCTTTCCATTGGTGTGCTTATATAATTTAAGAAATGTGTGGTGGGGTTGTGGTCGTGAGAAGATTTCAAATAGTAATGGATGAGACGGAGACGGAAAGAGAACAATGCACACACTAGTAACAGTAATGCGTCGAACAGACAAAGTCAGATCAAGCTGTTGACATCGCTACACTTCACGTTATCGTCTCTAATTCAAAAAGTACTTGTCGAATCTGCATATTTTTTGTATGTGGGTAGAAAATATTCAAATACGTGTATCTGAAGTTTTGCGACAGTTGATTCATTTTTACGGATTTTAGACATTTGAAAACGTGGGGTGAATAACCCATAAGTACCGGCGAATTCATCAAATTCGCTTGATAATTGATATTATCAATACTAAATGTATGGGCTGTTACTTTTCTTTGTTGCTTTTCTATTTGCTGGAAAAATTTCTGTCGGTTTTTCTTATCCCGATGTTTCAATCATATGGTTTCAATACTCGACTGCGCTAACCACTTTTGATGCAAACGCGGAATAATGATGTTCGAATGACGATTTAAAGCGGAAAAGCACGGTCATGTGTTCAGTGCACAGATTTAGAGGGGAACAGATGAACTGCTTTCCGCAATTCACGCTGACGGCGTTGAAGCCCGTCGATCGGTGTTTACTTTGATGACAATTTGCGATAGACAGGCAAGAAATGTGTTGGTCAGAACGGATGCTTACCGCGTTGAGGCGATAATATCTAACATTTTTAACAATTTGACGATTGTGCTCATGTATGTGACGTATCTGTATGTTAAGTCTATTCTCAGATAAATAGATGTCGAAATTGCATCATTCTGCAGCAATTTTGTTGGGCTGCTTAGAGGGAATTCAGATGTAATGAAATGATAAGTCGTTAGTCATTACAGATGTTTACTTAAGATATCGCAATAAGTGGGCTGCGCCAGAGCTGACCTGTTACTTTATCATGATAATTCCAATGCAATGATGACTTCATGTTGTGTTCCTCGGTGTACGAACAAAGTATCGAACGGCTAACTTTTTTTATTTGAACTTTCTCGATTGCATACATCTCAATACCTAATTTTTCTGAGTTAAATGAATAAAAACTGAAAGCTTAGTGTGTATAAATAAATTTGAATGATAAAGTACATATACGTTAACATCAATGAAGCCCAAACGTTGGCCATCCTGACTGATACTTCTAGATATCGGAAAAGGTTCTTAGTTTTATTCTAATTTAACCTATCGCTTTTCATAATTTGCCTGTCTGTTCATACAGCATTTTCGAAACTTACTGAAATCTTGATCATTTATCAGTTTATATATGATACCTATGATATCTGCTTACATACACGAGAAATCTAGGGATTAAATTGAAACAATAGCCTAAACATAATTTATGTTCCCACCAAGTTGCATCAATAGACGATTTTCTTTCCTGGTTTTCCATAATATATTATAATATTTGATCAACTGTTTTTACCAATAAATATTCTGTAGATATTTTCTATTCCTATAGTTTATCTGTTACCAACATTATTTAATTATTGTTGATTGCTCATAGATTTTTGTTACCAAATCGATTGCAGTTCATAATATGAAACCAACTTATTGTTAACTCAGACCGAAGAGAGTTGTTATTATACAGACAGAAGATGCATGTTTCTACTGTGGTTTTCAGATCGAGTTTATTTTCTATAAATATTTTGTCAACATTCGAGAATTAGTTCTATATACTAACATCGATTGCACCATTCCTGTTTATTTCTTTTTCTCATACATGTATATATTCGAAATTTATAGATAACCTCAAGAAGTTCTCTTATGTTTTGGGGATTATTGAAAATGGGCATCGGCTGATTAAGAACATAATTGAGCAAACCATAAATTCTAACTAACTACTATCATTCGGAAAACAAATTCAGTAAATTTTTTTGATCTTTGTAAGGATCAATAATTTTTCAATAAAACAAATTTTATTTTCTTACTTTGCATGAGGAAAATCCTATACTTTCCGATAATTTGCTGGAAAATCTTATATTTCTTCAATATCCTCCGAAAAAATCCTGTAGTTCCTATCTTTTTTAGTTCTAGTGTCTGATCTTATCTTGGAGTATGGTTACATCCTCATTTAAAAAGATCATTTTGCGATGAGTACGAATTAAACTTACATATAAATAAATTAATCTAAAAGAGGTTCAATATCTTGGGCACTTTATTCGCTAATTGATAAGGAAGTGACACAGGGCATTGAGTTTGCTAACTTTGTTGACAAAGAAATCATTTGACAACATGACAATGATAGTTTTCAAGTATGTTTACCCTGGAAAAGTCATCGATGTAATCACATCGCGATTTGTTTCTTGCCCGTCTATCGCACATCAGTGTCTCTCCCGTCCTGTGTTTACGGGCTTCACGCAGTTGTGTAAATAGTTCATCTGTTCCCTCTCTAAATCTGTGGTTCAGTGCTGCTAAGTAGCTAAATTGCATTAAATTTTGTTACGGGTGCACACAGCTCAAAATGGTTGGCGAAATTCATGGCTTGGCAGATACAGACGCCCGTCATGGCAATTTCTCTGCATGAATTTCGACACCGCTGCGCTGGCACGCACACATCACGCATCTGGTAACAGACGCGCGCCGGTAACACACACTGATACCACAATATGTTAGTTACTCGTTGCAAGCATCAAGGGAACCGCATCAGTTCCAACACACACACGCGCGTGCGTTCATGCGCAGGTTTGGCAGTCTTATTCATCGAATGGCTTCTCATTGCAGTAAACCGAGACAATAAGACTCCTTCAACAGATGTGGATCAGCCACTTATCTCATCGTACGATTATTGCGGAAATATCCAACACAGCGAGGTGCGCTTACACCAAATGAGGGACTTTGTTATTTATGGAATTGCATGCCTTTTACAACAACGGTACTTTGCTGTTTTTTAATTCTTGATCAAAACCAATCTGGCGTCAATGAGGAATCTTCTTGAGTGTTCGACAAGTGTTTCGGTGTCTCAACTGATAGAACGATTTTCAAGTGCAGCCATTTGAGTATGCAATATGATCTACACTGCATCATTGTTGCAAACATTTGAACACGAAATGGATCAATTCATGGCGAGGGTATAAGTGTGTAATGTCTTCACGTAACTGGCCTGGACAACATGTAAAAAATGAATGATGTCCTCAAACCTAATAAGAAAACAATGGTGCAAAATTCACTAATCAAGATTTGTCGTGTGGTCGAGCAATTTCAATTATTGCGTCCACTTTCAAATTGTTGCACGCTATCGCAATTAATAAATACTTCAAAGTACAGTGGAACCTGAGTTGGCGGTCACCTGCGAATGGCGGTCACCGCGCAAAGGCGGTCACCATTTATGTTTCACTTGATTTTCTCCATTGGTTTGTATAGGACCCAAACCTGTGAATAGCGGTCACCTGCGAACTGCGGTCAGCGGCCATGCAAAATGATTCCCTTGGGGACTTCTAACCTGCGAATCACGGCCAAGATACACTGTGCAAAATATCTTTTTGAACACTTCGATTCCGAATGCAGAGTAGCTTCGAGTAGCCACTCCCCTAATTCTTCCGCAAGGCGCTCATTACGGCGCCGTACACAATAGACAAGGCCTCGCAGGTCATTGGTAGCTGAAACGGCTTCTAATTATAGATTTTACGTCAATTAAGATGTTACAATACAATCAAATTTTACTCCTTAATGCTTGATGACTTGTTACTTACCGCAATGACTTGTTCAATTACCGCTGATCGTCATCGAGTGTGGTTGGTCCGATGAGGGATGATATAGGATAAATGTGAATTTGATGTTTTTGTGATTACTAAAGTCGGATTTATTGTTATGTTATTCTTTTTTATAAGAGGTGTATTATGGAGTAGTTGGGTTATAAGATTGTTAGAATGTGGTTAAGAAGGAGGGAGATGATGAAGGGTAGGTGATTATAAGAGGGGGGGTGGTGAGGATGACTGGGTGGGGTATAAGGGGAGGAAGGGTGTGAGTGATGATGAGTTGGATAGGTAGATTGGGATGATATTGTGGGTATTGAGTGGAGTTAGTTGGATGCGTGAATATGATATGGTAGTAGGGTTTAGTTGGTGGGAGGATAGAGTGTGTGGTGGGATGGGGGGATTGAAGATGGAAATGGGTAGGTGAAGGTTGTATGGGGGTTTGGAAGGAGTGTGATTGTATAATTATGTAAATATATTAATTTAAAGTAATGAGTGATTTTTAAGAAGATGAATATTTAAGTATGATGTTGGTGTGTGCGAGGTTGCTGTGAGAGGGTGTGAGGGCGATGAGTTTTAATATTGGTTGTTTTAGTGGATGATATATTTGGGTTTATCATTATCTATATCATATTCTATTGTCTCATCTAGGATATTTTTTATTTTGTTGGGATTTGGGATTAGGGAGCAGAGTGAGAGTGTATCATTATGATGGGAGTGGGTAGGGTTTTGGGTTTTTTATGAGGGGGAGAGGATTATTAAAGTTGAGTGAGAGAGGGGGGGGGCGGGGCGGTATTGAGATTTTAGGGGTAAGGGGAGGTGGGTTGAAGGGAGATTTGATTTTGTATGGGTGATGAGGGGTTAATCTATTAGTTTTTTTTGTTTTGAGGTTATGAGAGGTAGATTTATTGTTCTTTGAGATGAAAGTGGGTGATGGGGGGGGAGGGGGGGTTGAGTAATGGGTGGGAATTAGGAGTATGTTTTGGGTGGGGGATTGTGTTTAGTATGTATGGTTGGTAGAGATTGAGATTGAATTGGTATTGTTTGGGTCTATATCTGGTAGGGAGGTGGGGGGTGTGTGGAGGCATGTGAGTGGTTGAATTGGATTGTAGATGTAGAGTTGGTTTATTTAGTTGTAGTATAGAGTTGTTGATTGTGAAGTGTTGATAAGTGTTTGGTATTTGGTGTGTTTTAGGGATGGTGATTTTTATAGTTTAAATATAAGGTGTATTATTGATTGGGGGGGTAGAAATTAGGGGTTAGTGGGAGATGTGTGGAGAGGAAGGGTGAGTTTTAGAAAGTGGGTGGGTGATGATTAAGTTAGATGGGGTGAGGATGTTGAGAAGGTTGAATTGGTGGGTATTGTTAAGTCGGATTGGTTTAATGTAAGAAATGTTATTATTGATTTAAGTGAAGATGAATATTATGAGTGTGTTTTTTGAATAAGATAGATATATGGTAATTTTGTAAGTTTATTGTTAGTGGTATGAGGAGTTGAGGTGAAATAGTTTGTGTAAATTTAAGTTTATGGGAAATTGTGGTGTGAAAGTTGGCCTACTTTTCCATTCCTAATTATACTCTGTACAGATGTGATCGAGCTGGACGTAGAGGAGGTGGAGTTATGATATACGTGAAATGTGACGTCTTATCCTCGTATATCACTCGTACAGTCGACAAAGCTTATGACGCGATTTCCATATTCATCATAAACGATGAAAACGAGAAAATTGGATTTTCATGTGTATATAGACCCCCAAATGTTGATATAAATGATGATTCATTGTATCATTTTTTGAATAACTCTTTTGAAGATGATTATGCCAACTACTGTATTGTTGGAGATTTCAACTATCCCGAAATAGATTGGTGTTCTTCAAGTATAATAAGTGTAATTGACAATCCCCTTGTCGAATGGTATTTCTCGAACTACCTAATTCAGAACGTTTGCAATTCTACACGACGCCAGTCTGACAGTTTACTGGACTTAATATTTACAACAAACGGTCTAGTCGCTGAAAATGTTCAAATCATGGATACTTTTGATAAATCCGATCATTCAATAATTCAATGGGAATTGGAATTATTACCTTATAAACCACCAACAAATGCAAGTAGAAAAATGTATCTATATTCCAAAGCTAAATGGAAGCAACTTCGGAAATTGATCAATGATTTTGACTGGAGCTATCTTGATAATGTACAAAATGTAAATGATATTTGGATATTCTTTTTAGAGTCTTTCAAACATATGATCGAGTCCTGTATTCCAAGTAAAAGTAAAACTATTTGGTCTCCGAAATGCTGTAGCTATGTGAGGACGGCGCTTCGTCGACGTAGACGGTGTTGTGTTAATGCAAAGCTAAATCCTTCATTATTGAACTCCATTAAATTACAGGTAGCAGAAGAAAATTTAATTGAAAAAAAGAAAAAGGCAGTTTATGAGCATGAAAAGAAAGTTGCATTACAATACGCATCAAACAAACAATCTTTTTGGAAATACGTAAACTCAAAATTAAAGACAAATCACATTGCCAATACGTTTAAAGGACCGAACGATGAAGCGATTTATCATGGAAATGACATTTCTGAAAGCTTTAATGATTATTTTTCAACTGCATTTTCAAATCTTGGTGTTTCTGGTCGTGATTATCACAGTATTGCTGTCAACCAAACATATGATTCAATGATTCTCCCATGTTTCTCACCCGAAAATGTTTTCAAAGTTTTGAATACTTTGCCAAACTCTGGGACAGTTGACATTGACAATTTATCTTATGTTATCTTAAAAAAAGTCGCATTTTTCCTTTCACCGATATTATCCAAATTATTCAATCTTTCATTTCAAACTGCAACGATACCTGATGGGTGGAGACTTGTCATGATAACACCAATTCACAAATCAGGAGCAAAGAATGTTATTTCAAATTATCGACCTGTAGCAATATCAAGTGTTGTTTGTCGAGTTATGGAGAGAATCGTCAGAGAATCGATCGTAACTTATTGCTTAGATAATGAAATTATCCACTCTTCTCAACACGGTTTTTTACCAGGAAAGTCCACAGAAACAGCTGGTTTGAGTTTCTTTGACTTTTTGTGCAGAAATGCAGACCTAAGTTATAACATTGATGTGCTATTCCTCGACTACAAAAAAGCGTTTGAAAGTGTTCCTCATGACCGCCTCGTATCTAAAATGGTTAAGTATGGTTTCGATGACGTACTATTAAAATGGATCAGAAATTATTTTAACGACAGAAAACAAATGGTTATTTATAACGGCCATCGATCATCTCTGAGGCATATCCGAAGTGGTGTTATTCAGGGGTCTGTTCTCGGCCCGATCCTATTCGACATCTATATGAATGATTTCGAAGTCGATTTTGAATATAGTTTTGTTGTGAAATATGCCGATGATATAAAGCTAGCTAATGTTTGGTCTGAACGAGGTGCTGATAATGATTATGAAGACAGACTTCAATTAGATGTTCAGAAATTACAAATTTGGAACGACACCAACGGAATGACTTTGAATTTAGAAAAATGTCGGATGATGCACATTGGAGCCAACAACACACGTATTCCAATGCATGTGTGTGGTATTCCTATTCCCATCACCAATTCATACAAAGATTTGGGCATTATAATCACCGATCAATTATCTTTTGATGAACATATTAACGGTATGGTAAACAAAGCACGTCAAAGACTTGGCCTCATACGAAGAACATTTTGTCATTGTGAACAGCAAATCTCAATAACATTATATAAGACACACGTACGTTCAGTTTTAGAATATGGGAGTCTGATATGGCATCCTTACAAAGTGAAAAACATTAATAAAATTGAAGGTGTTCAAAGAAGGATGACAGGATCTTTCCAGAATCTTCGTCACTTACCATATCGTGAAAGACTCAAAGAATTGAATCTGCTATCATTGAGTACTCGTCGTATAAGGTATCAACTGATATTTCTCTATAAGATGTTTCATGGTCGGATCAATGTTGATTTTCGCGAATTGTTTCATGTAGTAACCGATTTTAGAACTAGAGGTAATCATCTTCGAATACAGCCGAAAAACAGCAGACATGACTATCGTCGACATTTTTTTACATCGAGCATTGCTAAGTATTGGAACATGTTATCCGACGATGAAATTAATAATAACTCATTATCTCAATTTAAATCAACATTGCAAAGTCTATTTCTGAGACTTGATATGTGGTAATCATGTTTTTTCTCACATCTCGATCTTGTATACCGCATGTATTTTCCAATGACTGTTCAATGCCCTTCAACAGGGTTGTGTATTTCTTTGAAATACATATTATTATTATTATTATTATTGTTATTACTTAAATTACTGTGCAATGATAATAAATTCTCGTTTCGATGATCTTCACAACATCTCATAAAGTTCAATATTTAGATCTACTGATAAATTAGTTAGTAGCCACTTATCGTCGGTAAAACAAACCGATAGAAAAAGTCTTTTGTTAAACTGAAATTTTATCATTAAATTGCGTGGTGCCATCAGTCTCTATTGTAAAAGGCCTTTCTGTCCGCTCTAGTTCCCTATATATTAAACCTCTTTGTATCATTGTATCTAAAAGTGACAATTCGATGTAGCGTAGTAAAAAGTTATCACACGCACATATACTTGCCTAGATAACAGAAGCCTAATAACTATTTGATTTTATTTTAATTATGGATATGCATGTAAAAGAAAATTTTCCTTCTGAGGTCGCAATTTCATCAACATCCAACAAATTGAAATATATGGTTGAAAAATCATTTAATTGATATTACTTGCTCACCGATTGTGCAAGTAATAAAAATCCAAGTCTGAAATTATGTTGTCCGTGAATAATTCACTGACAACATAATTTCAGACTTTGATTTTTATTGCCAACCAAAACTTTTCTTACTAATCAACTGCATTCACTGTGAATGTATTAATTTGCTCATATAAAACAGCACTCAGATCCATCTCTGTTGCTTAGAGACATGAAACATCTCCAGAATCGTTCTTAAATAATTAGGCCAATCTCCAAAAAATTTAGGATAAAAAAATAATGCAAAGTTTTAATTCTATTTGCTTGGTTGCTCTTCTGTAAAGTGCCGCATATCTATTCATGGGTCCCAGTAGGCGTGAGATGATTGTGTAAGATCACAGGGTTCCCTGTAAGACATTTGTTTACGAGATTCCCAGCAGAAGTTGAAAACTCGTTTATAAGTCGCTGCAGACTATTGAATTAGTTTCAAGCCATTAGTTCAAATGCGTACGCAATCTACGCATGTATGTTCCAGTCTCCACAACAGCATTCTGGACTAAATGTGGATTGAAGATGAAATTGGTTCGAAGCTAAGCTTATAATCATTGCGCTTTGGTGGGGTCTCCGAAGCTCATATCTCGGAATATCTTTCTTATCCGGATCGAGTATCGGTGTGGCACTGTGATTAGTGAGTAACTTGCATTATTCAGATAAGCATTATTTCAATTCAGATAAGCATTATTTCAGTGACGGGAACCGATCAATGCAATGGCCGGGTGAGGCCGCTGACGGACAGTTTTCGATTTCGCTTGAAGAGACGCCCTGTCCTGATTGTCAAAAGTCGGATCAAGCCTAAACATCGACAGCATCAATTCGCACACGTAGGATATCCGCACAGCTATATCGTATTGATAGTCCGCAGCTAGAACGGGGTGCAGAGAACGGGACCGAAGATGAGACTTCACAGAATGATGTACACGCATGCCCACGACGAATCTGCGCGTTTATCGAATTGCAGCTGGTTCCTTTTCTTTTCTTGTCAGATAGAGTCAATAAAAGGCACATGTTAATCCAATGGCACGCAAATTCAAGTTTTCTGGTTAAGATGAAATTTTCTATGTTTCTCTGATCATATAAAAAGTACTGAGTTTCGATTCATAAATTTTGGGATGAAATGTCTTCAAGTCATCATCTACAATGCCCAACTTGAAAATGAAGGCCCGCTGTATTCTGCATGTGTCCGTATCGTGATGATGTACGAGAGTGAGACGAGGGACATGAAATGCTATCATGAAGATGGAAAGAGCAAAAAAGACATTGATGAAAAGAGTGCTATTTGTGGCTGATCGATGGATACAGGATTGAGGAGTTAGGGAAGAAGATGAACCTGAAATGCATTTCCTATGTTCTGCGAAGAAGGCTGTGGAAGCAGGAGTGGAGGCTCGCCATCCGAAAGCAACAACCGTCTGACCCCTTATTATGTGTCCCCTTTCAAACCCCTTTAATTATTATGATATTTATGATGTAGGCTATCTGCTAATTATGTACTACTGTATGTCTGAAAATTAAAACGTATAAGAGATGAGCAATACACAGTTTGTGCATGTACCAGAAATGTATTCACATAACGGTTCTGCCTGGGGGAAGTATGAATGATTTGATGTGAGAAGTGGGACTACAGAAGACGATAACAAGAAAGATCAAAGACAATATATTAAGATGGGCAAGTAATGTGCAGAGAATGGAAGAAGAGACACTACCGGAGAGGACAGAGGCAATGCATGTGGAAGGCAGGAGACAATGCGGGCGGCCACGGATGCGATGGAAGGACTGTGAATGACGTGAATGAGAGAAAGGACATCACCGAGTGGAAGAAGATCACGCAGGTCATAGATGAAAGGAGAAGAACTGCGAATTGGACTTGAGACCAAATGTAGGTGACCAATTGCGATCAACTAGCTTTATTAACAATGTATTTCTTCATTTGTAATGGTTTTACCCCAACCTAATGTGTTGGGACCCATGGAGAGATGAATAAATATAATTAACAGTTTACAAGCAGTTCATCGCTCTTAATTAGCTCTGCATGTTTTGTGTCAACAATTGCCGGACACGATGCATCACTCAACATCAAAATAGTCTTACCAGGGTTCGGCAAACAGTCAGGTTTTATTAGCACCTGTCTTTCTCCTTCATTCGCATTGTTACTGTCGAGAAAAAAAATATTCATGACATCGACGAACGCATGGAGAAGAATGTTTCTAAAGAATAGAATAGAAAATATGTTTATTCTCCATAGACAACAAGCAGAGTATGTTCATTCGAATAGGCATGCAAGGATAATACAACAATGTGGAGATACAACAATAATGGAGAAAGGGTCCAGAGGACCCACAAGAAGGGGTATATGACTGGCCCGCACATAATTATATACATGTTTGTTCACAAACCAGAAAGAAATTGTTCAAACACTAGAGAGTATGCGTGCTGCTGCTTAGCTACTCATAAAACTCAGAGAATTTGTTCTGCGAACGCATCTGATGCTTAGTTTTGGATAACATTTAGAGTAGAGAGTTTTTATCTATCGTGAGTAAGAGTGGTCAGGTTTCTAAAATGAGTCCATATTTTTTATTAGATACGACTTTATATTCTTTTTGAATTCTCTAATTGATTTTGAGCTTTTTATTTCATTGGGGAGCAAATTCCATGTAAATGGTATTTGAAAAGTGCTCATTTTTTGTTCTAATGATTTCTTACAAAACGGCAATTTGAAGCTATCGGATCGTCTAGTCGATGATTCTACATAGCTTTGATAGATCGATGGCAACGTGTTCTTTGTGTACTTAATTTTGTATGCTAGCACTAAAAGTGCATATTGATACATACTCGCAAATTGCTCCCTCTCATAGAAATGAAGTTCAAGTAATTGCTTTTCTTTTCGATGGATTATCTTAATCAAAGTTTTATGTATTCTTTGCAAACAACGATTCGAATTTTTGTTTCCACTACCATATACTATTAGGCAATGTTTTATCAGAGGGAGACAAAGTTGTTCGTGCATCATGCGAAGGACATCTAGTGGTAGAATATCTCTTAGCCGATAGAAAATCGGAATGAATTTTTAAATTTGTTGACAACAGTCGCAATATGTTCATCGAATTTGACATTATTGTCGAACTTTATTCCTGGTATTTTTGTATGTTCAACTTTCTTCAAGTTAGTGCCCTCAATATATATATTTTTGGACATTTCAAAATCACTTTTGTGGCTCATGGGATTGAAGATGATGTATTCACATTTATCTATATTTAGTGTTAGTTTATTACTTTCCATCCACTTCAGGATGCTATTCAGTGAAAGTTGAGTTTTCTCTATTGCATCATTTAGAGTTTTGTCATTTACATCTAGGCTTATGTCATCCGCAAAGAGACTGAGTTTGCCATGGTGGCTTATGTTTTTTATGTCATTTATATAAACCAAAAATAATAGAAGCCCCAACGCTGAGCCTTATGGAGCACCAGACTTAGCGGTAAGCTCCTTCGATTTGACGTTGTTGATAAAAACAATGTGAGGTCTATTTTTTAGATATGATTGAAGCCATTCGTGCAAGAAGCCGCGGATACCTATTTTGTTTAACTTTTTCAACAATAACTCAGTGTTGACCGCATCGAAGGCTTTACTTATGTCCAGATTTAGTCCTACGCTGTATTCATTCTTAGCTTTTGCTTTGTATATCTTGTCTGACATTTTCAAGAGAACTAGACTGGTAGAATGATTTTTCCTAAATCCAAATTGGTTTTCATATAACAACATCTTCTTATTTAAAAAGTCAAATATCCTCCTATGAATCAATTTTTCGAAAACTTTTGTTATATAACTCAGTAGACATATTGGTCGATAGTTGGATGGCGACTTCTTATCTCCTTTTTTGAAGATGGGTATAATAATTGATTTCTTTAGACAGCTAGGGTAGATGCCCGATTTTACTGATTCGTTCAATAGTTCACTTAGATATGAGAAAACATTTTTGGAACATTGTTTGAAAATTCTCAGGGGAAGTTCATCATTTGTCGATTTACTATTGTGTATTTTGTTCATTACTTCGATCAATTCGGTATGTGTGATGTCTTCAAACACAAATTGAAGTGGTGCTTTCCTGGCAGTAGTCATCCTTGTTGGAATTGCTGCTGCTACTTTTTAGTTTCTCAGTAACATTTACAAAGTGCTCGTTTAGTGCATTAGCCATATCAAAATGGTCATACACAATACCGGTATTTGTCTGTAATTCAGTAATGAAGCTATTATCTGTCTTAGAGCTGCCTCTTACGTGGTTTATGCGTTTCCATAGTTCTTTGGTGTCATTTTTAATAGCTGGAAATATGTTACTATATTGCTTCCTTTCGGCCGATCTAGCCATGTATTTGAATCTATTTGCAAAAGTTTTGTAATTTGTTTCATCCTCCTGAAGTCTAGTAGCTTTCCATTTCCTGTATAATTGAATTTTCTTTCTGTGGAGTTTCTTTAAGTCATCTGAGAACCAATCCTTCTCTCTAAACATTTTTCTAGAGATTTGCTTTAGTGGAAAAAATGTGTCGTGTAGGTTTATTAGCTCATCTTGAAAGTTACTCATTTTATCTGATATTGAAGTGGAACGTCCTGGTGCGTTAGTAAATAAATCTTCCGTTTTTTCTTTAAATAGTCTAATGCCTTTTTCAGTGTAGGATCTAATAAATGGTCGATCTCTAACTGTGTATTTCGTGTTTTGCGGGTTCTTTTTTATTATGAGATACTGACTATAGTGGTCCGTTACATCGGAAAGGAGGTTACCTGTATATATTCTATTTTTCTTGTCATATATTGCTCGGTTGTGTATGAACATCTGGTCGATCACTGTTTTTGTGTCGCTTGTTTCTCGAGTTGTTGTACGTATTAATGGCGAGTAATTGAAGCTTATCATTTGATCATAAAATTTACTAGCTGATTTGTCTAACTGCTTATTTATGTTCATATTAAAATCACCGGCGAATATTACTCTTTCAGGTCTACGCAAGCGCTTTAGATTATTCCCAATACTTTCAGCAAAGTTTGTTATGTCCAATGATGGGCTACGGTAAATGCAGATGATGCAGTTTTCAGGATGCATTTCAGTTTTAAAATACAACCACAAATCATCGCAGCCACATATTTTTCCAGATTCAACTCGTGTCATTTTAATGGTCGACATTTTGGTGTAGGCCGCTACGCCCCCACTTTTATTGTGAGACGATAACAAGTAGTTGCATTTGTAGCCTGGTAGTATATTAGTAAACATCTGAATGTTGGTCTGCCATATTTCGGAGAGCAAAATAACATCTATGTCTGTTTCCAGATTTGATAGTAGCACCGCTAATTCCCGATAATTGCGATTTAGGGAGCGGATATTCATGTGCAAGATTTTAATATTATCTAAATTGTCATATTGTCTATCGAACAATGCATTGAAATCCTCAGTAAATAGGTCAGTATAT
Organism: Prostheceraeus crozeri; assembly: GCA_907163375.1. Taxonomy (NCBI): domain Eukaryota; kingdom Metazoa; phylum Platyhelminthes; order Polycladida; family Euryleptidae; genus Prostheceraeus; species Prostheceraeus crozeri. Next base: position 270,265 of record CAJQUW010011985.1, read on the forward strand.
TCAACATCTTTCAAATGGTTCAAATGTTGTTCATGCATTTAAGATTGTATTTAATGCAAACTAAAGATCAGATTGTTGATGGCCAATGAGTTGCTACATCTCTTCAGCAGCTCTACAAATCGACGTATATATCGTCCAATGTGCCTCTTGATTTCACTCGTATGTGCGGAGAGTTCCCCTCTGGATGTGTGAAATTTCCCACCAGGGGTTTCCCCTGGTTCAGAACCACTGGTCCAGAGAATGTCAATGCATGCTGGTCATTCATGGGTCCATTTGGACCCACACCCACTCAGAATCATGAATAAGTTTAATGACCTAGTTATTCTTATTGAATGTTTGTTTTATGACTAGATATCATTTGAGAACGACCATAAGAGAACTAAGTAGAGCATCTTACAAGTTGATTGCACTTTGAATTGACTGAATCAATTAGAGTAGGCCTACATGTACATGTAATTCGAAAAATCTTTATGTCAAAGACAGCTTATTGTTCCACTTGTGTGGAAACCTGCTGAAAAAGATGGATTTTCAATATACGATTTATTTCGGACACTTTTAATCGCTACGCGTGACTTATTGTTCCAAAGTACTCAAAATAAATCGCATATTGAAAATCCATCCTTTTCGCGGGTTTCCTCACAAATGGAACAATGCATGCATAATCAGAGCCCGTTGTTACATGCAGCAGCTCATTGTACTGGAACTCATCAAATCACAGATCTCAGTAAAAGAAACTTAAAAGCAAATGATTTTTATTCCACGCTTAACCTTGCTCGAGCCTTGTTGACAATGATATTGAAACTATCAGGGAATGTTAACGGAGGGCAATTGCAATAGAAAAGAAGAAAAATAGGAATTATGAAGTCAATATAGCTGCTTGCCAGCACTTATATTCAGTTAAACTGAGGACAGAATTTGTCATTTTAGTAAAAACCCTGATTTTCTACCCTTTTCTATAAGCTTGTTTTTCCATTCAATCCTAATTCAAACGATCATAAACAAAAGTCAAAGGCAATGATTGAAATCGAACAAAAGAAGGAAGCGACAAAGCCTATCAAATGGTCGGCACATTTACACAACAAGGATCATAAGTTGTTGTGGTGTTCTCTGCAATCTATACACATGGAGCTGACTTGGATCGATTAATTATTATATAGGCCTACCCGCACAGTACATACATGTACATAGAAATTGACCCCGATTTTAAAGGAACATCATCACGATTATGGAGCAGAAGTTTGACCAAGCCTATCCAATCAATGGCGGGGATTCAGCGTCCGCGACAGTGACTATTCCCGACTGAGACACGAAAAGTATCCAATGCAGCCCTTGCCAATGGAAGCCTGATCACAAAACAATAAGTGTGTCGTCCTATCGTTCTGCATAGTAATTAAACATTTTCACTGATGCCTTATACTAAGTTTAAATAATCAGTTGAATGGATGGGTTTCACTTCTTATTTAAACTGAAAGTAATAATAATAAAGCGTCCATATTTTCAGATGAAAATCAGAGCAATAGATGAAGCTATTCAGAGAATAAAAGTGAGTTTCACATAAGATATGAGTTTACAATATGTAATTAGTGTGTGGTGCGATCATTACACATAGAGCAGGCATGCAAAAGGGGTACATTGCTACGTCTGACGGTGCACCTTTGAGGGAGCAAAAATCTGCCAGATCGTGTGAGAGGGGTCCTAATGTACTAACCATGATTTTCGTAAACCGCATAATATAATTCTTGGCATCTGAGGGTTAATTTCGCATGTTAATCGCATTACAGGAAAGTGTGAAAAGGGAATGATCAAGGAATAAATCGTCATGATAGAACTTTCTTAACTTTTATTCAATAGTCACAACATTATGCCTTGAATGAATACAGAATTTAGATTGCACATGGCACTTCAAATGATAGTTGCATTAAAAGTACTGTCAACCACATTTCAATGAAGAAATGTCCTCTTCTTTCAATAGGCGTTGCTTCATCTCCATTAATCATCTGCTATAAAGCATCTGTTGCATCTAAAGCTTACTTAACATACACTGAATTGTCATCTGTGATTTGTCATTTGGAAAGACCTCAATTCATTTTTGTTATTACTCATTGAATGTATTTTTCAGCTCTTGTAAAAACAGATTATGATGCTCTGTTATTCATGTAGGCTGCAATTTTATATATGTGAGCAATTCCATGCGCAACAACACTGCATCGCACGTATTTAATACATTTCAATAACATTTTTGTAATAGACGTTAGCAGGTCAGTATCGATCAACCGGAAAAAATGACTATCAGGTTACCTGAAATATTTTTTTTGCTTTGCCATTCTTTGTGACGCAATGAATTAATTAGGGTCAAACGTAAGCTGTTTGCAACAATTAACATGAAAATCGAGTAGTGGCTACGTATGTGAAAAAGTCTGAATTGAAAGATTTGATCGAAGCCATTATTCCATGAAATCACGATTGAAGATCATATCAGCATCACAGAAGTTGTTGGAATTGAATTCGTGCATTATTCTAGTAGCTATCTTAACAAAGGAAACGTAGCGACGTTACAGCTGAAGCGTAATAACGCTAAACGTGTGAAAGTTATTTCGACTTCACATGCATCAGTTAGTTTCAATACAACACTTGAAAGTCCTCATATGGTTGTTTGGGGCTTTGAGGTGTATAGTGAGATTCTCCAGTCGTACCACTGATAAAAGTAGGCAGTAGTGATGAAGGTATTTTTCTATCAATTATTTTGAAAATGCTCTTTATCTTGGGAAATAGTAGATGAATGCAGATTTTCCCTCGCCAATTAAATTGATTTCATAAGTTCTTGTAGACACATTTAATTCAAGGCAGCTAAGAACAGCTAAGACAAACATCTCACCAACAGTTTGCGAAACAACTTCTGTCGACCTCCGGACGATTTAGCACCGATGCCACCCTACATTCGAGCAACAGTTTTAATGGATTAATAACATTCTTTCAGACAGGAGGTATGATGCATAATATTTTTTCCGGAGAACTCTTGTTTATAGGATGGTCCGTGTATAACTCGAGCTTACAATCCGCTTCCTCAGGAGACATGACATGACATGCGGTTGATAATACAGCAGCGTGGATTAGTTTAAGAAGTCACAAATACATACAAGAACACACACACACATCTTTAATCATGATTCGGACAGCTTGCGTTTTTTAGAATAGAATAGAAAGGATTTATTTCAAATGAATAAAAATCATGAAAATCAGACATTATACAAATCAGAAAAGTAAGATGTAGATGCAAGCAAAGACACAGTAAAGAATTCAGTTATCAAATTGTCTATGCGGGAGTGGACGGTGGACGGTTGCAGAATAACCCAATCAGTTTGAATATCATGATCGCATGACAAATGAGATAGCAGTCTGAAGACAAATCCACGAACCTACTTCCAACAACTTCTAGGATACCAGTATGATTTCAACTTTGCTTATACGGTTAATGGTCTCGATCAAATCTTTCAATTCGTAAACTTTTGTCATAAGTAGGCACAACTCGATTTTGATGGCAAATCGTGTGACGTTGCTACGATGGACTTTAATTTTTATTGATTCATTTATGAAGAAGAATAGTAAAACAAATTAAACATGCAAGCACTTGCTTCAGGGCATCTACATAAACCATATAGATATACATGTATATGATTTATTATATCCGCTAAATTGATACCAACCTATTCTGCCAACCTCTCTGTATATGCTGTGCTACAAAATGAGTTATTGGAGTTTTGTGTTTACGTGCGATATAGCATTGTTACGGCCAGCTATACTTATAGATAAATTGATGTCAAATACACACGATAGGATTTGAAATTTATCAAAGTTTGTGTCGTGATGCTCGCGAGGTTCCTCTTAAGACATCGGATGATTGTTTACAATGATAATATATAGTTTGTGTAGCGCTATTACGCTTCAATGTAACGCTACTACCTTGAAACATAATAACGTCACATTTTATACAGCATGTGTATGACGCGAGTAAAAATCAGTTACACAGTTGTTCCATCATAAGTGACCGACGGTAGCTTAGGAAATGAGATCATGCCACTTTCAGCTGAATAGATAATCCTACAGATCAAAAAATTGCTCTGGAGGGTAACTCTGGAGTAAATTTTTTTCAATGTGTTATACAATGTAGAATTTCTCAGCAAAAATTGATGATGGAATGAATCTGTACATATTTTTCTATAATGCTTGATCTGATTTGAAAGCATTACTATTGAAAAGGAGAATAAGTAGCCCTATGGTGTAAAACAATTCACAATGAAATTCACGCAAAAAATAATGTGAATTTAAAAAATGGAATTTTGAAGAAAATTTAAAAATTCACCAGTAAATCGACTTCAAACGTGAAATTCGGCATGAGATACGGACTTTTGGGAAATTTTGATATGAAGCAATGTGTTTGCAATCAATCTCCGACAAATGAATTTTTTTCCTAAATGTTGAAAATCGTGAGGAATTGTCTGTCTATAGTTTTGTTGCTAATTGTCCTTTGCATGAAATCTGTACGACGGGAATTAAAAAATGCAATGGCAATCAACGTTATGAAAAAACAAATTAAGAGTTGAAATGCCGTTTATACAATAAACATCATAATCAGTGTGTGTGTGTGTTTGTGTGTGATATGCTGCAATCTAATTTTTTCTTCAATTTTGACTTAGGTTGCAATTAGAAACAATTTCTTAAGTTTAGATTGCGCTTAAGGCGCAGTTCGCGTCTGATATTCAACATAACGAATCCAAAGAGGATAAATCTAGACAGAATATGCACTTAATTCCCAAGATATAGTTATCAAAGTATGAGGGAAATTATTCATCATGCAATTATTGGGATGTCTCTGTAGCAAATCCAATTCACACTTCGACGCCATTACCACATTCTTACGCAGACATAAAATGAATTTTATAATTTCGGTATATTCAGTTTCTTGTCATTTAGGCTACTCAATAACTTCATGAACAATTCACCTATTTTGACATCAAGTGTTCTCTTGGCAGGTAGACACTTAATTGTCCGCAATTACTTTTCTCATTCTAACCTCTCTTATGCTTTGTCTCCTTTGAAATTGAAAGAGAAATTATCGTTTATTTAGAATTGAATGTTCGGCAGAAAATATTGAAAGCTATTCGTTAATCCCGACTCCCTTGTTCTTTTCATCGCACTCAATTGCAAACCTTTTAATTTCTCATAGAGGCAATAGCACAATTCGGTTGATAAACAACTTTACACGTCCCCATTTATTGCGCATGATCTGTCTAACCGTTAGCTAAATAACATTTAAGGATATCGATGATTTCTAATGGCTGGGTGTTGAAAGAAGCAGCGAAACTGTATGAGAAAATCAATTTGATAAGTGGGAGTGAATGCAATAATAAATGATTGCAGAGTGGAAGTTTGCCTTGAATGGCGAAAGGCACCGTATAAGCCTGCTGAGGAATTTCGTGCTTTGTTAACTAAAAAAGTGTGCAGACATTTTTCTTTCGATCAGATATCCGGCCAACCGTCATTCTGCAACATCAGTTGCACGCAGCACCATGATAAATGTAGGTAAACTAATATTTTGAACATAATGAATGCATACAATGATATCCTACAAAATCAACCTCTCCTAAATGCTAATTCATTTTCATTTCCTCTTTTGTCTTTACTCCTACACTTAATTGATTTTTATTTTTCTTCGAGAGAAAAATGTTTTATTTTGATAATTCACAAGTTTTTTAATTTTGGTTGAACCACTTTAAATGAGTATAATGCACCTACATGAGAAGTCCTGAGTCATCTTTGCATATCCGGAGCAGATTCTATTGAAGCGGCTGATAAGACAATGCATTTATGGCGATATTTATGCAGTTGTGCCCTATGGTTATTAAAAGCAGGCGATTCTGCAGGTGTCTGGCTTTGACATCGACGGGCATCAGGAGGCTAGCCTGAGGGTTTCAAATGTAATAACAAACAAATTAGCTACAGGGAGGACGAACTTGTAGCGTCACAATTTGCAAGCATTACTTGCACTTTTAAGAAATTATGTACCCGATCTCTATGTCTGAAATCGATCATGGGATCAAAGAATAAAGTGTCACTCATTGCGATGCTCAATATGATGGAACTCGTTAAACTAGGAAGGCAATCCATCTAGGAGAAGGAAAACTCATATAAAACCCACACCGAAAGATTGAAACCTACTGCGTGTAATTCCCCAACATACCAGTTGGAGTCTGCACTGAAAACCCACGAAAGCAAGTACTTCTGAAAACTCGACATCCTGCCGGATGGTAGCCCCAGGCTTGAAGGTGTCATAAATGCTACTGGGAAGAGGAGCAACTCATGTCACGCAAACCAAGATAATGAAATTATTGCACTAAAGCCTTCTGATGGACGCTCAGCGACTGATGGCTTGGCAAGTGGGGCTGTGCTGGGCTTACGAAGAAAAGTACTGAGATTGGGCACCTGGAATGTGCGGTCTATGGGACTACGAAAACTTCGGATAATGGAAACAGAGATGGAGCGATGCAACCTTGATATTCTCGGCATATCAGAACTCAAATGGACGGACGCTGGTTATTTTTGCAAAGAACACAACACGGGACGTCGGTGTACTATTCGGGTCACGAGAATCTGCGAAGGAATGGTGTGGCCATCATGTGTTCGAAAGAGCCTCCAATTGTGTGATTGGCTACAACACGGTTAACGACAGAATCATTACTATTCGACCGATAGCAAAGCCTATAAATATAACCGATGTACAAGCATATGCTCCCACTTCCGATGCAGACGAAGATTTAGTGAATGACTTCTATGGGAAGCTGCAGGACGTTATGGATAGTATTCCAGGTCGTGATATCCTCATCGTAGCTGGCGACTTTAACGCGAATGTGGGTGAGAAGAATAAGGTCAATGGGATCTGTGAACAATTCGGTCTGCGCGTTGAAAATGACGTAAGTCGATTGCTTGATTTCTATGCGCAAAACGAGATGCTCATCTCCAACACGCTGTTTCAACCACATCCACGCCGATTGATCACATGGACATCGCCTGATGGAACCATAAGAACCAAATAGACTATATTCTAGTGTGAAACAGATGGCGCTTGAGAATTGTATGTGCCAAAACCGTCCGGGGCAAGGTGTGGTACAAATCATGAGCTTCTCATCGCCATTTTCCAATTCAACTGAAAGCTAGGTCTCCGAAGACAATACCTCTTCTTTTCAACCTGTTTTGAGCATCTCCTGATGGAAGCAGAACAGCACGAGGCCGCGCCGAACGTATTATGGCTTGAGATGAAGCATGCGATATTGGAGACTGAGATGAAAAGAGTGCCAATCTACCCGCTTCTCAGATGATTCAACAAAAAATTTCCACAGAGACCCTGAAGATGGTTGAAGGAAGACAACAATTGAAAGCGAAGGGTAACAATGAGGACGAAGACCGAGAGCAGATGAGAAAACTAAACGCCAAAGTGCAGCGCCTGATCCGTGCGAACAAAAACGACAAATTGAAGAGAAAAGCGCTGAAATCGAAAAACTTACAGTACACAGAACAGAATAAAAGACCTGTATAAATGCCTTAAGGAGTTGACTGGAACGTTCTCCCCACGTACATGTGGAGTCAAGTCGAAAGATAGAAGTCTGCTAGCTGAAGATAATGACATCAAGAATCGTTGGCGCGAATGCTGTTCAGAGTTATTCGTGAAAAACCGCGGTGTGAATGCAGTTGCGAAGGTGATGAGCAGTACGAGGATAAACCGGACATCATGCCCAGCGAGGTACATGTGGCAATAGATAAAATGCGACCAGGGAAATGTCCTGTAGTGGATGAGATACCAGCAGAATTATTGAAGGCCGCTGTCGAAAATAGGATCTCGTTGCTTTGTCGGTTGTGTAATCTCATCTGGCGAACGAAGCCATGGCCAACGGATTGGACACGTTCACTTTTTGTCATCATTCCAAAGAAAGGAGACTCTAGAGAATGCTCTAACAATCGCATTATTTCACTAATATGTCATGCCAGCAAATGCTCTTGCATGTTATACTGGCCAGAATCGAACATGCTGTTAACAGAGATTCTCCTCCGTAATAAGGCGGGTACAGAAAAGGCTAGGGGACGCGTGATCTCATTTTGGATATGAGGGCAATCATGGCCATGGCTGAGAGTCAGCCAAAAGCTGTACTTCTGTTTTATTGACTACTCGAAGGCGTTCGACTGCGTCAACGATACAAAGCTGTGAACTGTCCTCGAAGGGATGGGTGTGCCGAAACATCTAATACTACTCGTTCGACAGTTGTACCAGCACTATGAAGCCTCAGTACGCACGAATCATGGAAAGTGTGACTGGTCTGTAGTGAAAAAAGGAGCTCTACAGAGATGTATTCTCTCTCCAGCTTTTTTCAACCTCTATACCAAGGCAGTCATACGCAGAACTTTAGATGAGCTGGAGATGGGAGTCGTCATCAATGGTAAGTGGATCAACAATCTGTGGTATGCTGATGACACGACCCTTATTGCCTGAAAATAAGTGTGAAATGCTGTTAGATAGGATACCAGTCGAATGCTAACAGGCGGGTCTGTACCTGAACGCTAAGAAAACCAAGCTAATGGTGGTTGGAACAGATCTGCGCCCTGTCATTCGTTTGAAAGTTTAACCGATCGAGATACTGCCACGCTTCAGTTACCAGGGATCCTACATCACCAATGATCTCGCAGCTAACACCATTGATGAAGTAAAGAGGTGAATTGGCATGGGGCGATCCACTCTAAACAATTTGAAAAGAATCCTCAGCAGTTTCTCTACAGTTAGTCTCTACCACAAGAAGAGATTAGGTCATGCGCTAGTCTTTCCAATTGCAACACACGGGCACGAAACGTGGACGATGACGGCAGAGATGCGACGACGGTTAACTTCTTTCGAATAATGGTGCTGGAGAAGAGTACTCAAAATACAATGGACGAATAGATAAGAAGACCAACAAATTAGGAGGTGACAGCCTGGAGAAAACACTTATAATGGGGTACATGTATGACAAAGCAAACGACGACGACAACGAATGACACCCCTCGACAGCATCAGGCGGCTAGAGGGGGTGTCGCTCCATCAAGCGATGGAAAGAGCGCAGGATCGTGGACGCTGGAGGAAGGAGCCTGCGGTATGGGTCCCCACAGGTCGGCCTACGACCTAGCGGCACGAACGAACGAACGAACATTGTGATATATCCTAAAATTGAATTCTGTGATACCAAATACCAACAATTACGAAACCAACGTGCATTGGAAGTGGGCCAATGGATCATGGGTGAGCAATGTCGAGGTCATGGAGTACAGCAGGCAGGGACAATTTGTGCTTTACCGAGTTTATAAATTGGAGAATATTTCTGAACTCTCGAAAATATGCTGCCCGAAAATTTGACGATATTAAAATCCCACTTGTTTATGCTCTGCCTGTCCGACAAACATTAAGAAGAGGGAAGAATGAATGTTTTGATGCATCAGTGTGTGCCGTGCGATAGTGAGATTCATTCAAATTTGACGATAATTAAACTTTATCTCTAATAAATAATGAGTCACGCGGTGTAAACGATGGATAAGATCATAAATCCTTTTTCTCACTTCTAAACTGGAAATTCTGTCTTCACTTTAATGCTCTTACAGAAGAAATAGTGTTTGATATATGATTCAAGCATCTGCGCATTTTGGCTTAAACCCAACTAAAGTAATTGAAAGCACGAATTGAAGTTTTCGCTCTATTTGACTACAGAAACCGGAGAAATAGTCAATTTCACGAAATGGAAAATAAATCAAAAGATAGAAGCCTAAAAGTATCGCTTTGCAAAAAATAATTTTCACCGCTCATTTCAATTCAAATCTGTAGAAGAATAATTTCAAATTGAATTCTACAGAATCGACAAGCGCAGAAACATTGCACACTCACATGATTGGAATCTGTTGACCCATCTCTTTCAGCTGTGAGACTTTCATGAGTCTTCTAATCAGCAATCAGATTTCAGAACTTTAGAGTCGTTTTGGTCATATTCGAGAATGGATTTCTGTGATAAATGCATCACTTACATACTCATGCACGATTTCGCCGTGCTAAAATCTCTGAATATTCCCTAGTATGTTTCTAAGGCTCCCATGAGTAAATTTTATCAATAAATTTTCAGTGAGTCTGGAACATGATGTCTCCGGGTCCATGATGATTAATTCTGAACGCATCTGTTGATGCGCACCTTCGCATCCGTCACATTAACTGCTTCCTTCCAATCTTTTGCAAGAATTTTAATTAGACATGCATGCATATTTACATAAAAGCTGCATGTTTATTGATTTTACGGCTGTAGTAGTAAAATAATGTGCAGTTGTAGTGCAGTGTCCAGTTGAAGGCCTATCATTGAGTCAGTTATGATATGGAAAATCATGATTTCTCAGAAAATCTTTTGTTATCTATTCACATTTGATCTCCCATAGTTGGCAGAGATTTACGAATCAAAATATCATGGATAAATTTAAATGAATTATCAAACTGATAATTCATTATATTCAAATTCAATGTAGCTTGATCTACTTGATCGTGCGTATGTTATGTCCAAATCTAAATGCCTGAGTCCCTGCAAGGACTTGATAATTACCAAACTTATGAAGCCGGTAGATACGGGTTTGACTTAATTCCATACTTTTAATATCCATACATATTTTAAGCTACTAATTAAAATTCAACTTAATTTCATTGATGAAATAGATGCAAATTCGTTAGTAGTTCCGCAGAAATTGAGAAATTGAATGAGTACTTTAATGAAATGAACAGTTCACCAAGAATTGCGGGTTCGATCGGATTTAGGTTGCCTTCGTACAATGTTGCTTCAGGTTCAGGTCGGTTGGTCAAGCAATATTCGGGTTCGGTATCTGGATTTCTTTGTCGACCGCACGCCTTGCATAGCTATGAATGAGAGACACAGGATCTATCACCACCTAAAAAATAGATATTGGTGGTTAAAACCTTCATATGACAGTCCGGAAGCGTCCTCCAGGAATCATTATGGAACTCAGCATTGTCATTTCCAAACAGATTGTTATCAAGAAATAATAGTCCGGCAACCAGAACGAGTTTCTGCAGGGAACGAGGCCGAAAATGAGACTTTCACAGAATGATGTACACCCTATGTCTTCTACGAATCTGCACGTCTGCCGAGTTCTAGTGAGTTCCAGACAGGATCTGTTTTTGATCTGTTCTTGTCAGACAGGATCAAAGAAAGGCACATGTAAATCCAATGGACGCAGATTGCAGTTTTCAGATAAAATGAAAATTTCTATTTCTCTGATTAAACGAAAAGCACGAAGCCCATAATCATAATTTTTGGCATGGAATGTCTTCAGGTCATTTCCTTTCATGTTCATGTACCCTTGTCTATAGAGCTAAACGCATTTAGATTTGGCTAGCCTCTTAATGTCGGCGAACACAAAAAGTTTGAGTAACTTTATCCACATTTAACCACATTCAACCACATTCTCACATACATTGTCGATCAGAAGCATGATAATAGCACATGCACATAATAGAAAATGACCTGAAAACATTCTATGTAAAAAACTTCAACACTAGACTACTTTTCAGTTGATAAGAGAAAACAAAGAAAATAACAAAAAAAGAGATAACACTCTCGGCCTCTTATCCTGCAGAAACTCGTTCTGGCTGCCGGACTATAACTACTACCATGTTTTGAAGATCTGTCTCAAAATACAATTTTTCTCGCTTAATGCAGGACATTTTCTCACTCAGTGAAATTGTGATCTGGGTCGTATTCGCTACTTTCTCATACTGGTTTTCTGATTTTATCACACTCCGATCAAAAGATACAGAAAATAGCCAAATGAGATTCGTCAATATCATGGTTGATCAAATTATCTCACGCCAGCTAGATATTTCCTGATGTTGAGATTTGATGATATTTCTGATGAGATCACAAGCATAAATTGAAGAAAAAATTCGAATGATATGAAATCCCGTAAATTCTAAATTTGAATCTCGAGGACCAAGAATTTCGAGTCGACTGTCTCAGGGCCAAATGTTGTTGGGGTGCGAAGACATGTTTTCTATATCTTTCAACTAACGACATGCGATTTATTTATACAAACCAAAAAAATATTTGCTTTCATAATTCAATGCTTTCATCATGGAAAAGTAAAGATGTTCACTCCTTCTTTATATGTATTGACCAAAAATCGAAGTTAATAAAAGAAAATTTACAGGTGCCGAACGTTTCGGGAATTCTCCCCTCGTCAGCGGCGTAAAGTCAATCGGCAAAGTCTTCCGTAAGTTGCCCAGAGTAACATTTATAACATAAGAGGCAGAGCTTAGATAATGTTACCAGCTACCCTTCATCAGTGTCTTATGCTAGTGCTAAGATGGATTTAATAGTCACTTGGTGTACATTCATTCATTTTGCACATTTACGTAGCCCAGTGAGCAGAATTGATATTAGGTCTCCAGTGTAGTGGCTGTATTGCCAACGACACAAAAATAACAGCTTTAAAACAATGCGTATACTGTTGGAACTGCTTTTAAAACCTAGTTTTTCAAGCATGCTCTTCTTTACATCTATTTTTTAAAACTGCTTTTATAAATGAGGTTTACATATTTTGCAAACATGTCATGATGTTATAATCATAGTTGCAAAACCTTGTTATCAACATTCCTTGAACATTGCTTCTAATCAACAAAATGGTTTTTGGATATAGTTTTAAAATGCGCCGTGTTTTTTAATCCTTTTTTGATTCTAGTAACTGATGAGTATGATATATTCTTATTGACAGACGTCGTAATATTATATTTATAGCGAGAGAAGGCCAAGACAAGTGAGCCAATGCTCTATCTCAGAGCTGGAAGCCGACTGCCGGCCTTGCTGTGAAAACTGGCCCCACCCCGGTGTTATGCTATTTACCTTCTCCTACACACAGTTTCCGATCGGAAAGCATATGGCTACATTCATTTTCCGGGGATAAACTTAGTGCTCAATTTCGTAGCGTGCTATTATTTCTCGTGAAAATAAGTGAATGGAGAATATGGATAGCATAACACCGACCTTATCGCAGCTTCCAGGCCGGCTAGGCCGTCACTGTTCTTAATGGAAGACTCAATTCTATAAAGCCCTGAAAACGTGTATAAAGTTAGTTGAACTATGAATGAAAATAAAAAGACAGTATATCAAAGAAATTCAATTGTAGGGCCACACCTATTAGAAAAACAGTGTTATACATGTGTATGACATGTATTATATGTATTATACATGCCTAATAACTATAATATCAAACAGATTGTTTGATCATCTGTTGGATAAACATTCAAAGGAAAGTACCTTATTTCCTACTCAAACTTCTTATCTCAAGCAATTATTATTCTTGGCTTCGTTTTATCCTTTTTCTTAATGCTAGCGATGGCAACTACAGAATTTGACTGCTGACTTTTCATTGTGTGTGACAGCAGCGCACTGATTATGAAGTACTGTGTTCCTTCGGGCATCAAACTAGCAAGAGTTGGTCCGCACTCCTAATTTTGTTGCACTTTACACTCAACAGATATTGCATTTCTAGAGCAAAAGTAGATCAAATTATCGAATTACAAAAGCCGGCCCCGGTCGCCGGCCGACAACTTTGATGCAAACTGGCCTCAGCCCCGGCCTACTTGAATTGAGACCGGTCCCGGCCAGGTTCGAAAATCTCGGCCGGTTTCCAGCTCTGCTCTATCTACGGCTTGCTATAGAGAATGGCCAATGCGATTGTTTAGAAGACTACATGGGAACATGTAGCACAAATACAAGTAGCATCATGTAAACAGACAACATAGTAAACTTGTGAATAGTAAAGCACAAACTAACATGCAATCGACGTTTGAATAGGCCTACTTGTAAATTCTCAATTAAGGACAAAGTTATTCCTATGAACAAGGGGTCAATTTGAGAGTATCTTATCAGAAGAAAAAATGTCTAATATTCAACAGTCGTACATGTGACTGTAAATGCGTCTCAACCTCTCTCTAATTACTGAGATCGTCACTGTTCATGATTTGTTATCCAGACACTAATAATAATTTCTAATTATGATGAAAATAAAACCGACGTTGCGCGAAATGAATGAAAGCGATTACTCATTGTCGAAAATTGATATCCCTGCGAAATTAATCAAATGAACAAACTTTGAACCGAAAACTCTGGAAAAGAAACCAAACAGATATTATCGCTACTCGATGGAAAAGAAAATCTAAATTCTCGAAACCTCGAAACTGCATTTATTCAAGAAGATAAAAAACAAAATTGACCGAGTTTGGAAACACTATCAGAGCTACAAAAATAACAGTCCAATAGCAGAACAACAGCACAATTCCGGCCGATCAGACTAGCGTTGTGGGCAGGACGATGGTTTTGCTTTCCAGCTGGCCAATTCTCTGAAATGAAGTGGCGGAGTTAGAAAATTTGCATGAAGTAGGTAAAGATTGTAGGATAAACGTTTGAGGTATGAGGACAAACATACGTGGTGTGATCCAAAATGTCCCGGACTAACCTACTTGCAGATAACCTGTGATAACGAATACTACTTCAGATGTAAATTTAGGTCTTTAAGGCATGAGAAATATGGTCGCCGAAATTTTTCCGGTCAGTTTTCTATTTTTTCAAAATTTTCAAACATTTTTGTCTGAATTTCAAGATTTTCCTATAAATTCTAGCGATTTAGAATTAATATATTTAGATTAACTTGACAGTTAAGCTATCACTAATAACCTGACTAATAATTAACGGAAAAACAAATGTTTTGTTCCAGAAAACAGTTTACTTTTCAATGTATGAGCCGTTAGCATTCGTCACTTTTTGCCAACGAAGTCTCAATTCACAAAAAGCTTTATGAAAAAATTCCGGTGTCAAAGAATGAAAAAACTCAGTAACTGCATCCCGCAGTTCAACTGGCGATTCAAAATGGTGTCCACGAAGATGCTTTTTGAGGAATCTAAACAGATAGAAGTCACTTGGGGCCAAGTCAGGTGAATAAGGAGGATGGCTCAATAGTTGAAATCCGTTTCTCGTTAAGGCATTGGTTGTCTCCTGCGAGGTGTGAATCGGAGCATTGTCATGAAGCAAGTAGAGGGGAATGTTTCGTGGCTTTCTTATTTTCTTCCTCGCTTCAGATAACAGATTGGAATAATATTCGCTATTGATTCTTACTCCTTTATCCGCAAAGTCAACCAGTTGGATTCCCGAAGCGTTCCAAAAGACCGTCAGCATCAACGACCGGCGATGTGATGTTCCGGATCGCATTTTCAAAGGGGCAGACTCGCCTGATTTTTGCCACTGCAGATTCTCGCTTACTTTGAGGCAGATACAAACTTAAAGGTGTTTCATCCTCTGTAAGGATGCAGTTCAGAAACTGATCTCCGTGCATTTCGAGGAGATCCAAATTTGACTGTGCCGCCAGAAGTCTGTTCTCCTTCATTTCAGGTGACAGAAACTTCGGTACGAAACGTGATGCCAGTTTGCGATATCCAAGTCTTTCGATGATGTCATGACAGGAGTGATAACTGATTCGCAACTCTCTTGACAACTCACGGATGGTTATCCTTCTGTGTGCTGTAATCACTTCATCGCACTGACTCGATTTCTCTTCCGGAATCTCCTGCGGCCGACCAACAGTTGAAAAATCTTGCTCCACAGATTGTCTTCCGCGTTTAAATTCGCTTATCCAGAAATAAGCAGTAGTTCTCGATGGAGCTTTGCTTCCATATGCCAGGCTTAATTCCTTTAGAATGTCACCATTAGCGAAGCCGCGGATCAGGAGGTATCGTATCACACTGCGATATTCGACTGAAGACACGCTTGTCACATCCATCATGAAAACTGATAGAACAAAGAACCATCGTTGACACGGATTTCTTAATGAATGCGTGCTGAATGAACTTCACTGATTGATATCGTAACACATGAAGCAATTAACAAAAGACGTGCAATATTCATGGCAAAGATATCCGTCAAATAAGGTACAAATCAAAATCAATCTAACTATAACAATAAGACAAATCGGATCTCGATCAATTCAGAAAATACAGAAATTCATGTTAAAATGTAAAAATATTTTTTAAAAAATAGAAAACTGACCGGAAAAATTTCGGCGACCATATTTCTCATGCCTTAAAGACCTAAATTTACATCTGAAGTAGTATTCGTTATCACAGGTTATCTGCAAGTAGGTTAGTCCGGGACATTTTGGATCACACCACGTATGTGCACTCAAGATCAAATAATCATTCTCCAGATGATATGTAGTATGTGGATGCTACAGAGAATCTGCAAATAATACATGACTTCATGTCCCAGAAAGCAATGTATGAGCTAATATTCTTTGTAAATAATGCATACAAAAGAGAAATAAATAATATGCTAAAGAGCATTTATTCACCTAATCATAACCTTTTGCCTTTATTATTACTATATTTTTATGAAATATTCCTTTACAAGTCTTCCTTTAACCCCAGTTATGAAGCAGCGTTGATAAAAGGTGGAATAGATCGACTTTGCCACAAGAGTGGTATAGATAAAAACGATGACCTTTTTGACTTTTATCAAATACTAGTAGTTAAAATTGCCCATTAAACTAGTCACCATTAACGCATTCAATTTTTCAGTTGATTGACGCCCAAACATGCCAACAAGATGGAAATTTGAAAATGTGACAATCTTGTTCGTTCTATGTATGATAGATCGGACCCGAAGCCTTAAATTGAATCTGCTACGATGCCAAGAGTCTGCAGCTTCACCGTCCTGCACATGACGAATACAATCAGCCGAAGCTATGTTCAAATGATAACTCATGAAAAATGATTATATTCTAACAAATAAAATATCAAGAATAGCAGATAGGCCAACAATAATGAGCAACTTAAATGATCTGAAACATTGAATCGGCAAACTATAGACCAAAATTCGAATGAAATACTCGTAGGAATGGCAACCTAACCAAAAATATCAAGAAAAATCATCTGATTTTGATAATCTTGAGATTCTTAAAGAGATTGACGTGTTTGTGTGTATATTATGAATTGAATACTTCTATAGTTCATTCTATTATCTTATTATTTTTCTTATTGATTCCAGGTATTTGCTGAGCACACAACTGTGCCGAAAGGTGTGATTCATGAATAAAAAAAAGTTTCTTGTTTATACTCGGAAGAACATTCGGAAAAAACGCCCTTCTTCTATGTGGCCGAGTTCCATTTATCCCACTCTCATTCTTTCCCGCTGAGTGTTTAGCAAGAATGCAGAGAACACCTATTTTAAAAGTCTTAGGTGTGACTCAACCCAGATTTGAACCCAGGTCTCCCAGACACAGAGCGAATACTCTACCACAAGGCCACTGCGCCAGTAACATAATATAGCAATATAAAGAATAACATAAAATAAAACCTGAATGAACAGATGAGCACATGTATTGCAAGGTAGGGATGGCGCCTCTTGACCAATTAATGATTTACATGATGTACAGTAAGCGTCTTGTATGGTAACTAGAAATCCTCGTCAGCTCTGTGATGGAAATTGAGAAAAGAATGAAACATAGCTATTCGTGGCTAACCGACTCATGCGTTTATCTGCCGCACTCATTTATCATCTGGAACTTATCAATAAGGTATTCTCCCATTTTCTTCTTATGTGTAATGTGTTAAATAATATATGGTCCCATGCACAATTTCAGCGTCGCATCAAAGTGACATCAAACATAAACAGAGGACCATGGTCACCGATAAGACGCCCACTGAATCACAAGTGCAAAAGAATCTTGTATTTCATAACTTACGTGATATTTGTTTTCCAGAGGGAAGTTTTTGTTGCTTTAAATGTGGCATCTTTTTGTTCGGGCACTTCTAGATGGAGCATCGCCTCTTCATCGCATTTGTTTTTATCTACTTACGCTGGGACAAATTGATAGTATTTCACGAATCAAAGGCATGACTTCTAACTTTTCATTCATAGTGAAACAAGGGAAAATTCTTCTAAAATACTCAAAAGATAACAAGCTAGAAGTCATTCTCAACAGTCCTGTCATGAAATAACTTATCTAGGGATTGTTCAGTCACTGCATCCTTTTAATGAAGGAATTTCACTGAAATTTGAACGAGCAAAGTTTTGTCATTTCTCGGTACAAACTTCATGCCATGAATGCTCGACTTTACTTCATTTCGCTACTTCTTCAAAAGGACGCCCTCGTATCGCTCTCGGAGATTCAAAAGCCGATACTCGTCGAGTATTGCGAGTGTCAACTCAGAGAATGTCAACATACGTGCTGGAACGCTTCAGATCGCGACTCAAGTAGAGTAAGCAAAACATGCTGACTCATATAGCATGACTCAAATTGTTTTACGGATTTCTGATCCTTTACGAGAGTCGTTAACACAACAGAACGAACATTTTTTTTCAATTTTGAGACTTCTTCTAAACAGCTGGGACGCCAAGTTAAACAAATCCCTGGTTTCTATGTGGACTGTTAAATAATGCATGCAAAATTCGCTGATTTTAAGAACCTGCTTACATCTCAAGCTAAAACTGCAATTATCGTATATGTATGAATATGATCTTGTTTTGAATTACTTTAACGTCAACATACAGACAACTAACGTGATTCAGTCTCCTTCCCGCGCACTGTTAGGTCGACTTATTTCTTAATTAAGCCAAATTAAATTGAACAGTGAAATTTGAAATATATGAATTCGAATCGATTTTCATTAACAAATATGAAATCGATGCACAATAGTATATCAGGCAGCCTACTTATCAGACAGTCAGAAAGATGGCACCCCTTCGTTTCAATTAAACTTTCTATCATTGATTCCAGTCATCCAAATTAGAGATGGTGGAAATGAGAACCCTCTACTCCCTTCTGGAATGGATGCATCCCTGGTGGCTGCCGTCCAGCGGATTTTGTGAAATAAGTTAGCTGCGTGGAGTTTTATCTAAACTTGCAAGAGTAATTCTATCCATCACTAGAGATCTTCTTTTATATAATTTGTCATTATGCTCTTTTATATGTTTGCTCACGACTCATTCGGTATGTGTGTGATAGTGGTTAAACCTATCTATTTAAAAAACAGTCATTTTCTCGACTGTTCAGATTGCTTTGACATACTGTACTTAGCATTCGACACAATGTAAAAACCTTTTCCGTTCAAATTTGATGCACCACATTTTTGCAACGATTTTAGTTAGGTCCCTACTAAGACCTTTCTTTTAGAGATGTAATATTTGCAATGCAGGCCTGCAAGTCCTTCACATGACGCATTGATATATTGGCAGACTGAACCTTGTCCATGTGTCGGTCATTAACAATTGTTGCTTGAAGAAATCACATATAGAATAACAAACATCCAGAGCTGCATCAACATGTACGTAGATGTGTTGCTACAATGACGCATGAAGCCTCGGAGCTGCCGCCATCCCTCATGAAGACGAGAGTGTCATATTAAATATCCCAATTAAGAGGAAAGAACATATTTGGAAACGGGCGCACATTTTACTTTCGGAAAAGCGCTATCATAAAATGATGTGACGTAAAAATTTATAAGATGAACACCCTATTTATTTCAGAACTGTCACTGGAGAAACGGATAGCAGAACTAAAAACACACTACAAAAAGTGAACAAAAAGAAAAGCATTATTACTTAGCCCTAATTTGACAAAAAGCCCAAATAAAGCGATTTCAAAGGAGAATCAAAGGCATTATGCATGGGTTAATCAATTAGGAAAACACCTTGTTCGCAATGTATCGTTAATCTGCATTAATTTCTACATATTAACTTCGTCACTATAAGATTAGCAATAGATGAATCAGAACTAGGCAAGTAAGTAACATTGTGAATAAAAATACAATAATTATTGTTATTTGGGGACATACCCGGTAGTGAAAATGTGCCTGGGAGAGATTGGTTTCAAGACCCGGGAATTAGGCTCAAGGGTTGCAAACCGGGAAGTAGACTGACTTCGTTTTGATATAGCCCGCAAAATTCGAGTTTAAATATGTCAACTTAGGTACTTACTTTGAATCTAGCTCGAGTCAAACTCGATAAGAGCATAAAAGGAATAACCTTATGACAAAATAAGTATCAGGGAACATGCTGTCCCGCGGCACCAGAACCGGTCTATGGCCTTCATTAAACCGATAGTCACGGAGTACAAATGCAATGTACAATAGTTAGAGGGAGCAAAAGGAGAAATTTGCATCCTATTGCTCGTCCACACTTCAAAGGATCTCCTTCTTCCACTACATTTACGTTGAATCAGGCAATTATATTGTCACTTTGGACGCACCCACTGTCGTCACTATCGTCACTCTACTGTTGCACCCACAGAAATTCGACTTTATGTCCTGTTTAAATTAGTAGGAGTGGAATGGACAACATGTTGATGGTCATGGTCATTCCAACTGCTCGATTAAGCGCCTATCTACGTCAGGGTTGCTAGATACTAAGAAGAATCAAATTCATGAAACATGCAAAAGTTGTAGATTTTGCAGTATAAGGTGATATACATTACGCAACATCGAAAAGTTTCCACCATCGAAATCTCCAGTTTTCCATCTTAATTCTCTGACTGACACAGCGCCGCGTATGGCAGCGCAGACCTCATGATGATCGCTCATGCTGCTGTGTCCATTGTTGTATCTTTAGTGCTCAGCCACACTGAAAGCAAAGCAAACACGAGCGTCCTGAGCGTCTCGAGCAAACGTATGTCCGTAAGCTATTAATTTACTTTATTAATTACTTTATATTGATCATCTGTCATTCTTTAAAACATAATTTGACAGATGGAAGACAATGCACAGATATTGGCAGACGTTGCATAGATATTTCACATGAATTGTAGATTTATGTTATCTTCAGATAATATACAGATTGTTTCATAAAAAATGGATCACCCTTAAACATCGCCTTAACTTCAACTTTGTCTAACTCCGCCGAACTTGAACGAATTTCTCTGAAATTTGGTAGATATGTCAGTTGTGCTTACTAATATCATTGTTGGAAATTTCAAGCATGAATATTGAGTTGTCTTCCTGTTATAGATAAAAAAGTAGTAGATAATTTGATCTTCATTTAGCAATGTTACACAAAATCATACCTCACTCTTATATAATTACATTTGTTTCCTTTGTTATGTAATATGTTGTTCTACAAGCCAAAAGCTATCAAGCAAAACAAAAATAAAGAAAATCGGTCAATCAGAGCAAGTATAGCAACATTATTCATCAACAATAATGTAACTGCTACATGTGATTAACTGGACTTCATGTTCCATAGCTTCCTGACTTCGTTGCGGTGGTGTTGGCAGCACTCCTGATTGCTTTCAGCTAGAAATCTATCTCTTACCGGTTGAAAACAATACAAAGCACAAATGAACAATAACGAGATCGCATTCACAAAAGGCAAAGTGTCAGGGTTTTCTTTGCGAGCTACAAGCAAGCGACTAAATGTCCTTTACACAAATGTGCATCGATGGCATAATGATGATTTTCGACTCTGTCGTAAAGACTCTGTCGTTTCGGCTCTGGCCGTCCAAACATCCAAACGTATAGACCGCCTAATTTTGAGATTTGTTAAAGTTGATCCAAGTCTCTCGTTAACTGAGATGGCTGCACTATACTCATCTATTTCTAAGTCCACTATTCGTAGAAGACTTCACATACAGCAAGGAACCATGAATTCTGAACGCTATGCAAATGTTTTACGAATGAACATTGGCCAAATGACAGATCAACTTGGTGATCCATCGACTTGGTTATTTATGGATGATAATGCTACGTGTCACAGGAGTAGTAGAGTCAACTTATGCAAGTCTCAATTTGGGCTTAGGACATTATCTTGGCCAGCTCGTTCTCCTGATCTGAATCCCATAGAAAATGTATGGAGTATTCTCAAACGTAACGTTCGTCGTTCACTGCTACCTACAGATGGCGTATCACAACTTACGTCACTGTTAAAAAGAGAGTGGAGAAAGTTATATCAGTCAAAAATCAACGATATCATCGAATCAATGCCTAGACGAATTGGTAATGTCATTGACAATAAGGGTAGGGCCACAAAATATTAGCTTCTTAAGAACCGTTACTATATCATAGCTTATCAGATTATATAAGGACATTTAAATATATTAGGGACATGAAATAACATGAAAAATGCTTTCTGTATCATACTTGTGTTTTATTTAGTCAAATTTTAGGATGATCCACTTTTTATGAAACGGACTGTACATACACAGAATGTCGGAGAAAAACAGACAACGGAGAGATCTGATCTAGCAAATCTCCCGAAGTGTCTCAATGAACTGAATTGTGATCCATCCCAGCTTGCAAGTTGATATTTGATTGCGGTATTATAGCTACTTTCATTGAATACGGACAAAATGAAAAGGTGCGACGAGCACGAATGCGCTATTGGTCTGTATTTCGTTTTTCATAGCTAACTCGAGCTTGCTGCAACGTTTACTGGACTTTTATGAAAAAAGCATGGTGATTTCGATTTTTGCTGAGTGTTGATATTGTGTCGACGCATTAAAGGCCCTTCGAAAAAGCTAATAACAAAGGAAATGGGCAGCAAGCGATATCTGTCAGCATTAGCTGGTTAGTGATTCTTTCACAATGGCTACTGTTCGGACTTAGAGGATAATGAATTTAGCAAGTTTAATTGTCGTAGCTGCCATTTTTCATAGTTTATGATGCTCTCTAGATTAGACCTTAGACATATTCAGAATGATCAATTTGAAGTGTTTAAAAATTTATCGTTGAAGAATTATTTTTTCCAGTTGTTGAATCACTACTTCGCATTCATGCATTTTCTTGCATATTCTTGGAATCTTGATTCATACAAGATTTAGGAGATATTTTCTTTGACAATTTCTTCTTTTTCTCGTATCATCAACCTTGTGAAGACATCCGCCATTAAGACACTTCGGGAGATGTACTAGATCCAATCTCTCCGTTGTCTGTTTTTCTCCGACATTCTGTGTATGGATGCTATCTGAAGATTACATAAATCTACAATTCATGTGAAATACCTATGCAACGTCTGCAAATATCTGTACATTGTCTTCCATTTTTTCCTTTTGCTCACCGGTTCTCTGGGTCTGTCATCTGTCAAATTGTGGTTTAAAGAATAGTAAATTTGACAGATTATCAATCTGATGTGTAAAGAGACAACAATGGACACAACATGAGCGATCATCATGCGGTCTGCGGTGTCATGCGCGGCGCTGTGTCAGTCAGAGAATTAAGATTGAAAACTGCTGATTTCTATGGTGGAAACTTTTCGATGTTGCGCAGTATTCCAAGTGATTTTATCAAAATGCTTTTTATATTCAAAGAGAAGTTGTGATAGCCATGAATTTTGAAAAGCTACCTGACAAGTTATCGCAACATAGCCATTGTCAACCATTGGAAGCTGCCATCGTATAGTTACCGTTGCTATTACAACGCATGGCGTACTATTGTTTTCAATTTGTATGTCTGTTCTAGTGTTCTAGTCCATAGATTGTCGGATTTCACTCTACCAATCAAATATGTTGATCTTAGTGCAGCATTTTGTTTCTCGTTCATGGTGTACTCAATCACGGCCGTGCACTTTCTTGCGTTTTATGAAATCGTTCACTTTGCACTATATTGGAGGTAATGACTATAATATCATGTTCGTTATGCTCTGACTTAGCTCCTAAATAAGATGTGTAAAGATGGATGGGCACTTGATTCAGTCTTTTGTTCTGTATAATGTGCGATCATTCGAGATGGGTGATTGTCATAATTTTACATGTACTCGTATATTGCTGCTAGAACTTTCTTGCTTTTATATACCGGTAGCTTGACAGCATGCAGCACGCATGTAGATGTCACAAATTCCAAATTTAATTCCAATTGAAAACTTGATTTTCGAAGGCATTTATGGTAGATAGGCCTCTATCCCGTGCTAATTAAAATTTAAGCAAAACATTTCATAATGAAGAAATTGAAAGATATCAATATACGGTTAGTAGTAAGTAAAACTCCACTTCTGGATAGCACAAGATGGCCGCCGTCGCTGACGTCCCCCCTCCTGTCCGTCGAGTCGGTCGTGGTGTGCCGCCGTGTTGCTTCGAGTCTGACGTCCCCCCTCTGGCCGTCCGTCGTGGCGCGAGGTGATGTGCTCTCCAGGTTGGCGTGGTGTGCCGGCCAGGTTGGGAGGGTGGACTGTCGTAGCTCACCTGAAAAAATCCTAGGTGTCAGAGTGGCTTTGTATGGGTAAAATTTTGAAAATTTTCCAAAGTTTGTCATTTCGACCTGGGACCTTCACCAAAACATTTTTCATCAAATTTCACTGACCCCCACCCCCCCGACAACAATCTTCTAACTTTGGTTCTAGTGGACGGATTTTGTCTTACAGCTACTCGTTTGAAAGAGGAGAAAAAACTGCTCGACGACATTTTTGTCGCGAGTCAATCGGACCAGCCGTTCAAAAGTTAGAGCTGTTACAAGATTTTAGGTCGGAGCTCGCTCACCTGAAAAAATCCTAAGTGTCAGAGTGGCTTTGTATGGGTAAAATTTTGAAAATTTTCTAAAGTTTGTCATTTCGACCTGGGACCTTCACCAAAACATTTTTCATCAAATTTCACTGACCCCCCTCGACAGCAATCTTCTAACTTTGGTTCTGGTGGACGGATTTTGTCTTACAGCTACTCGTTTGAAAGAGGAGAAAAAACTGCTCGACGACATTTTTGTCGCGAGTCAATCGGACCAGCCGTTCAAAAGTTAGAGCTGTTACAAGATTTTAGGTCGGAGCTCACCTGAAAAAATCCTAAGTGTCAGAGTGGCTTTGTATGGGTAAAATTTTGAAAATTTTCCAAAGTGTGGAATTTCGACCTGGGACCGTCACCAAAACATTTTTCATCAAATTTCACTGACCTCCCCCCCCCGACAGCAATCTTCTAACTTTGGTTCTAGTGAACGGATTTTGTTCGTTCGAGTTGCATTCGAAATAGGAGAAAAAACTGTTCCACAACATTTTTTGTTGCGAGTCAATCGGACCAGCCGTTCAAAAGTTAGAGCGGTTACAAGATTTTAGGTCGGAGCTCGCTCACCTGAAAAAATCCTAAGTGTCAGAGTGGCTTTGTATGGTTAAAATTTTGAAAATTTTCCAAAGTGTGGAATTTCGACCTGGGACCGTCACCAAAACATTTTTCATCAAATTTCACTGACCTCCCCCCCCTCTGGACAGCTCGCTTCGATTTTGGCTTCCAGTGGACGGATTTTGTCGTGCAATAGCTCGTTTGAAAGCTAAGAGTGAGAAAAATTCACTGAAAGAATCGGCTTGTTCCTATCTGTCTTCGTTTAGATGTGAGACGCCATTTAAGATTTTGGGACATTGGCGAAAAACGACAGAGTTAGAATTTGGGACGTTTTGGGCTGTAGCTTCAAAACGAAGCATCGGATGGGAAAACGGATTTCAGATTTGGAATCAGCGTGAAATTCTCTATCTGTATGGTGAGTTTCATGTCAATCGGAGAGTTTCAAGTCAATCGGAGAGAAATATTTTCAACATTTTTCGGAAAAACGAGTTAGAATTTTTGCGATGGCTGCCTACTGTAGAGCCAAAACGAAGCATCGGATGGGAAAACGGAGGCCAGATTCGGATTCAGCGTCAAATTCTACATGAAATGGTGTATTTCCAGCTCAATCGGAGCACTAGAACCGGAGATATACGGTATTTTTAGTGTTTGGATGATGGGTATTACGTCATCAGCTGATCGCCACACACTATATAAGCTGGGAACCGACAGAGAATTGTCATTCAGACGAGAGCGATTGTCAGAGGTAGGTCGTCTCTCTGAGCTCCGATGATAGCTTCGGACATTCCAAATCCCGAGTTTCTGTAAGAAACCGACTTAGAAAATTTCATTGCTGATATCAGGTAAGGCGTCAGACTTAGAGGTTCGCCAGGAGATGGCCTTCGTCTCCAGGCCATAAAAGACTCCAAAACTTTAAAGGCTTGTAACTTTGCTTCTACAAGTCCGTTTGACTTGATTCAAAAAAGGTTCGGTCGCTATTGACCTGCCCTAAGTGATAGACTTCTTATAAAATTTCATAAGTAGTGCTAAAAAGTTGAAAAATTTAAATTCACTAGTTTTGGAGGTTTTCTGGGGTTTTCGACCCTGCTGAAGTCAATGAAAGCATTTTTAATGATGTCTGAGCCAGTCTTCTCATTCTATAAGCGGCTTTTCACTGAAAGCGAGCAAAACACGGAGAGTTTTGCTGTAATATTCCACTGACAGGGTGTTCCTTCGGGACGGCGGACGATGCCGTAGTGATAAGTGTGGCAAGGGAATGTGTCATATTTGAGACCGTAACCGCTGGGACAACTCATGTCTCATGTTGGGCATTTGACACAGCTCTCAACGTAGCACTTTGAACGCCAATCGGATGAGTCTTAGCTATCTTGTCATGGGTGGCCTCTAAACATCTCCATTGCAAAACGCTGGTGAATCAAGCACTCTACGGCTTGCTATCAAGCTGATCAAAGCAATAACTTGGGATGTTTCCTCAAGGTTTTCAAGTATGCTGAGTTCAAATCTGCTATCAGATTTCAAATTTAACTAAGACTAAGGCAGCTTTGAGGGGTTAGATCCCAGCTACTGTTCACTACCTTTGACTCGGCGTTGCTGTTACCACTTCGGGGCAGTGACAATGATGTCTTAAGCTGTAAATAGCGGGTATCGGGGAAGATCTCTCACTTCCCTAGTGATCAGTACGAGGCCTTCGGGCTGTCGACGGGATCGAGTGCCACTCACTACACTCAAATCTATCATTCCTCACTAAGTGTAAATTACTGACTATACATTTGTCCTGCTATCAGGTTGTTTTGACTTGCTATCTAGTTGAATAGTCTCTTGCTATCAAGAGATTCACTTCTGCTCATAAAGCACATCATCGCTGTAATACCTCCTTTGCTCGAGCGTTCCTTCGGGACGGCGGGTACTGCCGTAGAGGGATTGTGTTGCACGGGTTGTTCGTCGTTTGTTAGACCGAAACCTCTGAGCCGTTGCTCATGTTGGGCATTCGACTTCATACTCAACGTGACGCTTTCTCTCGCCAGGTCAGAGTACTTCAGCCATTCGACAAAGGTTAGTCTTCATGATATGGAGTAGAGTGAAATGTAATTCATTAGATGCCCCTTCAATGATTGCTCCCATGATAAACGTTGATGAGACAAATGAAATGATTCTCATCTTCCTTTTTCAGTGATTGAAATCTACTAACACACTACCGTATAATCGTCCACTATAGGACAAGACATGATAGAGCCTCCACGCGGTTTACCCTGGGCAGTCTTTAGACTGGCGAATACTATCATTAAGTTGAATCTGCTATCAGTCAACTTGAACGTTGCGTCGCGTTAGAGGGGTATATAAACCACTGCCTCTCATTTCATTTCATTTCAATCATGCAGACGCCGAACAGTCAAGTCAGCTCTCCTCGCGGACCGCAGTTAAGGCCGCGAAATTTATTTGAGGAGTTTGTCAGGCTAGAGGAGCAAGACAGAGTCCACAATAATCTTGCTCGGATTGGCAATCCGATGACAGCAACTGTTGTCAATCCAACGGAATGGCGCTACATTCCACTTTTCAGCCATGTGCCAATTAGTGTGGAAGTCGACACTGCTACCAAGGAGAGAGTCAAAGACTCTCTCAGCAGAATCGGTAGGCTGTAAGATGACGTTACTCCCGAGAACGAACCACCGGCTCTCTTAAGGGCCACCATGGGGCAAGACATGATAGAACCTCCACGCGGTTTGCCCTGGGCAGTCTTCAGACTGGCGAATACTATCATTAAGTTGAATCTGCTATCAGTCAACTTGAACGTTGCAAATGAAGTTCGGTGTAATACTTCCTTTCGACGGGCGTTCCTGTAAAGGGCGGCGGTGAAACCCGTAGCTATGTATACCGCAAGGGACATTCGGCAATGGTCAATCTTGTTAAACCTCTCTGCGTCATGTTTGCAAATGATTGCCTCTGTCTCAACGTAGTATGCATTCGCGCCAGGGCGACATTTAGCCAACTGTCGAAGGTTGCCTAAAACTTTCCATTGCATACGTTATGAGAACCATGAGTTCTACCTGTCTCTATCAATGAGACGAATTGATGAATGGAATGAAATGGGAGGACACTCACGCGCCACACGCAACATAACACACTTCTCTCTTCCGTAGTCTAACAAGCTCTTTACACATGGATCGCAGTCGATTGCTATCCCTCTATCAGAAGTGTAAGCTATCTTAATTTTATCTAACACTATTTCATCTACCATTATCATCCATATGAAATGTTATAAGAATTGCAAGTTAAACTAAGTGTGCTACTATTTCCAAATGAAAAAGTATACATGGTTAAATCATCCACTGAAGTCCCATTCAAGTAATTCAGTATGAAAGCAAAGATAATATGAAATAAAAATTTATTATGGCATGTATTTCAAAAGGTCTTCATCGTCAATATCATCCCAGAGTCTGGCTTCACATAGATCACAAAAACAGTTCACTTGCTTCAATCGTTCTTCTACCGCGAGCCTCACTTTGTCGATGTACTCCCACTCCGCTATAGTTCGTGGCTGGGAGTTAGGGGTGTACCATTCCCATAATTGGTGGAGGAATTTGGTGCTGGCGATCTCCATCACTATTCGTGAGTGTCGTTAGAAAGTGTATCATGGTTTGTAAAAGTTTTACTGCAACACAGGTTGATGTATAGTTAGAAAAGTTTGATCATCAACGTTGTATTCGTAAGTCTAGTCAGAAACTTTATCATGTTGTACAAAAGTTTTTTTGCAACACAGGTTGATGTATAGTTAGAAAGTTTGATCATTAACGTTTTATTTGTAAGTCTAGTCAGAAAGTGCATCATGGTTTGCAAAGTTAGTGTAGTCAAATAATTTTACTGTGACACCCGTTTGAGAAAGTAAAGTCTGATCATCGAAGTTGTATTCGTGAGTGTCGTTAGAAAGTGTATCATTGTTTGTAAAAGTTTTACTGCAACACAGGTTGATTTATAGTTAGAAAAGTTTGATCATGACGTTTTATGAAACACACATGTCATGAAATGTAAGCGTTAGTGTAGTCAAATAATTTACCGCGACGCACGTTTGTGAAAATAAAGTTTGATCATTGACGTTATATGACTGACCGAACTCATCACAGCACTAGAAAGTTTTAGAAGGTTTTATTTACTGCACAGTGTAGATTGTCTTGTAACTTACTTTCACAGCGTTAGAAAGTTTTATTGGAGACAGTTGCCAAATGTTTCCCTATTAGAAATTCAAACTTCATGACTGTTAGATTAGCTTCATCAGGTTTAGTAAAAGCAGTTTTCTACTGCAGTAAGACTGCGAGTTTAGAAT
The DNA here is from genome assembly GCA_907163375.1 of Prostheceraeus crozeri. Lineage (NCBI taxonomy): Eukaryota > Metazoa > Platyhelminthes > Polycladida > Euryleptidae > Prostheceraeus > Prostheceraeus crozeri. The sequence goes on from CAJQUW010011985.1 coordinate 299,720, forward strand.
GTTATATGAAAACAGTGTCCATCACAGCGCTAGAAAGTTTTACTGCGCTGTGTAGATTGTTTCACACAAGGTCTTATAGTCAGCGTTGAATGTTTTATAAAACCAGATGTTGTCACACACGTTGAGTGTATGAGAGCTAGTTCCATGACATTGAATCGCATGGATTGTAAAGTTCATAATCCAAGGCTAGGCTCCTGTACGGTTGGATTTAGGGTTTTATATTACATGCGTTAACCGTTCGTGTAGAATATGTGAAGCAGATGTTCGCTTAAATGCAAATGTTGAAATAAGTTTTGTAAGAAGTCTTTGACAGGTTGTTGTGAAACGTAGCGAACGTTGAAGAAATGTTTCTGCAGTCACACTCGTTAGCGTGCCAGCTTTACTAAATGTATTCTATTCTCCAATGAGGATTGTTGTCTAATGAGAATCAAGCCTTCCACAGTGAGAATCATTCCATCGTTGAATCATACAAGTGATGGACGCACATTCTCTCTTTGGGATATCATTTTCAAAGTGAATGGGCTATATTATGGTCAGCACAAGGATAACAAGATAGCCTCTCTCTCGATATACACTGAATCCATCCTATATATTCCAAAGCCACCCAACGTAGATGACATTATTGACTTCCTTAACGGGGGGTGGTACGAAGCGCAAGTCGGACAATAATGCTACCTCCAAACGCAAGTCAAGGAAAGAGAATTGCTAATCCTTTCCTAACTCTACCCTATGACAATTCGCTTATGTGCTTTGAGTGTCGTAGACGTGGTCTTATTAGATACATTTTACTTCTTCGTTGCCATCATATCATTTGTGTATTTTGTCGTGAAAAGCATCGATGTAATTCTTCATTTTGTAATATGTTATAGAACGCTTCCTTAGATGTGTAAATTTCCGTTTTAGGCTTCTATCATCATTTTTATGGATTGTGAGGGTGAACCTGTACAGGAGCTCAGTGCTATTGCTATGAACAATTGGACATATCAGATTGTTAGTGTCTATCATCAACATGCCAACTGCGATCCCAATGTTGATCAATGGGCGAGAAAACACATTCATGGACTTAATCTGAAATATTTGCAAGACTATGGCTTTTCTTGTGAGAGTGCTCTTCTTATTGACTTTAAACGATGGTTAGCTGCTTTCAATGTTATACGCATCTTTTGTATTAATCCTGGTAAGGAGAGGAAAGTATTTCCCAATCTAATCATTGATGATATTTTGCTCCCGCCTTGGGATAGTAGAGTGAATCAACATTATCATGAAGTCACGAAACGTTTTAAGGATTTGTGTGTTCCTATTTTGTCTGTTCGTTGTAGTAGCTACGTTCATAACCAATGCTTCTTTCCTCCTTACCTCAACACTGCCAAAGTCCTGTATGGTTATCATTTCTCGCTGTATGATAGTTACCAGCTGTATCTATTTTATCTCTTTCAAACCATTGATTTATAATGCATGCTTGTTACCGTTATTCAATAAATGTTACTATGAGAAGAGTTGTTGTTTTCATGCAATGAATGGGTTAGATAAAGGGCGATCATGTCTTTCTCAAACGACTGTGGAACATTGATTTCCATGATGAAGATTTAAACAGTTAGATTCGATGACGAATAAGATTTACTAGTTTGCAAGTTAGACTAAGCGTTCTATTATTTGTAAATGAAAGATATAGTTTCAACAGTGTGTACGTTAGAAATAAAGTTTTATCTGTTTGTAAAATAAGATTGTAAGATTTACTAGTTTGCAAGTTAGACTAAGCGTTCTACTATTTGTAAATGAAAGATATAGTTTCAATAGTTTACAGATTACAAAATAAAGTTTCAATAGTGTTTATGTTAAAAATAAAGTTTAAGCTGTTTGTATGTTAGAAATAGAATAAAGTTTCAACAGTTTGTCGATTAAAAATAAAGTTTCAACAGTGTGTACGCTAGAAATAAAGTTTTATCTGTTTGTAAATGAGATTTTAGGATTTACTAGTTTACAAGTTAAGAATAAAGTTTTATCTGCTTGTATGTCAGAAATGAAATAAAGTTTCACCAGTTTAAAAGTTAAGAATAAAGTTTCAATAGTGTGTATGTTAAGAATAAAGTTCTGTCTGTTTATATGTTAGAAATAAAATGAAGTTTCGCAAGTTTACAAGTTAAGAATAAATTTTATCTGCTTGTATGTTAGAAATGAAATAAAGTTTCACCAGTTTACAAGTTAAAAATAAAGTTTCAATAGTTTGCAAGTTAAAACTAATGTTTCAATAGCGTGTATGTCAAGAATAAAGTTTTATCTGTTTGTATGTTAGAAATAAAATGAAGGTTCATCAGTTTACAAGTTAATAATAAAGTTTTATCTGTTTGTATGTTAGAAATAAAACAAAGTTTCAACCGTTTACAAGTTAAAAATAAAGTTTCAGATGAAAATAAAGTTTCAATAGTGTGTATGATGGAAATAAAGTTTAAGCGCTTTGTGCGTTAGAAATAAAGTTTCAGCCGTTTACAAGTTAAAAATAAAGTTTCAACAGTGTGTACGTTAAGAATAAAGTTCTATCTGTTTATATGTTAGAAATAAGAGTACGTTAGAAATAAAGTTTCAATAGTGTATATGTTAAGAATAAAGTTCTATCTGTTTGTATGTTAGAAATAAAAATGAAGGTTCACCAGTTTACAAGTTAAGAATAAAGTTTTATCTGCTTGCATGTCAGAAATGAAATAAAGTTTCACCAGTTTAAAAGTTAAGAATAAAGTTTCAATAGTGTGTATGTTGAGAATAAAGTTCTATCTGTTTATATGTTAGAAATAAAATGAAGTTTCGCCAGTTTACAAGTTAAGAATAAATTTTATCTACTTGTATGTTAGAAATAAAATAAAGTTTCACCAGTTTACAAGTTAAAAAATAAAGTTTCAATAGTGTGTACGTTAGAAATAAAGTTTCAATAGTGTGTATGTTAAGAATAAAGTTTTATCTGTTTGTATGTTAGAAATAAAACAAAGTTTCAACCGTTAACAAGTTAAAAATAAAGTTTCAGATTAAAATAAAGTTTCAATAGTATGTATGATGGAAATAAAATTTAAGCGCTTTGTGCGTTAGAAATAAAGTTTCAGCCGTTTACAAGTTAAAAATAAAGTTTCAATAGTGTGTATGTTAAGAATAAAGTTTTATCTGTTTATATGTTAGAAATAAAATGAAGGTTCATCAGTTTACAAGTTAATAATAAAGTTTCACCAGTTTAAAAGTTAAGAATAAAGTTTCAATAGTGTGTATGTTAAGAATAAAGTTCTGTCTGTTTATATATTAGAAATAAAATGAAGTTTCGCCAGTTTACAAGTAAAGAATAAATTGTATCTGCTTGTATGTTAGAAATGAAATAAAGTTTCACCAGTTTACAAGTTAAAAATAAAGTTTCAATAGTTTGCAAGTTAAAACTAATGTTTCAATAGTGCGTATGTTAAGAATAAAGTTTTATCTGTTTGTATGTTAGAAATAAAATGAAGCTTCGCCAGTTTACAAGTTAAGAATAAAGTTTTATCAGCTTGTATGTTAGAAATAAAATGAAGTTTCACCAGTTTACAAATTAAAAATGAAGTTTCAATAGTGTGTACGTTAGTAATAGAGTTTCAACCGTTTACAAGTTAAAAATAAAGTTTCAACAGTGTCTACGTTAGAAATAAAGTTTTATCTGTTCGTAAAGTACGATCGTAGGATTTACTAGTTTGCAAGTTAGACTCAGCATTCTACTAGTTGTAAATGAAAATATCGTTTCAACAGTTTACAGATTAAAATAAAGTTTCAATAGTGTGTATGATGGAAATAAAGTTTAAGCGCTTTGCGCGTTAGAAATAAAGTTTCAACAGTTTACAAGTTGAAAAATAAAGTTTCAACAGTGTATACGTTAGAAATAAATGAAAGTAAGAACTTCATCGTATGAGTATTCAAAGCATGTTTTGTAAATCAAATGTGTGTAGTCCTGACATGATAGAATCGTGTTAGAAAAAAAGTTTCAGCCGTTTACAAGTTAAAAATAAAGTTTCAACAGTGTGTACGTTAGAAATAAAGTTTTAGCTGTTTATATGTTAGAAACAAAATAAAGTTTCAACAGTTTACAAGTTGAAAAATAAAGTTTCAACAGTGTGTACGTTAGAAATAAATGAAAGTAAGAACTTCATCGTATGAGTATTCAAAGCATGTTTTGTAAATCAAATGTGTATAGTCCTGACATGATAGAATCAAATGAACTTGACAAACGCGTTTCTCAAGCTTGATTCTATCATGTCAGGACTATACACATTTGATTTACAAAACATGCTTTGAATACTCATACGATGAAGTTCTTACTTTCATTTATTTCTAACGTACACACTGTTGAAACTTTATTTTTCAACTTGTAAACTGTTGAAACTTTATTTCTAACGCACAAAGCGCTTAAACTTTATTTCCATCATACACACTATTGAAACTTTATTTTAATCTGTAAACTGTTGAAACGATATTTTCATTTACAACTAGTAGAATGCTGAGTCTAACTTGCAAACTAGTAAATCCTACGATCGTACTATACAAACAGATAAAACTTTATTTCTAACGTAGACACTGTTGAAACTTTATTTTTAACTTGTAAACGGTTGAAACTCTATTACTAACGTACACACTATTGAAACTTTATTTTTAATTTGTAAACTGGTGAAACTTCATTTTATTTCTAACATACAAGCTGATAAAACTTTATTCTTAACTTGTAAACTGGCGAAGCTTCATTTTATTTCCAACATACAAACAGATAAAACTTTATTCTTAACATACGCACTATTGAAACATTAGTTTTAACTTGCAAACTATTGAAACTTTATTTTTAACTTGTAAACTGGTGAAACTTTATTTCATTTCTAACATACAAGCAGATAAAATTTATTCTTTACTTGTAAACTGGCGAAACTTCATTTTATTTCTAACATATAAACAGACAGAACTTTATTCTTAACATACACACTATTGAAACTTTATTCTTAACTTTTAAACTGGTGAAACTTTATTATTAACTTGTAAACTGATGAACCTTCATTTTATTTCTAACATACAAACAGATAAAACTTTATTCTTAACATACACGCTATTGAAACTTTATATTTAACTTGTAAACTGCTGAAACTTTATTTCTAACGCACAAAGCGCTTAAACTTTATTTCCATCATACATACTATTGAAACTTTATTTTAATCTGAAACTTTATTTTTAACTTGTTAACGGTTGAAACTTTGTTTTATTTCTAACATACAAACAGATAAAACTTTATTCTTAACATACACACTATTGAAACTTTATTTCTAACGTACACACTATTGAAACTTTATTTTTTAACTTGTAAACTGGTGAAACTTTATTTTATTTCTAACATACAAACAGATAAAACTTTATTCTTAACATACACACTATTGAAACTTTATTTCTAACGTACACACTATTGAAACTTTATTTTTTAACTTGTAAACTGGTGAAACTTTATTTTATTTCTAACATACAAGCAGATAAAATTTATTCTTAACTTGTAAACTGGCGAAACTTCATTTTATTTCTAACATATAAACAGATAGAACTTTATTCTCAACATACACACTATTAAAACTTTATTCTTAACTTTTAAACTGTTGAAACTTTATTTCATTTCTGACATGCAAGCAGATAAAACTTTATTCTTAACTTGTAAACTGGTGAACCTTCATTTTTATTTCTAACATACAAACAGATAGAACTTTATTCTTAACATATACACTATTGAAACTTTATTTCTAACGTACTCTTATTTCTAACATATAAACAGATAGAACTTTATTCTTAACGTACACACTGTTGAAACTTTATTTTTAACTTGTAAACGGCTGAAACTTTACTTCTAACACACAAAGCGCTAAAACTTTATTTCCATCATACACACTATTGAAACTTTATTTTCATCTGAAACTTTATTTTTAACTTGTAAACGGTTGAAACTTTGTTTTATTTCTAACATACAAACAGATAAAACTTTATTCTTAACTTGTAAACTGGTGAACCTTCATTCTTATTTCTAACATATAAACAGATAGAACTTTATTCTTAACGTACACACTGTTGAAACTTTATTTTTAACTTGTAAACGGCTGAAACTTTATTTCTAACGCACAAAGCGCTTAAACTTTATTTCCATCATACACACTATTGAAACTTTATTTTCATCTGAAACTTTATTTTTAACTTGTAAACGGTTGAAACTTTGTTTTATTTCTAACATACAAACAGATAAAACTTTATTATTAACTTGTAAACTGATGAACCTTCATTTTATTTCTAACATAGAAACAGATAAAACTTTATTCTTAACATACACGCTATTGAAACTTTATTTCTAACGTACACACTATTGAAACTTTATTTTCATCTGAAACTTTATTTTTAACTTGTAAACGGTTGAAACTTTGTCTTATTTCTAACATACAAACAGATAAAATTTATTCTTAACTTGTAAACTGGTGAACCTTCATTCTTATTTCTAACATATAAACAGATAGAACTTTATTCTTAACGTACACACTGTTGAAACTTTATTTTTAACTTGTAAACGGCTGAAACTTTATTTCTAACGCACAAAGCGCTTAAACTTTATTTCCATCATAGACACTATTGAAACTTTATTTTCATCTGAAACTTTATTTTTAACTTGTAAACGGTTGAAACTTTGTTTTATTTCTAACATACAAACAGATAAAACTTTATTTTTTAACTTGTAGACTGGTGAAACTTCATTTTATTTCTAACATACAAACAGATAAACCTTTATTCTTAACATACGCACTATTGAAACATTAGTTTTAACTTGCAAACTATTGAAACTTTATTTTTAACTTGTAAACTGGTGAAACTTTATTTTATTTCTAACATACAAGCAGATAAAAGTTATTCTTAACTTGTAAACTGGCGAAACTTCATTTTATTTCTAACATATAAACAGACAGAACTTTGTTCTTAACATACACACTATTGAAACTTTATTCTTAACTTTTAAACTGGTGAAACTTTATTTCATTTCTGACATACAAGCAGATAAAACTTTATTCTTAACTTGTAAACTAGTAAATCCTAAAATCTCATTTACAAACAGATAAAACTTTATTTCTAGCGTACGCACTGTTGAAACTTTATTTTTAATCGACAAACTGTTGAAACTTTATTCTATTTCTAACATACAAACAGCTTAAACTTTATTTTTAACATAAACACTATTGAAACTTTATTTTGTAATCTGTAAACTATTGAAACTATATCTTTCATTTACAAATAGTAGAACGCTTAGTCTAACTTGCAAACTAGTAAATCCTACAATCTCATTTTACAAACAGATAAAACTTTATTTCTAACGTACACACTGTTGAAACTATATCTTTCATTTACAAATAATAGAACGCTTAGTCTAACTTGCAAACTAGTAAATCTTATTCGTCATCGAATCTAACTGTTTAAATCTTCATCATGGAAATCAATGTTCCACAGTCGTTTGAGAAAGACATGATCGCCCTTTATCTAACCCATTCATTGCATGAAAACAACAACTCTTCTCATAGTAACATTTATTGAATAACGGTAACAAGCATGCATTATAAATCAATGGTTTGAAAGAGATAAAATAGATACAGCTGGTAACTATCATACAGCGAGAAATGATAACCATACAGGACTTTGGCAGTGTTGAGGTAAGGAGGAAAGAAGCATTGGTTATGAACGTAGCTACTACAACGAACAGACAAAATAGGAACACACAAATCCTTAAAACGTTTCGTGACTTCATGATAATGTTGATTCACTCTACTATCCCAAGGCGGGAGCAAAATATCATCAATGATTAGATTGGGAAATACTTTCCTCTCCTTACCAGGATTATTACAAAAGATGCGTATAACATTGAAGGCAGCTAACCATCGTTTAAAGTCAATAAGAAGAGCACTCTCACAAGAAAAGCCATAGTCTTGCAAATATTTCAGATTAAGTCCATGAATGTGTTTTCTCGCCCATTGATCAACATTGGGATCGCAGTTGGCATGTTGATGATAGACACTAACAATCTGATATGTCCAATTGTTCATAGCAATAGCACTGAGCTCCTGTACAAGTTCACCCTCACAATCCATAAAAATGATGATAGAAGCCTAAAACGGAAATTTACACATCTAAGGAAGCGTTCTATAACATATTACAAAATGAAGAATTACATCGATGCTTTTCACGACAAAATACACAAATGATATGATGGCAACGAAGAAGTAAAATGTATCTAATAAGACCACGTCTACGACACTCAAAGCACATAAGCGAATTGTCATAGGGTAGAGTTAGGAAAGGATTAGCAATTCTCTTTCCTTGACTTGCGTTTGGAGGTAGCATTATTGTCCGACTTGCGCTTCGTACCACCCCCCGTTAAGGAAGTCAATAATGTCATCTACGTTGGGTGGCTTTGGAATATATAGGATGGATTCAGTGTATATCGAGAGAGAGGCTATCTTGTTATCCTTGTGCTGACCATAATATAGCCCATTCACTTTGAAAATGATATCCCAAAGAGAGAATGTGCGTCCATCACTTGTATGATTCAACGATGGAATGATTCTCACTGTGGAAGGCTTGATTCTCATTAGACAACAATCCTCATTGGAGAATAGAATACATTTAGTAAAGCTGGCACGCTAACGAGTGTGACTGCAGAAACATTTCTTCAACGTTCGCTACGTTTCACAACAACCTGTCAAAGACTTCTTACAAAACTTATTTCAACATTTGCATTTAAGCGAACATCTGCTTCACATATTCTACACGAACGGTTAACGCATGTAATATAAAACCCTAAATCCAACCGTACAGGAGCCTAGCCTTGGATTATGAACTTTACAATCCATGCGATTCAATGTCATGGAACTAGCTCTCATACACTCAACGTGTGTGACAACATCTGGTTTTATAAAACATTCAACGCTGACTATAAGACCTTGTGTGAAACAATCTACACAGCGCAGTAAAACTTTCTAGCGCTGTGATGGACACTGTTTTCATATAACATTCTAAACTCGCAGTCTTACTGCAGTAGAAAACTGCTTTTACTAAACCTGATGAAGCTAATCTAACAGTCATGAAGTTTGAATTTCTAATAGGGAAACATTTGGCAACTGTCTCCAATAAAACTTTCTAACGCTGTGAAAGTAAGTTACAAGACAATCTACACTGTGCAGTAAATAAAACCTTCTAAAACTTTCTAGTGCTGTGATGAGTTCGGTCAGTCATATAACGTCAATGATCAAACTTTATTTTCACAAACGTGCGTCGCGGTAAATTATTTGACTACACTAACGCTTACATTTCATGACATGTGTGTTTCATAAAACGTCATGATCAAACTTTTCTAACTATAAATCAACCTGTGTTGCAGTAAAACTTTTACAAACAATGATACACTTTCTAACGACACTCACGAATACAACTTCGATGATCAGACTTTACTTTCTCAAACGGGTGTCACAGTAAAATTATTTGACTACACTAACTTTGCAAACCATGATGCACTTTCTGACTAGACTTACAAATAAAACGTTAATGATCAAACTTTCTAACTATACATCAACCTGTGTTGCAAAAAAACTTTTGTACAACATGATAAAGTTTCTGACTAGACTTACGAATACAACGTTGATGATCAAACTTTTCTAACTATACATCAACCTGTGTTGCAGTAAAACTTTTACAAACCATGATACACTTTCTAACGACACTCACGAATAGTGATGGAGATCGCCAGCACCAAATTCCTCCACCAATTATGGGAATGGTACACCCCTAACTCCCAGCCACGAACTATAGCGGAGTGGGAGTACATCGACAAAGTGAGGCTCGCGGTAGAAGAACGATTGAAGCAAGTGAACTGTTTTTGTGATCTATGTGAAGCCAGACTCTGGGATGATATTGACGATGAAGACCTTTTGAAATACATGCCATAATAAATTTTTATTTCATATTATCTTTGCTTTCATACTGAATTACTTGAATGGGACTTCAGTGGATGATTTAACCATGTATATTTTTTTCATTTGGAAATAGTAGCACACTTAGTTTAACTTGCAATTCTTATAACATTTCATATGGATGATAATGGTAGATGAAATAGTGTTAGATAAAATTAAGATAGCTTACACTTCTGATACAGGGATAGCAATCGACTGCGATCCATGTGTAAAGAGCTTGTTAGACTACGGAAGAGAGAAGTGTGTTATGTTGCGTGTGGCGCGTGAGTTTCCTCCCATTTCATTCCATTCATCAATTCGTCTCATTGATAGAGACAGGTAGAACTCATGGTTCTCATAACGTATGCAATGGAAAGTTTTAGGCAACCTTCGACAGTTGGCTAAATGTCGCCCTGGCGCGAATGCATACTACGTTGAGACAGAGGCAATCATTTGCAAACATGACGCAGAGAGGTTTAACAAGATTGACCATTGCCGAATGTCCCTTGCGGTATACATAGCTACGGGTTTCACCGCCGCCCTTTACAGGAACGCCCGTCGAAAGGAAGTATTACACCGAACTTCATTTGCAACGTTCAAGTTGACTGATAGCAGATTCAACTTAATGATAGTATTCGCCAGTCTGAAGACTGCCCAGGGCAAACCGCGTGGAGGTTCTATCATGTCTTGCCCCATGGTGGCCCTTAAGAGAGCCGGTGGTTCGTTCTCGGGAGTAACGTCATCTTACAGCCTACCGATTCTGCTGAGAGAGTCTTTGACTCTCTCCTTGGTAGCAGTGTCGACTTCCACACTAACTGGTACATGGCTAAAAAGTGGAATGTAGCGCCATTCCGTTGGATTGACAGCAGCTGCTGTCATCGGATTGCCAATCCGAGCAAGATTGTTGTGGACTCTGTCTTGCTCCTCTAGCCTGACAAACTCCTCAAATAAATTTCGCGGCCTTAACTGCGGTCCGCGAGGAGAGCTGACTTGACTGTTCGGCGTCTGCATGATTGAAATGAAATGAAATGAGAGGCAGTGGTTTATATACCCCTCTAACGCGACGCAACGCTCAAGTTGACTGATAGCAGATTAAACTTAATTATAGTATTCGCCAGTCTAAAGACTGCCCAGGGTAAACCGCGTGGAGGCTCTATCATGTCTTGTCCTATAGTGGACGATTATACGGTAGTGTGTTAGTAGATTTCAATCACTGAAAAAGGAAGATGAGAATCATTTCATTTGTCTCATCAACGTTTATCATGGGAGCAATCATTGAAGGGGCATCTAATGAATTACATTTCACTCTACTCCATATCATGAAGACTAACCTTTGTCGAATGGCTGAAGTACTCTGACCTGGCGAGAGAAAGCGTCACGTTGAGTATGAAGTCGAATGCCCAACATGAGCAACGGCTCAGAGGTTTCGGTCTAACAAACGACGAACAACCCGTGCAACACAATCCCTCTACGGCAGTACCCGCCGTCCCGAAGGAACGCTCGAGCAAAGGAGGTATTACAGCGATGATGTGCTTTATGAGCAGAAGTGAATCTCTTGATAGCAAGAGACTATTCAACTAGATAGCAAGTCAAAACAACCTGATAGCAGGACAAATGTATAGTCAGTAATTTACACTTAGTGAGGAATGATAGATTTGAGTGTAGTGAGTGGCACTCGATCCCGTCGACAGCCCGAAGGCCTCGTACTGATCACTAGGGAAGTGAGAGATCTTCCCCGATACCCGCTATTTACAGCTTAAGACATCATTGTCACTGCCCCGAAGTGGTAACAGCAACGCCGAGTCAAAGGTAGTGAACAGTAGCTGGGATCTAACCCCTCAAAGCTGCCTTAGTCTTAGTTAAATTTGAAATCTGATAGCAGATTTGAACTCAGCATACTTGAAAACCTTGAGGAAACATCCCAAGTTATTGCTTTGATCAGCTTGATAGCAAGCCGTAGAGTGCTTGATTCACCAGCGTTTTGCAATGGAGATGTTTAGAGGCCACCCATGACAAGATAGCTAAGACTCATCCGATTGGCGTTCAAAGTGCTACGTTGAGAGCTGTGTCAAATGCCCAACATGAGACATGAGTTGTCCCAGCGGTTACGGTCTCAAATATGACACATTCCCTTGCCACACTTATCACTACGGCATCGTCCGCCGTCCCGAAGGAACACCCTGTCAGTGGAATATTACAGCAAAACTCTCCGTGTTTTGCTCGCTTTCAGTGAAAAGCCGCTTATAGAATGAGAAGACTGGCTCAGACATCATTAAAAATGCTTTCATTGACTTCAGCAGGGTCGAAAACCCCAGAAAACCTCCAAAACTAGTGAATTTAAATTTTTCAACTTTTTAGCACTACTTATGAAATTTTATAAGAAGTCTATCACTTAGGGCAGGTCAATAGCGACCGAACCTTTTTTGAATCAAGTCAAACGGACTTGTAGAAGCAAAGTTACAAGCCTTTAAAGTTTTGGAGTCTTTTATGGCCTGGAGACGAAGGCCATCTCCTGGCGAACCTCTAAGTCTGACGCCTTACCTGATATCAGCAATGAAATTTTCTAAGTCGGTTTCTTACAGAAACTCGGGATTTGGAATGTCCGAAGCTATCATCGGAGCTCAGAGAGACGACCTACCTCTGACAATCGCTTTCGTCTGAATGACAAGTCTCTGTCGGTTCCCAGCTTATATAGTGTGTGGCGATCAGCTGATGACGTAATACCCATCATCCAAACACTAAAAATCCCGTATATCTCCGGTTCTAGTGCTCCGATTGAGCTGGAAATACACCATTTCCATGTAGAATTTGACGCTGAATCCGAATCTGGCCTCCGTTTTCCCATCCGATGCTTCGTTTTGGCTCTACAGTAGGCAGCCATCGCAAAAATTCTAACTCGTTTTTTCGAAGTGTTGAAAATTTTTTTCGCCGATTGCTTTGAAACTCACCATACAGATAGAGAATTTCACGCTGATTCCAAATCTGAAATCCGTTTTCCCATCCGATGCTTCGTTTTGAAGCTACAGCCCAAAACTTCCCAAATTCTAACTCTGTCGTTTTTCGCCAATGTCCCAAAATCTTAAATGGCGTCTCACATCTAAACGAAGACAGATAGGAACAAGCCGATTCCTTCAGTGAATTTGTCTCACTCTTAGCTTTCAAACGAGCTATGGCACGACAAAATCCGTCCACTGGAAGCCAAAATCGAAGCGAGCTGTACAGAGGGGGGGGACGTCAGCGAAAATTTTTTCTCTCCGATGGCGTTCAAATTCACCATACCGATGCAGAATTTCACGCTGAATCCGAATCCGGCCTCCGTTTTCTCATCCGATGGTTCGTTTGGCCGCTACACACCAAAACGTCCCAAATTCTAACTCTGTCGTTTTTTCGAAAAATGTTGAAACTTTTTTCTCTCCGATTGCCTTGAAACTCACCATACAGATAGAGAATTTCACGCTGAATCCGAATCCGGCCTCCGTTTTCCAATCCGATGCTTCGTTTTGAAGCTACAGCCCAAAACGTCCCAAATTCTAACTCTGTCGTTTTTCGCCAATGTCCCAAAATCTTAATTGGCGTCTCACATCTAAACGAAGACAGATAGGAACAAGCCGATTCTTTCAGTGAATTTGTCTCACTCTTAGCTTTCAAACGAGCTATGGAACGACAAAATCCGTCCACTGGAAGCCAAAATCGAAGCGAGCTGTCCAGAGGGGGGGGACGTCAGCGAAAATTTTTTCTCTCCGATGGCGTTCAAATTCACCATACCGATGCAGAATTTCACGCTGAATCCGAATCCGGCCTCCGTTTTCTCATCCGATGGTTCGTTTGGGCGCTACACACCAAAACGTCCCAAATTCTAACTCTGTCGTTTTTTCGAAAAATGTTGAAACTTTTTTCTCTCCGATTGCCTTGAAACTCACCATACAGATAGAGAATTTCACGCTGATTCCAAATCTGAAATCCGTTTTCCCATCCGATGCTTCGTTTTGAAGCTACAGCCCAAAACGTCCCAAATTCTAACTCTGTCGTTTTTCGCTAATGTCCCAAAATCTTAAATGGCGTCTCACATCTAAACGAAGACAGATAGGAACAAGCCGATTCTTTCAGTGAATTTGTCTCACTCTTAGCTTTCAAACGAGCTATGGCACGACAAAATCCGTCCACTGGAAGCCAAAATCGAAGCGAGCTGTCCAGAGGGGGGGGAGGTCAGTGAAATTTGATGAAAATGTTTTGGTGACGGTCCCAGGTCGAAATTCCACACTTTGGAAAATTTTCAAAATTTTACCCATACAAAGCCACTCTGACACTTAGGATTTTTTCAGGTGAGCGAGCTCCGACCTAAAATCTTGTAACCGCTCTAACTTTTGAACGGCTGGTCCGATTGACTCGCGACAAAAATGTCGTCGAGCAGTTTTTTCTCCTCTTTCAAACGAGTAGCTGTAAGACAAAATCCGTCCACTAGAACCAAAGTTAGAAGATTGCTGTCGGGGGGGGAGGTCAGTGAAATTTGATGAAAAATGTTTTGGTGACGGTCCCAGGTCGAAATTCCACACTTTGGAAAATTTTCAAAATTTTACCCATACAAAGCCACTCTGACACTTAGGATTTTTTCAGGTGAGCTCCGACCTAAAATCTTGTAACCGCTCTAACTTTTGAACGGCTGGTCCGATTGACTCGCAACAAAAAATGTTGTCGAGCAGTTTTTTCACCTCTTTCGAATGCAACTCGAACGAACAAAATCCGTTCACTAGAACCAAAGTTAGAAGATTGCTGTCGGGGGGGGGGTCAGTGAAATTTGATGAAAATGTTTTGGTGACGGTCCCAGGTCGAAATTCCACACTTTGGAAAATTTTCAAAATTTTACCCATACAAAGCCACTCTGACACTTAGGATTTTTTCAGGTGAGCGAGCTCCGACCTAAAATCTTGTAACCGCTCTAACTTTTGAACGGCTGGTCCGATTGACTCGCAACAAAAAATGTTGTCGAGAAGTTTTTTCTCCTCTTTCGAATGCAACTCGAAATAACAAAATCCGTTCACTAGAACCAAAGTTAGAAGATTGCTGTCGGGGGGGGGGAGGTCAGTGAAATTTGATGAAATATGTTTTGGTGACGGTCCCAGGTCGAAATTCCACACTTTGGAAAATTTTCAAAATTTTACCCATACAAAGCCACTCTGACACTTAGGATTTTTTCAGGTGAGCTCCGACCTAAAATCTTGTAACCGCTCTAACTTTTGAACGGCTGGTCCGATTGACTCGCAACAAAAAATGTTGTCGAGCAGTTTTTTCTCCTCTTTCGAGTGCAACTCGAACGAACAAAATCCGTTCACTACAACCAAAGTTAGAAGATTGCTGTCGGGGGGGGGGGGTCAGTGAAATTTGATGAAAATGTTTTGGTGACGGTCCCAGGTCGAAATTCCACACTTTGGAAAATTTTTAAAATTTTACCCATTTAAAGCCACTCTGACACTTAGGATTTTTTCAGGTGAGCTACGACAGTCCACCCTCCCAACCTGGCCGGCACACCACGCCAACCTAGACACCACATCACCGCGCGCTATACGACGGTCGGCCAGAGGGGGGGGACGTCAGACCCGAAGCACCACGGCGGCCGACCACGACACTCTGCCGGTCAAGAGGGGGGGACGTCAGCGACGGCGGCCATCTTGCGCTATCCAGAAGTGGAGTTTTACTTACTACTGACCTTCACCAAAACATTTTTCATCAAATTTCACTGACCCCCCCCCCCCCCCGACAGCAATCTTCTAACTTTGGTTCTAGTGGACGGATTTTGTCTTACAGCTACTCGTTTGAAAGAGGAGAAAAAACTGCTCAACGACATTTTTGTCGCGAGTCAATCGGACCAGCCGTTCAAAAGTTAGAGCGGTTACAAGATTTTAGGTCGGAGCTCGCTCACCTGAAAAAATCCTAAGTGTCAGAGTGGCTTTGTATGGGTAAAATTTTGAAAATTTTCCAAAGTGTGTCATTTCGACCTGGGACCTTCACCAAAACATATTTCATCAAATTTCACTGACCCCCCCCCCGACAGCAATCTTCTAACTTTGGTTCTAGTGGACGGATTTTGTCTTACAGCTACTCGTTTGAAAGAGGAGAAAAAACTGCTTGACAACATTTTTGTCGCGAGTCAATCGGACCAGCCGTTCAAAAGTTAGAGCGGTTACAAGATTTTAGGTCGTAGCTCACCTGAAAAAATCCTAAGTGTCAGAGTGGCTTTGTATGGGTAAAATTTTGAAAATTTTCCAAAGTGTGGAATTTCGACCTGGGACCGTCACCAAAACATTTTTCATCAAATTTCACTGACCTCCCCCCCCCGACAGCAATCTTCTAACTTTGGTTCTAGTGGACGGATTTTGTCTTACAGCTACTCGTTTGAAAGAGGAGAAAAAACTGCTCGACGACATTTTTGTCGCGAGTCAATCGGACCAGCCGTTCAAAAGTTAGAGCGGTTACAAGATTTTAGGTCGGAGCTCGCTCACCTGAAAAAATCCTAAGTGTCAGAGTGGCTTTGTATGGGTAAAATTTTGAAAATTTTCCAAAGTGTGGAATTTCGACCTGGGACCTTCACCAAAACATATTTCATCAAATTTCACTGACCCCCCCCCCCGACAGCAATCTTCTAACTTTGGTTCTAGTGGACGGATTTTGTCTTACAGCTACTCGTTTGAAAGAGGAGAAAAAACTGCTTGACGACATTTTTGTCGCGAGTCAATCGGACCAGCCGTTCAAAAGTTAGAGCTGTTACAAGATTTTAGGTCGGAGCTCACCTGAAAAAATCCTAAGTGTCAGAGTGGCTTTGTATGGGTAAAATTTTGAAAATTTTCCAAAGTGTGTCATTTCGACCTGGGACCTTCACCAAAACATTTTTCATCAAATTTCACTGACCCCCCCCCCGACAACAATCTTCTAACTTTGGTTCTAGTGGACGGATTTTGTCTTACAGCTACTCGTTTGAAAGAGGAGAAAAAACTGCTCGACGACATTTTTGTCGCGAGTCAATCGGACCAGCCGTTCAAAAGTTAGAGCTGTTACAAGATTTTAGGTCGGAGCTCACCTGAAAAAATCCTAAGTGTCAGAGTGGCTTTGTATGGATAAAATTTTGAAAATTTTCCAAAGTGTGGAATTTCGACCTGGGACCGTCACCAAAACATTTTTCATCAAATTTCACTGACCCCCCCCGACAGCAATCTTCTAACTTTGGTTCTAGTGGACGGATTTTGTCTTACAGCTACTCGTTTGAAAGAGGAGAAAAAACTGCTCGACGACAATTTTGTCGCGAGTCAATCGGACCAGCCGTTCAAAAGTTAGAGCGGTTACAAGATTTTAGGTCGGAGCTCACCTGAAAAAATCCTAAGTATCACAGTGGCTTTGTATGGGTAAAATTTTGAAAATTTTCCAAAGTGTGTCATTTCGAGCTGGGACCCTGACCAAAGTTTGTTTCATCAAATTTCACCGACCTCTCCCCCTCGGGAGAGCTAGCTCCGATCTTGGCTTCCAGTGGACGGATTTTGTCGTGCAATAGCTCGTTTGGAAGCTAAGAGTGAGACAAATTCACTGAAAGAATCGGCTTGTTCATATCTGTCTTTGTTCAGATGTGAGACACCATTTAAGATTTGGGAGATTGGCGAAAAAACGAATTTAGAAAAAAAACGAAGTTAGAATTTTGGTCGTTTTGGGCTGTAGCGCCAAAACGAACCATCGGATGGGAAAACGGACGCCAGATTCGGATTCAGCGTGAAATTCTGCATCGGTATGGTGAGTTTCAAGTCAATCGTAAAGAAAAAGTATCGCTGACGTCCCCCCCCCCGGCACCGATCTTCCAACTTTGATTCTAGAGATCGTAGAAAGTCGTGCAATAGCTCGTTTGAAAGCTAAGAGTGAGACAAATTCAGTGAAAGAAACGGCTTGTTCACATCTGTCTTCGTTTAGATGTGAGACGCCATTTAAGATTTTGGGAGATTGACGAAAAACGACAGAGTTAGAACTTCCCCAGAAACAGCTCCAGCGGGCGAATGAAGGCTGGGATTGGTAAACGGAGGCCAGAATTGGAATCAGCTTGATGTCATTGTCCAATGAGGATCATCATCCAATGAGAATCAAGCATTTCTATATAAATAGCGAGCCATCCACAGTGAGAATCATTCCATCGTTGAATCACACGAGTGACGGACGCACATTTTCTCTCTCTCTCTCTAGTTCCCTATTCTATTATCCAACTAAAATGGTAAGTCGCTACTTTCCTCCCTCTCCTCCCTTGAACGTAAACTTAATACAATCTTTTTCATTTTCAGGCATCTACTCCATCTGCTGCACTAGTAGGACAAAATGGCGGTCAAACGTTACAAGGTTCGCTACGGTCAGATCATCTACAACTGAGGCCAGTGGAAGAAACAACCAAGGTACATAATCCTACACCGCTACAGCGTAAATTTAAACAAGTCTTGCGTTATGACGATCATAGCGTAGTACTCCAAACGGGAATGCTCCCTTCCACGGATGTCAAGATAATGCACAATCAGTATGGGGACTACATACTGATCCCCGTGAGTCCGTACATTCGCCACCAACTTGATATTATTGAGGAGTACGTGACATTAAATACGGACATTCCTACTCCTCTTGCTCAAGAGTGGAAGGCGAGAGATGACAAGGATACTCCCTATAGAAAGATTTGGGATGGTAATCACATTTGCCTACCGGTATCACATTGGTGCACTTACTATAAGAAGGAGGGAGATCATTCAACATCCATCACATGCGACGAGCTCGGAGAAGGTACTTGGGATATCCTTTTCAAAGTGAATGGGCTATATTATGGTCGGCACAAGGATAACAAAATAGCCTCTCTCTCCATGCATATGGAATCCATCCTATATATTCCAAAACCACCCAACGTGGACGACATAATTGATCAAATCCTTAACAGCAGTGGTACGAAGCGCAAGTCGGAGAAGAATGCTGCATCAAAACGCAAATCAAAGAAGGAGAATTACTAGTCCTTTCCTAACTCTACCCTATGACAATTCGCTTATGTGCTTTGAGTGTCGTAGACGTGGTCTTATTAGATACATTTTACTTCTTCGTTGCCATCATATCATTTGTGTATTTTGTCGTGAAAAGCATCGATGTAATTCTTCATTTTGTAATATGTTATAGAACGTTTCCTTGGATGTGTAATTTCCGTTTTAGGCTGCTATCATCATTTTTATTGATTGTGAGGGTGAACCTGTACAGGAGCTCAGTGCTATTGCTATGAACAATTGGACATATCAGATTGTCAGTGTCTATCATCAACATGCCAACTGCAATCCCAATGTTGATCAATGGGCGAGAAAACACATTCATGGACGTAATCTGAAATATTTGCAAGACTATGGCTTTTCTTGTGAGAGTGCTCTTCTTATTGACTTTAAACGATGGTTAGCTGCCTTCAATGTTATACGCATCTTTTGTAATAATCCTGGTAAGGAGAGGAAAGTATTTCCCAATCTAATCATTGATGATATTTTGCTCCCGCCTTGGGATAGTAGAGTGAATCAACACTACCATGAAGTCACGAAACGTTTTAAGGATTTGTCTGTTCCTATTTTGTCTGTTCGTTGTAGTAGCTACGTTCATAACCAATGCTTCTTTCCTCCTTACCTCAACACTGCCAAAGTCCTGTATGGTCATCATTGCTCGCTGTATGATAGTTACCAGCTGTATCTATTTTATCTGTTTCAAACCATTGATTTGTAATGCATGCTTGTTACCGTTATTCAATAAATGTTACTATGAGAAGAGTTGTTGTTTTCATGCAATGGATGGGTTAGATAAAGGGCGATCATGTCTTTCTCAAACGACTGCGGAACATTACATTTTCATAGGCAAAGTTTAAAAGGAGTTTAAAAGGAGGTGTTCAAGATTATGTGATAAATTTTCATAAAGATGAGACCGACATCGAAGCAGTGGTCGATGATGCTAGCACTCTATTTCTAGAGTTAATGAACACATTCTCTGATAGCATTGTCATGGCTCGATTAGTTGCGAAAATTAAGTTTAGTCATTTTGGAAAGGAAGAGGTGGAAGGTCGCTCTTTCCATTTTGCTTCTTATTCAATGGAAGTGGTAGATCACCCCGAAGAATTTTTTAAAAGACATATGATAAAAATTGCTGAACGTCTTAACGCATTTAACCATCATGGTAGCAGTCTAGTGATTGAAGCGATTTCAGATATTCACATTCAACTTTCCATAAAGAAAAATTGAAAATGCAGTGGTACTTGATTGTAGCACAACTGGTTTTTGAGCTATGTCTGCTCACTCTCGAAGTATATTCCTTCTGTACATGCGTCTATTATTTAGAAAAGGCTAGCAAATTCATATCTTCAAAAAGACTTGCTATAGACATCAGTAACGGTGAAACTATGTGTTGTGATGTATGTAAGCGAAAGGATGGAAATGAAAAGCGCATCTTCAAGAGCATGTGAGCATGCTTTTTGTCAACGCTGTTTCATACGTAATTGCATTCAACTTTGCAAATGTAACCACTGTGATATTGCTCATTTCGAGTGTCACTTATGTCGCAATAGTTAGTACCTATACAAATGTGGTAAAGATAGGTTTTAGCAAAGACTAACACGGAAAATGGCGAAACGTAAAAGTCAAAAGTCTTCAAAGTTTTCTTCAGCCATTCAAGCTCTCCGACGAATGAAAGCAAATCAGCGATACAATGCTATACGACATGCTAACGATAAATTCATTCGTGAAATTATTTCTCATGTGAGGAAGTTGAGGACGAAGAAATTAGCACCAAAACAACGGAAGTTACTTAAGCGATATGCTACGAAATTGCGTTTCATCTCCAATCCTAAATTCACCCTTCAAAGAAAGAGGAAAACTCTAACACAAAAGGGCGGTTTCCTTTCAGCAATACTTCCAATGTTAGCTCCTGTCGTGGGTAACCTATTGGGTAATATCTTTGGCTCTAAGCGTTAATTATGCAAATGTTGAGTCTCAAAGTAATAAAATGGATTTCAGACTTCAATGTGATAAGGTTCTGACTGTATCAGGTCCATCTCATGCAGGTAAAACTGTTTTCACGCTGAATTTATTGGATAAAAGAAGAGAGTTGTTCAAGGAACCTATCAATCGAGTGATTTGGTGTTATGGTATTTATCAACCGTCGTTGTTTCAGGAATTGCAAAGTCGCAACTTTATTCGACATGAAGGAATTATTCCAGTGGATAAACTTCAGTCTAATGATGTTGTTGTATTGGATGATTTATTAAAAGAAAGTAAGAATTCAAAAGATGTTACAGATATGTTCACTCGTGCAGCACATCATAAAAGGTGTTTTATCATCTATATCACACAAAATTTGTTTCCTGATGGAAAAGAAGCTCGTACACGAAACCTGAATACACACTATTATGCTATTTGCAAGGATCCGCGAGATAAAAGTCAATTTGAAATTTTAGCGCGACAAGTTGCACCCAGAGGATCAAAAGCCTTAATTGAAATTTTTCAAGCAGCTACTGAACAACCACACGGTTACTTATTCATTGACTTTACGCAAGAGTGTCCGGAAGAATTTAGATTTCGAAGTGATATTTTGAAAACTCCCATGATTATCTACAAACTATGAGTTCTTATTCTCGCATGATTGTTATTCCTCAGGATGAATATGTACAATTGACTGCCATGCAGCAAGTAAAGCAACCTCTTGCAAATCAAATGTATAGGAAAGAAATAGATTATCAGCTGTATTATTACAATCTGAAACTGTTGAGCAATTGAAAAACTTGAAGAATAAGATGCGTGACTCTGTATCGACTGCTACACCTTTAGCATCTCGCGCACATGCCATATCTCTTTTCAACAGTATTGAACCCCATCTCAATGTAAATGATAGAGGAGAAATCATTACAGATGAAAATAAAGTGATTGATGCTTCACGTTATGAAGACTTGATTCAGTATGCGACACGTAAAAAGCGCCGTCAGGGCTATGTTCTACCTGGTTGGTCATACTTTCTTAAACTATTGAAAAAGCATAATGTGCCAAAATTTGCTTTGAATAATGAGACATTGAAAGAGCTTGATTCAACAGTGGCTACTGCTCCAATGCTTCAGACGATGAAAATGCCAACAAATTGGTTTAAGACGTCACCTGCTACATCCCCTCCTACACTCACTAAGCAAACAAGAGGAAGAACTCGACGTAGATCTACATCACCACTAAAACTAGTAAAAGGAAAACGTAAAACAGCTCCTCCCAGGAAATACATGTTCTCAGACTTTTAATATGAAGCAGATGTGTTGCTTGCCATGTAATGAGCCGCCAGAGGTGAATGTCGTTGTCACTTGCACTTGCTGCGCCAGCTCTCACAATGAAACCCCTAAGCAATGTGAACACGATTGCAAAACCGCTAAAGCTAAATGCTGCAGTTGTTGTAAATGTAGAAAGGCAAGAAAACAAAAAAGATGAGAAGGAGGAAAAAGAGTCAGTCGTCATCGGCTGAACGTTTGAAGTCAATCTATTATGATGTAAAACATCCGGCAGGATTTGCATCTATCAAGAAATTATCAAAAGCGAGTGGTCTTCCACAATCACAAGTGAAACGATGGTTAAAGGGTCAGGCTACCTATACACTCCACAAACAAGCGAAAAAGAAGTACCGCACCCGCCATTATATTGTTCATGACATCGATGAACAGTGGCAAGCAGATTTGTGTGATGTTGCCTCCATTTCAAAACATAACTCGGGCAATAATTTTATTTTAACCGTCATTGATATTTTCTCGCGTTATGCGTGGGCTGAACCTTTAAAAACTAAAGAATGGAAAGGAGTAGCAAAAGCATTCCAAACAATTTTTCGAGAAGGTCGGATTCCAAAAAGAATTCAGAGTGATCAAGGAAAAGAGTTCGAAAATCAGCATGTGAGAAGATTATTTGAGAGGCATGACATTGAGTTGTTTAGTGTAAAGAGTGCTTATAAAGCTGCACTCGTTGAACGTTTTAATCGCACATTAAAAAATCGCTTGTGGCGACATTTTACTGCCAACTTGACACAAAATTGGACAAAGGTTCTACAAGATACACTCCATGCCTACAGTCACTCTATCCATCGTTCTATTGGACTCAGACCAGTAGATGTAAATGCTGACAATGTAGATAAAGTGCGCGAATCATTCCAACGTAAACGCACTCATGTGAAAAGTGATGTGAAAATTGGTGATAAAGTTCGTATCTCAAAAGTGAAAAGTGTTTTTGCTAAAGGGTACCTTCCGAATTGGACAGAGGAGGTATTTACAGTATCAAGGATTAATCAAAAAGACTCTCCGACCACCTACAAGTTGAAAGATTACGATAATGAAGAAATTGAGGGTAGCTTTTACCGCGATGAGATTGAGGTAGTCACTGAAAGTGAAACATATTTGGTAGAGAAAATCATTCGATGTAAAAAACGGCAAGGTGAAGAATGGTGTCTTGTTAAATGGACTGGTTATCCTTCAAGTATGAACTCTTGGATGCGTCGTGCCGACATCTTTCATCTAAGTGATCGACAGTGATTCATGCAAAGTTGTAACTAACAATGTTTAGGGTTTGAGCTATGAATCCAACTGCCTCATTTTATTCACGACCCTCCTATGTAAGTGGTGGAGGACAAATTTACATCGGCGCTCGCCGCCAACGTGGAGGTAGCATACTTGGTGCACTGAAATCTGTTGTAGCACCTCTCATATCCAATGTCGGTAGATCTTTAAAACGAAATGTTTTAAGTAATGCCGTTGGCTTTGCTGGTGATGTTGCTAGTGATCTTTCCAGAGGTAGAAGTTTTAAGAGCAGTTTGTTGAATCGTGGGAAGGAACGCGGTTTAAAAACATTGAAGCAGACCTTTGCTGGTGTTACTCAAGGAAAGAAATCACCTAAGCGAATGAATAAAGGAAGGAAGAAACATCGCGGAGCTGGTAAGGTGCGATCTTCAGTCAAAAGGCATTCACGCAAACGTCGTAGAGGCTCTAATCATTCATCAGGCGCTAAACGACGACGCTGCTATAACTTCTAATCATGGAGTGTAAAACTTCCGGTTTTTGTTTGTTTGATCAACAAGCCATACAGACAGATATTCTTAGTTCAAGTATTGTAGATTATCATCCTCGAACAGCTGAGAATGCTGGCCCCATTGAATTGGTTATTCCTGGTGGTAGTGATGACTACATAGATTTGAGTTATGCGATGGTTGATTTGAGGTTTAGAATTCAGCAAGCAGATGGAACTGCTATTGACGATACACATAAAGTTGGACTGAACAATTTACCATTGACTACATTACTTCGCGATGTTTCTCTAACGATTGGAGTGCAGCAGGTGGAAGGTGGTCAAAGCGATTATCCCTATAAATCATATTTCAATCATGTATCACAGTTTCATCCAGCAGCACAAAAAAGTCATATGGAAGCCATGGGATGGTACAGAGATGAAGCAGGAAAATTTGATGCTGAAACAAACAGTGGCTTTGTAAAGCGATCTGCTATGATTAAAGATAGTAAAGTATGTCAACTATATGGTCCGCTGAATTTAGACTTCTTTAGACAGTCAAAGTTTTTACTCTGTAATACCAGCATGCGACTCAAGCTGACATTGAATAAGCCTGAATTTGCGCTGAATGCATTTGCTAAAGTTGACAATTTTAGAATTCATGTGGAAGATATTGCACTTTACATTCGTCGAGTAGTACCGAATCCAAGTGTCATTAGAGGGCATGCTGAAGGTCTTAACCGCCAAAATGCCATTTACCCCGTTCAGCATACAAAGCTGCTCACCTTTACAATTCCGAAAGATCAAAAGAGTTTCATGAAAGATGGCCTCTTTCCATCGGAAGCACCGAAGCTCCTCATGGTGGCAATGGTTGAAAATGATGCATTTAATGGTAATATAAAGAAGAATCCTTTCAATTTTAAACACAATCAGTTAAGTGAAATTGCTTTACGTGTAAATGGTGTGAGTCATCCTGGTCCACCCTACAAACCAGATTTTGCTGCGGATAAATTTATGCGCAGTTCTGTTGATTTTATGGATGTCTTTGGCTTTTACAATACGGATGACACCAACGGACTCACTATGAAAGAGTTTAAGAGTGGATATACTGTTTATGCATTTGATTTGACTGCTGACAGCGATATTAGTGCACCCTATCGTCAAGCGAACGTACCTCATAATATTCGTTTGGATTTGACGTTCAAAAGAACACTACCTGAGGCGATCAATGTATTAATTTATGCAGTCTTCGATTCAAATATTGAAATTACAAAGTATCGTGACGTGATTCTTCAGTATAATCGTTAATGAGTTGGTTGACTGCTGACGATATTAAAACTAAAGTACAGCGTAATGTAGACGAAGCGACGTTGAAAGCTTTCGATAATGTCTATTCGCTCGATACCTTACCACCTGCAGTAAATCACTATCCCATCTTTATTGTGCTAAACACTCATTCGCAGAATTTAGGCGGTGAGCATTGGAAAGCGATCTTTATTGGAGAAGACCGACGTGGTGAACTATTTGACTCTCTTGCTCAACCTCCAAATATACCAACACAGCAGTGGTTGAGAAAACATACGCGTCAATATCAGCGAAATGAACGCATACTACAACATCCACTTTCATCAACGTGTGGTGCTTTTGTACTGTACTTCATCTTAAAACGTTTACATGTATCTCGATTTGTATCTGTTATTCAAAACTTTTCATGTAATCCTTCCTCTAATGAAAAAATGATTTGTATGTTCTATCATGATTTGAAATAAAAACATCATGTTGGAAAAATTGTTTTTTATTTTACAATCCGCTGGGTACGTACATACTCGATGAGATAGTCTAGGATCACATTTGCTTGTACATGAGATTTTAGTCCAGTAATGATCACTTTACTATTATGAAAGACTGCCACATGCACAGGTAACCAACAACTAATGAGAGCTGCAGGAAAAAGTTCGGGTTCATAACACAAATTGTAACTGCTGGTACGAATCTTCAAAAATGATACACTTTCACTCAATTGAGTAGAGATCACCATATTGTCCACAGTCAGATTCGACATCACACACCTCTCCCTCTTCCATATCCGACGTAGTAGTCTCTGTAGCTCTAAGCGCATTGACTGCGCCGATGAATGAGAAAGGGCGCCGAGAATCTGTACAGTCCCATTTGGGAAGAGTTGAAGATTCTGTGAATTGTTCATCTTCACCACTAACATTGGAGGTCGGCCCGGGTAATACTTGCTGTTTGGAAGGTGTTGGTGTAATGTTGTGAGATCGATTTTGGTGTAGAGTCTGAAGCGACGGAGAATGTTGACGATGGTGTAGCGATGGCGCTTCATGATGAAAAAATGAGTAAATTGAGCGATGTACCTTCCTTTTATACTTTTCCCAACTACCTTGATGAAATGTGAAGTTAGTATGGAGTTGGGAATGATAGAGTTGAATTCGCCGTTTGTTGACGCGCAACCAGATGCGATTTCCAATACGTGAATGTCTTTTCATATAGAAGTATTTCAAATCCTTCATGATATGATGTAGAGATTGAAAATGACGATAAGATAAAGCAAACTCTCTTATCACATTTCCAGTTGAATCTTTGAAATAGACGTTTCGATCATAATCCGTTTCAATACGTTGTAGGGAATCTAATTTCCAACTCATGGTGCGTGGTAGTCATGTCTGATTAAGATTTGCATAGTAGGGCGATGAACTCACGACGAATAAATGTCATGATGGAGCGATGTATGTATCTTCTATACTGCTCCCAATTGTATTTGCGAAATGAGAAACAGTTTGCGGAATGAGAATGGCAGATTTGAATTTCATTTCTGTAATGTTGAAGCCAAACTTGATCACACAAGGAGATGAATCTTAATGTTTCAAAATATTCCAAATCCCTCATGATATCATTGAGGTTGACAAATTGTCGCCATGTTAATGTAATACCTCTTGATGTATGGCCATGAGAATTTTTGAAATGCACGTTTCCATCACGATCAACTCTGATATATTGTAGAGAGTCCAAAATCCAAGTCTTCATGATGTTATGCAAAGCCGCAGATCAGCAATATAAAAATGTCGTTTTATCATATTTTGCTTAGCAATGCGGCTACAAAGAGATTTGCTAGTAATCGAGCCGCACTCTTTTCTACTCCCATTGATTATACACAACAGCTAAATGGAAAGTGGGAAGTGGGTGTCTCTCAACTTGTTCATAGCAACTGTGTCTATACTTTTGATCATGAGGTGATGACTATTAATATGAGACGTACAGCTGCTTACCAATGTGAAAAGGGGTGCCGAGTATACATTCCACAGTGGCCAAAGAAAGATCTCTTATCATGTAAAAAGTTTATATATGATTTCCTGAATAAAGCGTGTAAACATATTGTCCAATTTACTCCGCACAATGATGATCATAATTATGTACATCATGTAGTTGAGAAAGATTGGATTGTTGGTTTAAGTCCAAGTTTAAGAAATGATTTAGGTTACCTCGCTAGCGCTTTAACAAGCTATGATAATCATAACGTTAATTACCACCCAAGTGGTCATAAACAGTTAATATATCGAGAGGAAGCTTATTATGTAGATCTTATTCCAAAAAATGAGAAGACGGTGGTGAAGAAGATTGTGATTAAGCCAAGAAAGACAAACATGACTCCTGAAACATTATTGAAGAAATTTAATTATCTCCTTCGAGTTGATGGTAAACAAGTGGCAACATTGACTTATATCAAATCATCTAATCATATTGCAATAAGTAAATTAAATGATGATGATCTAGTATTAGTTTGTTCAAAAGATTTTCATCAGTTCTTACGACATCGCTCTGCAGCTGTTCATGGAAAATTTGATATGCAACATTTACCATGTGAAAAGTCAAATCAATTTGATACAGAATGGACCGTATCTTTATACAGAAAGTGTGTAGAGCCTTCCGGTGGTGTCTTACATGAAACAAGAGTGTTGATGCCTCGCATTATTACTTCAGTTAAATTGGTTGTAGATTATTTAAATGGAGTGATTAATGACCAACAAATTTCATTTTCTGAAAAAGAAGGTGTTTTGTCTCTCACTATAAGTGGAAAAGGTATTGAACTAATTATGGATAAAACTCTAATGGACATTTTGGGTTTTGATCAAAATATCTTTAAAAGTGGTACTGTAACCAAAGCCAGCGCAGACATGTCACTATCGCGTCGTATTAACTATTTTCAGATATATTCCAATATTGGTGAAGATGTACGTGTGGGAGATGTTGAAGCTCCATTGCTAGCAATGATACCATACCAGCCAAAAAGCTGCAGTATTTTATCTGAGCATACTTTCAAGAAAGTGCATTATACAAAGCTGAAATCAAACTACATCCCACAAATTGATATTGCCATTTATGACGATGCTGGTGCGTTGATTCCTTTTCATAAAGATGCTGTGACAAGTATCACACTCCATTTCCGAATGAAGAGTTAATGCAAAAGTATGCTAATATATTTTTACAATGTGAATAATATGGAAAGTGAAAATAAGGACTCGTTTCTAATCTACTTGCCCAGTAATGCTTCTATGAATAAATTTCCCAAAAATAAACCATCAGACTATCGAGTAGAATTAAATCGCCCACTACATTTAGAAGGTGAATGGGAGGTTGGCGTTTCTAGTATTTGCTATGATAGCAATATTCAGAATGTGAATGATTTGGAAGAAATGATATTGACTCCTCGCACCCATGATGGAATAACGATGAATAATGCATTCCAGTTCCCATACAATTTAACGTCTGATGGAAAGTGGAACTATGAATGGATAAAATCAGATTAAATAAATAAAATCAGATTATTATGGTCCATTTGGGAATGAGAAAATTATTAAGGCATTCAACAGTGGTAATACTTCCATCATGAAGAATAAGGATCAGAAAGTTTATGAGTTTACTATCTATCATTGGAGTGGGAGACAGTTCCTTCGCTTTCATTCTTTTACTAAAGGTCTGAGGTTGGATAATGAATTCTATCCACATCTCGGTTTTGGCCATGGACTACATCTAACGTCAATTGCTACTGCAAATGTTAAAAATGTTTATTCAAATCGAATCAACAAATTTCATTATAGATTTAAAATATTTGATGAAGATGTTGTAGAATGCGAAGAACGCATCATTTTGAAAGAGCGTGGTGTTCAACCTTTATCACTTGTTGAGTTAATAAAACGATGGAATGAGACTGTGGGTAAGAAGTATGGAGAGAAAATTATGGCGGACAAAAATAAGTTGTTTATTCAGAAATATAATGACAAACTTACAGTTTATTTCTCTCCAACCTTGAGCCATTTTGTAAGGCATCCAACCCCTATTATTGGAAGAGGTCTGGTGTATGCTTCTCATGAATATGACACTAAAGCTGATTCAGTTAATGATGAATGGTGGGTGGACATCTATGGTGATCGCATCAAGAAAATTTACCAGTCTTATCAAGAATCTAAAGTTGCTATCAATATAATGCCGCGTCTATATCATACAGTTGAAAGCTTCATTCATGTAGTAAATCCTTATATACAACAGAAGTTGAAGCATGTGATGAAAAGTAAATATGATGTAAAGACACACCACATTTCGTTTTCAATTGAAAATCAACGCGTTGTTCTGAAACTGGGTGATGACATTCAATGTCAATTGAGTAAAAATTTGAAAAAACTCTTTGGTTTTTCAATGCTACAAACTGTGTTTACTGCTGCGCATACGATTGGTATAGAAACACCAATGACACTTGATAAACATGAACAGCACCTTTACATTCAAAGTGATTTGATTCTACCTATTTCTGTTGGTGAGAAAAAAGAATACATTTTACGCGATTTCATTCATGATAAAGACGCTTCATATGGAATAGTCGAGAAGATGTTTGAATCTATTTTCTATCATCCCGTCGTCAAACAAACTATACCCTCTATTGCTATCAAAATTGCAAATGGTCTACATGAGTGCATCCATGTCAAAGATACTAAATCCCTCGTAACTTAAGTGTTTCGGAAAACAAAGTGAAGTCATTGTGATATGTTTATTGAAATAAAAATATGTGGATGAAAAAGTCTTTTCACAGATAAAGGGGGAATGGGCTGACTGTAGGCATATATTCACAAGGAAGAAACGATCTCATGCGATACATAAAACAACCATGTATATCTACAAAAAGCAACATAAAAATACTGAGTTAAAGTTGATTATGTCAATACATCTCCTGAATGTGGTAGCGTGAGTTTTATTCTTTTGGGTGGAGGTATGTTTGTGTCAGGATGTCCATGTGGAAGAGATGTGTTATGTCCTATCCAACACCTCTTATCCTCCCATGCTGAAAGCGCTCGTTTCTTGAACGTGTGCGTTTTCACAGTATGAACTTGAGATTTTAAGATTGTCATATTGACAAACGTTATAGTTTTATTTTTATAGGCCTTCTTATAGGACCGATGTTCCATTTTGTGAACAATACAATTTTGATATACCTTTAGCACGCTTAATACTATCTGCACATTCTTTTAATTTCATGGAATACATTTTAGGACGGAGGAGAATCATTTCATATATTTCCTTTCCTGCTGTTTCATCCTTAAAACAACCAAGTTTGGCTTTATTCTGTATGGAATAGAGTGGATGATTGGGATTGTAGTTAGATGTGTCGAAATATTTTTCTAATGACTTGCCTACTTCAATAAAATTTAAATCTTTTTGAGTGGTAATTCCTAAAAAGAAACTATCTGTATCACCACCCAGCAAGCGAACCTCTTTTACGAGAGGGCATGGTTTTAATACTTTGTAGAAGAGTTGATACATTTCAAGCTTGGAATAATCTAAAAAACGGCTTGCCCAATATAGATGGGTTTGCACAACTCAACTTCTGATTTTATCATTTTAACACCTACAAGATCCTCATCGATGATGTCTCTATCAATGAAAAGAGGTGATGAGGTCAATTTGTGATATTTTTGTTCATCAACGACTAGTTTGTAGTTCATACGTTTTCTAACATCCTCCATGGTCTTTCCGAAAAGACTTATATATATATACTTTTATATATTTATAAAAATCCTTTTCAAAATTATTTTGGGCGAGTGCACGTTTTTGACTGTTACTATCTATGTAGGGTTTGAGGAAGGTTTTCTGTCTAAATTTGATAATGCGGTGAACTGACGTTAGAAGCATGCCCATTTTTAAATAGAATTTTAGTATGCAGAAGTGTACGAGATAATTTTTCTTATCATATTGGGTGAGTAAAAGTTTGCGGCATGGTTTGTACCTTGGCTGTCCACACTCTATTAAGTTATTATGAAATTGTGACATGAATGGTGAAAACATATCTTCAGTCACTTCACCAGATTCAGGTGCGAGTGGGAAATCAGCAGTTTTATTTTTAATGCTATTTGGATAAATCAAATCCACTTCAAAATAATATCCCCAATCACCTTCATCTGGAAT
Organism: Prostheceraeus crozeri; assembly: GCA_907163375.1. Classification (NCBI taxonomy): domain Eukaryota; kingdom Metazoa; phylum Platyhelminthes; order Polycladida; family Euryleptidae; genus Prostheceraeus; species Prostheceraeus crozeri. Next base: position 331,230 of record CAJQUW010011985.1, read on the forward strand.
CTTCAGTATGTTTGAAGGGTTGGAGTAATACTCAAGCTCATCTTGATTTAACCAACTAAACTCGGAATGAGGTAGTGGTTTAGACAGCGAACTGCCATATAAATTATTTTGGTCATAGTACTTTAGGTGGATATGATCATCACCTACTGTTTCAGATTTTATATGATGTTTATTTACAAATGTGAGACCACCGCGTATTCCGCGCTCAAATATATTATACATCTCCGGATCTTGTAAGAGATGAATGGTCTCACCAGTCATTTTAAAGGCTGATTTAAAGGACATGGCTGGTAGACTGACAAAGTGGACAGGATCTAATTTGTCTTCTTCTAATGCCACTCGTCGAAATTCTTGAAAGACATCAGCCAGCAAAATGACATCTAATTCTAAGTAAGCGATCATATAATTGCCAAACGTTTTACAATCAAATTTTAACCATGCCTCTTGAGCATGTTCATAATCTTCTACTGGACAATCTTGACCCGTCAAATCGTTTTTGAATTTGTCAATGGAAGGAAGGGTTGTTTCGTTTAGTTTAGACATTGAGCTAAAATACGCATAAGGAAAGACTCCTTTGCGAGTGATTATTTCATCCGTTAAGTTTGGATAGTGTTTCTTCAAAGTTTGACTATGGGGAAGAAACTTGAGATTTCGAACGAGAGAAGCTAGTGACGCTGACATGAATTGGAATGAATCTAAAAATTTTATTTCGAAGAAGACTGTCTTATTTTCTTTAGTTTTATCTACTGGTACTTTTGCTGTCATTGCCATGAATTTTTCTCTCGTTTGTGCTATTACATTAAACTGCCACGATTTCATCTGGCTCAACCCTCCTTTTATGAGCATATGACTGTCATAGCCCTTAAAGTTATGAAAAATGACAGGTAGTACACGACGTGTCAACCTAAGTGAAAAGTTACATTTGGAGCAGAGTGCGTTTCTAAATTTACCAGTGATGTGATCATGATCACGCACTTTCTTAATTTTATCGTCATCAAACGTTTTATGACATTAATGGCACGATGTGCAACTTTCAAATTTTTGTTTGTCTTCATCTGACATATGTAGTGACTTACGCTGCAATTGGGAATCATATGATTGTTGAAATTTAGCAGCTTTATCGAGAAGTTCTAGAAATTTTGAAATGCAATCTTCACCTTGCCAAGTATGCATTTTGTTTTGTCTATTCCTAAAGTGGTCATGCCATACTTCATAGCAGGATATGGCTGCTGGCTTGTGGATGATATCATCAATGTAGCATTCTATGTCTGCGTAAATGACACGCAGGGGACTTAATTCGTCACCATTATCCCTATGTGAAAATATTTTATCTTTGGGCATGCGTTCCATTTGTAATTTATCTCGCTTGCACCATTCATAGTGAGTTTCAAATTTATCTTTACTCCAAAAAGAGCGGATGCAGCGGTCGCATACAAAATGTTCACCTCTTTTAGAGTGCCCCAAGTGAGTGTACAAGCGAGAGATTTGGGAATACCACAGTAGTGCCATTCCTCGCTATCATCTTGTCTTACTAATAAGAGGTTGACTACACGTTCATAACAAGTTGAACGTGAATTATAGCGGGCACCCTTCAACCCCTTCTCCCACACGTGAACGACAATTTTAATCTTATTATGTTTTTCGAACGTTTCTACATCTTTGATTTTCATGTTGTTACTACCACAACCTTCAAAGTCTAGTTCATCCTCCCACTGTCTATAGCTATAGGTATGATTTCGATTCGCGTTGATATCATTATAGTGAAGGATGGATAGGACTGCATATTTGAAACACTGTGATTTACAATCGACATTGATGACAGCTTTCTTATTATACAACGTTTTTGGTAGTTTAAATGTGCCTCCAGCTGCATGAATTTCTAATAGGGAAATTTTGAATATGGCTGAGTCCACACCATCAAAAATGAGAGCGCTGTCGCGTTGATTGAATTTATCTACATTTGATTTTAAACATTGAATGTGAAAATTTAGCCAAGACTCGCAGTCTACAACTTCGGTTGCGGAAGAGGAAGGAACATGAAACTGTATTCTCTCCATCACTTGACCCGTTTGAAAATCTATCTTAATATATTTTAGTTTAAGGTAGATGAGCGCCTTCATTCTAAAATTGTCTAAATTGTTGAAGAGCGCTTCGATAATGTTAGAATTTTGAAGGAGCCACTCTGGAAAATCTACTATTTGAGTATTGGACTCCATGCAGTAGTCGCGTACTAAATTATTATGTGAAACATTAATGAGGGAGATGGCAGAGGTACCGTTGGTGTAGTGATCATTTGCATGCGTGTGTTGAAGTCTGTGCGAAGATCGCTGAAAGTGACTATCAAAAGAAAGAGGGCACAAATCGCAAGGAAAGGAGATGTCATCGTCAGAATCAACTTCACCTCCGGAGATTGACGCCGCTTTGCGTTGACACACACGTTGTTTGATGTGTCGAAGGAGACTGTGCTTCCTTGTAAACATATGTCCGCAGTCGGCACATTCCCACTCGTTGCCTTGTCGCGAGAGTCCTGGGCTGGAACTCACATTACCTGAAAGAGAAATCATTCTATCATCTCTGTTCAAGTCTCAGTGTATTGTTACAACCTACTTTGACTCAACAACTCTAAATTTTCCTCGAGAAGGGAGGGCGTTGGTGATGAAGTTGATGCCTGAAATTGAGGAAGATGCTATTAGCCACACGTTTGAGGGAGATGACTGATGAATTCCTTAACTTACCATTTCAACGAAATCAAGTTTAAGGTTGATACTTCAACAAGATAGAGACTTCACTCAAATTTGGAATTCACGAGAGAGCAGTTCACTTGTACGCCTCAAATATAGAATTCGCCAGAGAACACTTCACTTATATGTCACAAAGACAGAGTGAAATGACACGAATGTCACTTTACATATATACTTTCATATTCATCATTCATTGGCTGTTCATTCTGATTGGTTGCTTGTTGATACTTAAGAATTAGAAAACATTTCAAAATTATTATTCACTGTCAACATGACAAGCCCTCCGACAACACCAAACACAAAATTCTCTTCTCCATGCTCAACACCAAAGGCGCTCGTTGCACCAAACGCTCCAACGAAGGGGAAGGTAGAGAATGTGTACCGACCGGACAATATCAGAAAGTTGTCATTGTTAGCGGATGACGAAGAGAGTGTATGTGAGAAGGAGTGTCCCGACTTAACAGGCGTGAGGTGGAAGTATCTCCAGTACGATACTGACGATGTGATGGAGATCACCAGCACGAAATTCCTCCACCAATTATGGGAGTTGTGCACCCCTAACTCCCAGCCACGAACTACGGCGGAGTGGGAGTATATCGACAAAGTGAGGCTCGCAGTGGAAGAACGATTAAAGCAACTGAACTGTTTTTGTTATCTATGTGAAGCCAGACTCTGGGACGATATTGACGATGAAGACCTTTTGAAATACATGCCATAATAAATTTTTATTTCGTATTATCTTTGCTTTCATACTGACTTACTTGAATGGGGCTTAAGTGGATGATTTAACCATGTATACTTTTTCATTTGGAAATAGTAGCACGCTTAGTCTAACTTGTAAATCTTATAACATTTCATATGGGCGATGATGGTAGTTGAAATAGTGTCAAATAAAATTAAGATGGCTTACACTTCTGATACAGGGATAGCAATCGACTGCGATCTATGTGTAAAGAGCTTGTTAGACTACGGGATGGGCTTAAGTGGATGATTTAACCATGTATACTTTTTCATTTGGAAATAGTAGCACGCTTAGTCTAACTTGTAAATCTTAAAACATTTCATATGGGCGATGGTGGTAGTTGAAATAGTGTCAAATAAAATTAAGATGGCTTACACTTCTGATACAGGGATAGCAATCGACTGCGATCCATGTGTAAAGAGCGTGTTAGACTACGGATGGACTTAAGTGGATGATTTAACCATTTATACTTTTTCATTTGGAAATAGTAGCACGCTTAGTCTAACTTGCAAATCTTAAAACATTTCATATGGGCGATGATGGTAGATGAAATAGTGTCAAATAAAATTAAGATAGCTTACACTTCTGATACAGGGATAGCAATCGACTGCGATCCATGTGTAAAGAGCTTGTTAGACTACGGATGGGCTTAAGTGGATGATTTAACCATGTATACTTTTTCATTTGGAAATAGTAGCACGCTTAGTCTAACTTGTAAATCTTAAAACATTTCATATGGGCGATGATGGTAGATGAAATAGTGTCAAATAAAATTAAGATAGCTTACACTTCTGATATAGGGATAGCAATCGACTGCGATCCATGTGTAAAGAGCTTGTTAGATTACGGAAGAGAGAAGTGTGTTATGTTGAGTGTGGCGCGTGAGTGTCCTCCCATTTCATTCCATTCATCAATTCGTCTCATTGATAGAGACAGGTAGAACTCATGGTTCTCATAGCGTATGCAATGGAAAGTTTTAGACAACCTTCGACAGTTGGCTAAATGTCGCCCTGGCGCGAATGCATACTACGTTGAGACAGAGGCAATCACTTGCAAACATGACGCAGAGAGGTTAAACAAGATTGACCATTGCCGAATGTCCCTTGCGGTATACATTCCTACGGGTTTCACCGCCGCCCTTTACAGGAAAGCCCGTCGAAAGGAAGTATTACACCGAACTTCATTTGCAACGTTCAAGTTGACTGATAGCAGATTCAACTTAATGATAGTATTCGCCAGTCCGAAGACTGCCCAGGGCAAACCGCGTGGAGGTTCTATCATGTCTTGCCCCCATGGTGGCCCTCAAGAGAGCCGATGGTTCTTTCTCGGTGTCAATTAAGTTGACTATTGGCTGGAATAGTCAATGGGTATGACAGTTAGGTTGTCATAAACCCTGTGCCGCCTAAGCCGTGGTGGTGCATCTGGCACCTTTCGGATGCGAGTGGTATTCGGAGTCCATACCTCATCCGTCCAAACGATCTTCTTGATCTTCCCCTTCTTCTCATCCTCTTCATCCCACTCGTCGAGGATGATGAACTCGGGAATGGCGGTGTCTTCATCGATGAAGACGGGAATGGCGCTAGCAGATGTTGCTTCCATCGTGACTTAAAATTGAATGAGAAGCGCTACAATCTTCTGGCTTATATAGGGTTTTCAACAATGAATTGCTCAACAGCGAATCAGAATGCTTCAGGGATAGCAATCGACTGCATAATGTTCAAGTTGACTGATAGCAGATTCAACTTAATGATAGTATTCGCCAGTCTGAAGACTGCCCAGGGCAAACCGCGAAGAGGTTCTATCAAATCTTGCCCTATGATGGCCCTTAAGAGAGCCGGTGGTTCGTTCTCGGGAGTAACGTCATCTTACAGCCTACCAATTCTGCTGAGAGAGTCTTTGACTCTCTCTTTGGTAGCAGTGTCGACTTCCACGCTAATTGGCACATGGCTGAAAAGTGGAATGTAGCGCCATTCCGTTGGATTGACAACAGTTGCTGTCATCGGATTGCCAATCCGAGCAAGATTATTGTGGACTCTGTCTTGCTCCTCTAGCCTGACAAATTCCCCAAATAAATTTCGCGGCCTTAACTGCGGTCCGCGAGGAGAGCTGACTTGACTGTTCGGCGTCTGCATGATTGAAATGAAATGAAATGAGAGGCAGTGGTTTATATACCCCTCTAACGCGACGCAACGTTCAAGTTGACTGATAGCAGATTCAACTTAATGATAGTATTCGCCAGTCCGAAGACTGCCCAGGGTAAACCGCGTGGAGGTTCTATCATGTCTTGCCCCTAAGTGGCCCTTAAGAGAGCCGATGGTTCGTTCTCGGGAGTGAATTGATGGGGTGGTGAAGGCGGGCAAAGATCTGCAATGAAAATGATATGTATTAGAATAGGATATACTATCTTATTTACTTTTCACTTACCAAGTTAGCCATCCTTAGGTAGTCTCGCGCGCTTCCTAACAGAAAATTTGTGGAGATGGCCGCGCATTCTCAGGCTGGCATGGAGACACTTTTTGGTTGGATGGCCGTTATAGCAAATTATAGACTCGTCCAGACTTCGGTTGACGAGTACTTCACCGTCCAAATGATTATCCCGAATAGGGATGTGAAACTCAAGCAACCTATCCTCATTCACACGATTCCACTCATCCCTCATGCGCTCCAACTTCTCAAACGCCTGCCTCTCATCACCCCGCCGAGCCACAGTCCTCTCCAACTCAACATTCCTCGCTCTCAACACACTCATCTCCTTCATCATCTCCTCAAACTTCGCTTCTGCATCTCTCATTCTTCTCTCTGCAGCACTCGCCCTCTTCTCACAGTCATCATTCTTCTCTTCCAACTCTCGCGTCTTATTCTTCAAATCAGTCACACTACGCCTCATTCGAATATTCTCATCCGCTACCTCCTTCGACTTCAGTTCCTTCTTTTTCAACTCATCCAACTCCTTCACGACTTCATCCTTCACCTTCTTCAAACTCTCATACTTATTCACCAACAAATCATGCGCCATCTGCTGCGATACATGCTTCTTCTCTTCATCCTTCAACCACCTCGCCGACTGCTTACGAATCCCACCACTCTTCACTTTTGGGGAAGATGAGCTCTGCGAGGGGTCGGTGATGACAATGTTTGACACCTCCGACGACGAAGAGTTCAACTTCCTCACACGCTCCCTATCTAAATCCACATCATCCTCATTATCACTCTCAAGCACTCTCTTTCGCCCAATCTCAGCCTCCAACGAAGCAACTGCTCTCGCCAACTCATCATTCTCAACAACATTCTCAACAAAATTCTCCACTTTGCCGTCTGGCTCTATCGCCAACATTCGCTCCCTCTCTTCAACAATCAACTGCGTGAATCGCAAGTCATTCACCAAATCTCCACTACAGTCAGCATGCACTCTGTAAAAACGCGCCTCATCCTCATCACCCTTCAACACTCTACACTTTACACACGCAACCCTATTCAGGATAATCATGTGGTCAGTGCCCGCCTTCTTCACATGCGCCTTGGCGTCCGCAGTGCGATTTATTCGACCGCACACACATATTTTGATGTGGAATTTACGATTCTTATCGTTGGCCATGCCTGAGATTTCTTGTTAACTGTAAGATAATGAAATTTGTATAAGTTTGGAATCATGTAGTACAGTCATATTCCTAAAGCAATGTGAGGAATAGTGAGGAGCACTTAGTGAGGAATGATAGATTTGAGTGTAGTGAGTGGCACTCGATCCCGTCGACGACAGCCCGAAGGCCTTGTACTGATCACTAGGGAAGTGAGAGATCTTCCCCGATACCCGCTATTTACAGCTGAAGACATCATTGTCACTGCCCCGAAGTGGTAACAGCAACGCCGAGTCAAAGGTAGTGATCAGTAGCTGGGATCTAACCCCTCAAGGCTGCCTTAGACTTAGTTAAATTTCAAATCTGATAGCAGATTTGAACTCAGCATACTTGAAAACCTTAGCCTACATGTTAAAACTTTGAAAAAACTGAAAATTAAGAATTTTTAAAAAATTCCGCATTTTACTACTCATACTACTTTTAAAAAATTTTATCAGTAGTAAAGACACTATCAAACTCTATCACACAAACTTTGAAGTAAGAAGATAGCTTGCCTACTTCAAAAGATAGAGTCCTTTGAAACACCCGATATCGGGAGCTCAGAGCGACGACCGTCGCTTACCTCGTCTGTCGATGAAGTGATGAGACTTACGTTGTCGGGGGTTTATATATGCTCGGAAGAAAACTTAAAATGGCTCTATCTCCGAAAGTATTCATTGTAGCGACATGCGGTTTGTTGCAAACGATTCGTCTCATCATTCTCTATCATATGACACCTGAACCATTCTCATATGACCCCGGGAAGTCGGTGCGTCAGCACATGTCCATGTAACATGCCACAAGTGAAAAAATTCCTAAGTGTGAGAGCTCCAGTGTGGTGAAAATTTTGAAAAATTTAAAACTTTCGAATTTCGACCTGGGACCTTTACCAAAACATTTTTCATCAAATTTCACTTACCCCCTCCCCCCTCGTTCGGAGAAATTTGATGAAAAATGTTTTGGTGAAGGTCCCAGGTCGAAATGACAAACTTTGGAAAATTTTCAAAATTTTACCCATACAAAGCCACTCTGACACCTAGGATTTTTTCAGGTGAGCTACGACAGTCCACCCTCCCAACCTGGCCGGCACACCACGCCAACCTGGAGAGCACATCACCTCGCGCTACGACGGACGGCCAGAGGGGGGGGACGTCAGACTCGAAGCAACACGGCGGCACACCACGACCGACTCGACGGACAGGAGGGGGGGACGTCAGCGACGGCGGCCATCTTGCGCTATCCAGAAGTGGAGTTTTACTTACTACTACGGTTTGAAATATTCTACTTAGCATGTTCTTAACTAAACTGGTTTTACTAATGCGCATAGTAGCATCTCCATTATTGATTGAAAATGGACGAAAATTCTACTCAATTGACCCATAGAATCTGGAACAACATACCCATCCTAGATTTGAAATTTACCCCTTTAGTTTGATTCATGTGCTCCGCATGTTCAGACGCAGACGAGCTTGTTCTAATACAGTGGTTTCCAAACTTTATAGCACCGTCCGCCCCTTTCGATTCAGAAAAAACATGATTCCCCACTGTTCAGCTTAGAAAGAATTTCGCGTATTTTTTAAAATATTTATTCTACAAATAAATCAGTTTAGGCTATATATGTCAAACAGATATTAATGTACAATGGAAATATGCAAACCAATTGCAGAGACTACTTTTCTGTCAATGTGAAGGATGATGTTTCTTAGCTTTTACGAGTCTATCAAATCGCGGTTGAGTGGAGGGTAAAGCAACGCGAGCGTCGGCTTCGGCAGAGTCTATTTCTATATTTATTTTCCATGACAGAAATTTGACTGAATGCGGATTCACACTCCCAAGATGAATGGAAAATCAAAAGAGCTGAAAGAGCTTTTCGAAAACTTGTTCAGTCGTCAAAGCCTGAGCTCTTATCAGGGCTGCATCCTTAACCTCTATTTCAAGCGAAGAATCTTCCTTCACAACGATTATCTCTTCCATCATTTCAAAGTCGTCATCGGGGATTTGATCAGCGGCCTCACTGAAGGGAAATCTCACCCATTTCTTCAATTTCATCGATTCGTTATCGTCGTAGAAATAAGCAGCAAACCCGTCTTGCAGCATTGTGTTGTGTGCAAATGTTTGACGATAGCTTCCGTGAAAGTACATTCCACTTTGGTAGCTTTTAGAAAACTGGCTAGATTTTTGATGTGTTCATACTTTCTTGCCTGCATTCTGCGACGCCATAAGTTCAGCTTCTCATTGAACCTTCTCATCTTATCCAAAGCATCGAAAATATTCTTGGATTGTCCTGTCCATGAAGTGATGTGTTGACGTCGTTCAACGACGCGGAGATGTCAGACCGGTACGCAAGTTTCCCCAGATTCTTATCATTAAAAAAAGTTGTCAATGTGTGATTTCTCGATTCGAGAAATTGAACCAGTTCAACTCACAATTCAAAAACACACGCCCCTCTGGTTAACCAGCGAACTGAGTCAAAATGGAAGTTTGCCATGAATTGGTTCTTTCTCTCCACAGAGTTATGAAAAATGCGAGTATTTGTAATACTGGATTTGACAAAATTCACTGCACGAACAATCAGCTGCAACTTTGAAAATCCCCACCAAAAGAAATAGCTTTTCCCCCTGAAGAGGAATTCCCCCACTTTGGGAGCCACTGTCCTAATTGACGACAGTTTCTTGTTCTCGGTGCTTTGGCAGCCTCTAGACCTCGGATTATCAAAAGAGTGCATCCACTGTGCGCTGCGTGCACCCCAAAGGTATAAAATGCTACAAGATGTAATGATCTGGAAAATATGTGACTCGAACGGTGTGTTTAGAAGTGATTACACGGGGAAGGATTTCACACTGTAAACGATTGTTTGTCATGGCTCATCACATGAAATTTGTATTTCTCTTCGGGCTGCACCTTCACTTTTTTGTTGTTGCTTTTATGACGGACGTCTTTTGTTGTTTACCCGTACACTGTGAGCTGCACACAGTCAATATTCGTCAACAGTAACAACAAAAATTAGTTAAACTGAACCAGGGTTTCGGAGCCGTGGTCCAGCTACCACGGCTCCGGCTCCGACCCAAGACCCTTCGACATATTGTTGAACCCCCAACACGAAACCGAACAAGTGACTTTCACAGAATGATGAACCACCGATGGCTACTGTGTAACTGCACTCTGTCGAGGTATACCTGGTACCTCTTCTTGTCAGACAAGATCTCAGAAAGCACATTTGTATCCAATGGTAGCAGGCTGAGGTTTTCGGCAAAATGACATTTGTCTGTGTTTTCAGTGATTAAGTGAGAAGTATTACGGCGTGTAGAACCATCTCTATGTCATGCAGTTCACTCTGTTCAAGAGGCTAAACACATTTAGATTTATCAAATCGTCACTTTATCGTAAAACACAGAATTTTGATTAAGTTTTAGCTGAAACTTTTTTCGTCTTTCAATACATTTCTGTACATGTCACTGAACGGAGGCATAAACACATGCAGGATAGGAAAATGACTACCATGCTAAAAAGTGCGACGAATGTGACTTAGCTAGTGCTTCCCACTTAAGGCATTTTTTATGACACATCAGTCGCAATGGGAGCCATGAAAATTATCTCTACTTATATGGGACTAATAGAAGTATCTGATTTAGTCCCTACCACCACCGCTCGTAGCGCTTAATCAGAGGAGAGAACAAATATTTCATTCTTCCAGAGTGAGGCATCCTTTATTAAAAGGAGGTATTTCAGTCAGGCACACCGTATTTTAGTCAGTGAAAGGGTTTTCAAAAGCTTCAATCTTCACGCTGTTAGACATGCATGTGCACTGATAAGACCAGGAACCGAGTGGAAATCGGCAGACGTGCAGATTCGTAGCAGCCATGGATAGGGTGAACTGCATTCTCTGAAGTCCAATTTTCAGCCTCGTTCCGTGCAGAAGCAGGTGCTGCCGGTCGGACGAGATGATTCAACCGCTTAGCTGTCAGAGCTCTAATATTCATAAATCAAATGAAACATATTTCGACATTGAACTAAAATTCTTTTATATCGAAAGTACATGTACTTCTTCAGAAGTATTTTAATATTTCATCTAGGTATTTTATTGAGAATGAAACATCTATAAAATAATTTAAAAAAATTTGCATACCGTACTGGATTTATTAAATCTATTTTGCCATAAGGCTCTACTTTGGAAAAAGCTTGATTAAGAAAGAATGAAGATGACATAAAAAATCACACCACAGTATTGACAAAATCTATTCAGTAGCAGCGTTAGTTTGTAATTGAATTAGTTCTTCATGCATTATTTAAATCAGTGGGTTGGAAGAAACAGCAACAATACTGAACATTTTCTCATATGTTGCAAGGATGTTTTTCATGAAAATTTGTTGACGATAAAACGCTTCTAATTTTCATGTGTGGTCTCCAATCCCACAGATGCTTTCAGACTTTGATGACAGTGATTGAAAAGCCTGTTCTAGCCTCAATGATTACAATTTGTATCAGACAAGATGATTTTGTACTTTCTTCATTAACAGCGATGTTGAATGACAAAAGCCGTTCAAATCTACCATGGAAATTGATAAGCAAGTATTTTATAAACATCAAACTGTTGATGACGTGAAAGTTGATTTCTTCAAATGTTGAGACATGCACCATCGATGACTATTCCGAATTAATGTCCAGTTAAAGACATAAGAAATTTGTGCAATTTCCTCTTTCCGCGTATTTTGTATGCGAAATAGAAAACAAGAGATGACCAGTTTAACAATTACGTAATCAGTTTATTCTTTTAAACCACAACCTGTAGTCCGGCAGTCAGAAAGAGTTTCTGCAGGGAACGATGCCGAAAATGAGACTTTCACAGAATGATGTACACCCCATGCATACTACGAATCTGCACGTCTACCAAGTTCAAGTTAGTTCCTCCTCTTGTCAGACAGGATCAAAGAGAAGCACACGTTTATCCAAAGGGACGAAGATCGCAGTCTTTAGGCAAAAAAAGTTTTCCAGCTGTTGTCAATATACGAGACATTGTGCATTAAACGGTTCGCACCCGACCTTTGTGTCCAGAAAAATATTTTGTTCACTCTACGTCTGCCTTGGTAACTGACTATTGATCTTTTGTACTAACGTCGTCATGCCGCTAATTTGTTATTCACTTGTTCAACATGAAATAAAACGGATGAACTCGCTCGCTGATGAATTTGGTGTTTTAATAATAATAATAATAATCTTTTTACTGTTTCACTACAAGGAATTGGTGAACACTTACTAAATGCGATGACATATGTTTTGAAAGTAAAGAATAACATGCAAGGTACCACAAACTATTTACATTAAAAAAGAGTGATAAAAACAAAAATTGCGAATATTTACAATATCTAATAGAAGAGTTCGAAAATCTCACCGTTTTTGACCGTCGACGATACAAGGTTTTTGGCGGAGCACGACTTGCCGCATCGCTGGTGCAAAACATCGAACGTAGGGGATGTTCAAAATTTTTACCTGTAGCAGACGTAAATTTTTCACATAATTTGTTCACAAAGCGCAGCCATGAATTGCTTTCCTAATGCCGAATGCCAATAATACGGAAAACACGTTTTTCAACACGTAAAAAGTCATTTAAAAGATATTTAGGTGCATTGCAAAAATGTGAAATCCGTAAGTCATAACAGATCGTAAGAAGGCATAGTAACTTTTCAACAACCATTCAGTATCACAACCAGCGCGTTTAAGATTGCAAATTATATAGATTCTTTTGGAAACTTTCTCCACTATCTCTCGAAAATGAACATTCCATTTGAGATCACAAGAGATGGTTGCACCCAAATAAGAAATGGAGTTCACACTATCAAAACAAACTCTATCAAAGTAGATTAAAATTCTGCTTGAACAGCATAGTGATAAATGTGAGAAAAAGCCTTGCTGTTATTATAGATTTTTATCTATTATCCCAAATTTTCGCCTACTTAGGCCGCTTCAGGGGATTGAAAGGGAGACAAGCTTTGCAATTCAAACTTACATGGTGACATGGATATGTATAAATTCATGAAGGGATTATATTAGACATAAACAACACATAGATAGAGATAAAGTCACAATATGAATATGAATATTTCTGGATAAGTTGGGCTTCCATTAAACGGATGTTTGTGTTGTCTCTCTCGTAGGATGAAATCTCGGTCTTGATATTGTTTGTTGCACATTTCTGAAGATGTTTAAAAATTGAAGAGCTCTCTCTGGTAATATGTTCTTTTATCCGTATATGAAGTTGTCTGATTGTGCTCCCAATGTAAAACTGTTGACACTTACGGCAAGTGACTTTGTACACTACATTTTTCTGAAAACATAGCTTGTTATCTTTCAGTGGACATAATGTCATTTGGCACTTGTTTATTGTTCTGTTTCTTGTTCTCAAAGCCGACCTCAATGTTGTTTGTGATTTTTGAGCCAGACCAACATTAAGATGTTCAGATTTCAGAATTCTTTTGATTTTATAATTGATGTTGTCAGAGATAAAAGGAATTCTCAGGTAGCATCTCTCATTGCTTAAGGGTTGAAGTCTTCTCCGTCTTGAGTTGTTGTTAACTTTCGTTCTGTTAATGAACCTTGTTGGATAATCATTTAATTTTAAAACGTCATCAAACTTTTGTAGATAATGTTGCCTTTTGTTATTATCAGTACATCTTTCTGTTATTCTGTTCCTTTCATTCTTAATTACTGCGACTTTTGTTGAGCTTGACATATTTGAGTGATAATTAAGAAATAAATTCTTCCTTGCGCTTTTCTTGTAAAATTCAAATGATACGTTGTTGTCTTTTGTTGATACCGTAAAGTCTAGCAGACTCAAATCACTTTCATGCTGTGGGAGTTCCATTTCGAATTTGATGTTTTCATTTTGGCTGTTGAGAATGGTTTGAAATTCAACCGCAGCTTCTTTGTCTTTCGCGAAACAAAAGCAATCATCAACTTACCTTTTGAATGATATAATAGTATGCACGTGTTGTAAGGCTTGTCGTTCAATATTATCCATAAAAAGCACAGCCATCAATCACAGTGGTATACCAAATGCACAAAGAGGCGAATTGTTACACGTGATCCTTGGAAATACGTATTTTATATTTGAGAATCAAATATTCAAGCAAATCAAAGGACTGCCTATGGGCTCCCCTCTTTCTGGTTTGATGGCTGTGCTTTTACCATATTACTTATGCTTTTAAGTACATATTACCAGAGAGAGCTCTTCAATTTTTAAACATCTTCAGAAATGTGCAACAAACAATATCAAGACCGAGATTTCATCCTACGAGAGAGACAACACAAACATCCGTTTAATGGAAGCCCAACTTATCCAGAAATATTCATATTCATATTGTGACTTTATCTCTATCTATGTGTTGTTTATGTCTAATATAATCCCTTCATGAATTTATACATATCCATGTCACCATGTAAGTTTGAATTGCAAAGCTTGTCTCCCTTTCAATCCCCTGAAGCGGCCTAAGTAGGCGAAAATTTGGGATAATAGATAAAAATCTATAATAACGGCAAGGCTTTTTCTCACATTCATCACTATGCTGTCACAAGCAATAACCCCTGAAGTCACTAACGATGTTTTAGTGATGATGTCCATTGCTGAACATTTTGATAAGTTAATAGGGAGCGCAACATCCCGTGCCCAACAGCTAATGTGATTCCATTCTTCTTGTAAAAAATCATCAGATGCACATTTTAAAAAATGCAATACCGAGAGATATCGTCTGCATATTTACATGTAATATAGCATGAATTTGAACAAGCAGGTGAAAGGCGATCTGTAGCTAAAGCATGTCGATTTTCATGCTATAATCTGTTATTGCAATCTGGCATATATTTAATTCTTTCTTTACGTTATTTAGTTCAATCATACTATTAGTTTTTCCTTCTCCAGTAGTTGCTGTTTACATAGTCTCCAGTAGTTACTGTTGCTGTTTATTTTCTATAATTTTATTGTTTTCTTTATTTTTTTATCTCGTGATGTTACGCATGACATGTATTCATTTGTGTTCATTCAGACCTATAAATACTGACCTTTTACTTACAATAAAGATCCATGATTCATCCAACAAGTTTTTTCAACAAGTGCTTTCTTACTTCGTGGTATTATGGCTATATCAACAAAGCAAAAAGTATGGGCCCTATAACACTGCCTTGAGGCACGCCGCTTGGCATATCAAACCACTCAGAATAGACGTCGTTAAACACACGCGCTGTTTTTTGTCCTTTAAGAAGTTACAGATCCATTTCGTTCTAAAGTCCGGTATACCAAAGGTACGACATGAATTCAAGACAAACATCATGACTCAGCCTGTCGAACGCCTTTGATAGGTCCACCGACAGAAGCCTTACTGCATCATGCTCAGTGTCCAGCCACTAAGTATTTTATCTTGAGCAAGAGCGAGAGCACACGTAGTTTCTGATCCCGGACGTGGGTTGAAAGCAAACTGGGAATTGCTTACCGAGTCTTTGATATAGGGAAGAATAAACTTCTTCATCACAATTCGTTCAATAATCTTGGATGTCACTGACAGAATGATTTCTCTTATCAACTGAAAAGTAAGTAACAAGTCTAAAGCCATAATTTTCGGCATATTTCTTTCTGTTCATGAACATCTATCTAAGCCAAGGAGCTTGAAACATTCAGAATCGTTAAGCTTCCTACTGTCGGCAAACAACAACAATTTTCCACAATTTTTCCCCATTGAACCACATCATACATCGCCGATTAGAAGCATGATGATATTACATACACATGATAGGAAATGACTTGAAGAACTTCCATGTCAAAAATTATGGCCCAAGACTTAGTATATTTAACATAATAAGCGAAAACATAGAAAATTTTATTTTAATCAAAACCTGCGATCTACGTCCCATTGAATTAGCATGCGTTTTGCTTTGATTTTATATGACAAGACGAGGAACCAGGTAGAACTCGGCAGACGCGTAGAGTCGCAGTAGTCATGTACATCATTCTGTGAAATTCTAATTTTCGGCCTCGTTCCCTGCAGAAACTCGATCTGGCTGCCGAACTATTGTGGGATGAGGACGAATCTTCACAACAAAAAGTTTGGCCATCAATCGGCAGTCGGCACCATTAGGAAGTGAGAGAGCAACTAATTTATTGTCCGAAATTACCTCACAGCACAATTAAAATATAATTACACTGCTCGACGCTTCGTCATGAGTCAAGAATGTCGTGCATGGGGCTGAGCGCAAGACTGAGGAGCTGAGTACACTCGCTTCTACCATGCGACGAAGACTATCATTCATTTACTTCTATATGCATAAAATTGTATATTGCAAAGTTGTCCTTATGGATCCAATGTCAGCGATTGACACTTGATTGTGCATGTGAAGAGGTATGTTGGCAACAGCGAGCGGTGTTCTCTTACATGCATGTATGATGTATATGTAATTGTATCTCTGCTTCATGTATACTTAGAAGTTTGAACACTTAAATGCAATAAGCATAGCATTTAAGTTTTCTTTATAGAAACCCTATTAAAGCAGTTTTAAATATAAAGGCAAGCGCTTAGCTAAGGGTTTCTAAATCCCAAAATTTCGAAAAGACTCTGACTCCGACTATGGCCTTCTAAAAATTGAGGTATGCGACTCTCAGCCTTGATATGAATCTTACTATGGCAGACAAGTCTTACAACCCTGCTTTAGTCATGTACAAAGGTCACTCAAATTGCTTATAATGTACACGCAAGTATGCGCTACTTCTAAGTCGGAGTAACATTTGATGAGTTCGACTCAGACTTCGACCAAAATGATGAGACTCCGGGACTTCGACTCCGCAATTGATGATCCTTTTAGTTGAGAAAAGTCTACAGTGATTCATAAGTGGTTCTTAGGATTACAGAGCAAATGTCCACCAGGCTATTTCGCTAATCAAGAATAAAAGCAACACTTTCATTTATCCGTTATCACTAAGCGAGCTGCAAGATAAGACTAACGACTGCATGCTATCAAGTACCATGGACTTCCATAGTACCATGAAGTACCATAGACTATTTAGAAGTTCATAGTGTACAAGTACTAATGTGTCAGATAATTGCCGTATCAAAGGAAATATATTCCTTTTGGAATGACTGTCATGATGCACAGCGCTGTGTCACATGAAACATGTGTTCTTAACTGGTGTTACGGCTTCATTTGAAATATAGCAATTTCATGCAGTTGTTGATCTTTTATTACGAACTGTTTGATTTTCGAAAAGCTAGTCTGCTATGTGCGTACAACATTATTATGCTATTCAAAACAAGCGATGCAACTTCCTCATATTTATCAGATAAATAGGCTGTTTGTATAGCTGTCGTTCTCAACGGAATCATAACAATTATGCTTGTCTTTATCAGACAGCACCCATTCACGAAATATTTATGCAGAAGTATGTACATTTGCATGGATGCATTGTTGAAGTATATAACTGAAATATTTAAGTAAAGTAAATCCCTGCAACCTATTTTTGTTTCCAAAGTAGCACCAAGAAAGGTCCATTCATTTCCATCAGTATCTACGAGACAAAATATGCAAGTATAATTTAAAGCCAACCATAATCATGATGTTACAATATTTGTTGTCTCAAGATGAGCAAGATAAAATCATTTCATTACAAGGTATCATTTTAATAGACTATTTTATGCCAGAATAGCAATTTTGTTACCGATTGTAACAAGCCACTAAGAGTCCTCAACGCAGAAATTTCATGAGAGCTGTGAAATCTCTGTAGTCATGACTAGGGCAATTTTTTACGACCTAAAAATTTTAAAATAGGACTTTACATATACGAAAATATGCTGTTATATGACATAAAGCATACTTCAAGCATAATTCATAACAAACCGAGAAACGACAAAATGATGTTGCACGAACATCGTGCAGTTAAAGAAAAACAATTTATTTTCTCGAAAGAAATTTGACCACTTACTTAAGTTATAGATAAGCAAAAACACTAAATTCATCAACGAGCGTTTGTGTCTGTTCTATTTCATCTACGTTAAACACGAAACTGAATGAAAAATATGCGACATGAGGGTGTTAGCACAAAAGATCAATAGTCACCAAGGCGGACGTAAAGTGAACAAGATATCTTTCTGAACACAAAGGTCGGGTGCAAACCGTTTAATACTCGTACACAACGCCTCGTAGATGGACAATAGCCGGAAATACGAGGACAGTCTTACAGCGTTCCAATGCGTCATCATCATTGCAGGAACATAATTGAAGATGATGAGGGATGGCCCTGGATTCTGGCCATTAGATCGCGGTCGACAATGGTTTGTGCTGTGAATCCAATTAGGAACATGCTCACGAATTCGGTCGCCAAGTACTAATTGGCAATGTTGCAAAACCATAATATACGAATCATATATGAAAATAGGAAAATTTGGAAATATGACTAAATATGACCTAACAGACGCAATATGACAAAAATATGACAAGTCATACAAAGTTGCCTTAGTCATGACGATTGTTGTCTGACTATGGCCACATGCAGTGACTGAAGTTTTGTGGTCACAAGAGCAAAAACTTCAAGCGAGACCTGAGCTTCTTCTCTCAATAGTCTCATATGCATATTTCAAACCATATCGCTTCACTATCAAATTGATGTCATCCGTTGAAGGTGGAATAAAGTAAAATGCGACCCGACTGAAAAGCTGGTTGTGTTCATGCATAGCACTCAGAGGTGTATAACAACATTCCTAAAAGTTAGGTATGGAAAGGAACTAAAATTTTAGGAAGTCTGTGCAAATGGATGTCATATTGCAATTATGGATGTCTGGATGTCTTATTTCCAACATCAAGTGCACACATTTTCCGGAAAAAGGTGCATTATTCTTTCCTTGATTCCTTTCGCCGCGTCGAACCTCTTGACAAATGCTCACGTAGCCAAGATGCTAACAGTATAAGATATTTCTCATGTGTCACGATCAGATCAATGTCAGCAGAACTTGTCTCTGTCTGTGGCATTTTTGTGTACCAAAGGATTTATCCACATTAAAGTCCCCAATAGAAATCAATGGACATATCATGAGCTTGGTTGTCCGTGACCTGATTATTTGGAAATTCTTTTCATCCATTTTATGAACTGTTTCTCATTTAGTCATTGACCCACTACTTCGTGATTGACAATTCTGTCTCAAAATAAGCATATCCATAAGTCCCTAGTCATACCTTTATTGCTAAAAGAATCTTTGAAAGTTTCGTCTGAAATTTCCTTTAAAAAAGCTACCTGTTTTTGTACCAGTGGTCTACGTTTAAGTATAATGAAGTATTATTAGCAGTTATATTGTAACGCATTATCGACTAAAAGAGTAAAGCAATTTATGCTTCATACTGAATGAATATTCAACAGTGCTGATTGCAAAGTAATTGCGATTGCTTCTCAATTCCATGGCTAAAAGTGTAATTGATTACAATTACAAATTAATCATCAGAATAAATTGATTGCAATCACAAATTACAGCAATTGTAATTGCAATTACAATTACAACACTTGTGTATTGTGTTAACGAACATACAGGCCTACTACTTATCAACATATATATATATATACTATACTTATCAATATATATCATGACAATTCATGCACATACAATATGTGTATGAATCCATGTAATCTTGCTTCCATGTAAGCTAAGCTATTATTCACTACATTGATGATTTGTTATCCATTAGTAACTTGGCAAGATTAATATTACTTGGTATTTTCATATTGCCAAAAGTCAAATTCAATTTGACTGGAATAGTAATTTGCAAATTTCTTTAAATCATGAGATACCGGCAGTCAACGTCAAAGGCGCACAATTTTTTATGTCATACAGAAAGCACATCGATAACATTGGATGACATAGCATTTGACAATTTATAGTGATTGTTCTTTGCTATTTTACAGAATGAGATGAAAAAATGATGCTCAATACATTGAGCAGACAGCATCCCACAAATTCACTCGGATTGCCATGGTTGCGGTAGATAGGTAGACACTGACTGAGCATTTATACTGAAGACTCAATGATGTTTCAAATTTCATGGCAAAAATATTTTCTTTTCTGCAAAAGAAATTGTACGAAAATTGCCAAGTGTTTAATTCTTGAATGACTATATATATGGATATTTCTTGAATTTTACCATTGGATTCCAATGGGACTTTTTAATCTTACCTATAACCGAAAGCGACTGGCTATGACACTCAAGAATTTGATTTTTGTATTCAGCTTTTCAAGATCTACAAATCCATGCTATTAAGCCTTTTGTGCGCGAATTTTGGAAGATAGTGTCAGTGGCTCCCTTCCTAACTGCTTCATCAGAAATAGCTGATATTTGAACCAAAAAAAGCGCAAGAAGAGTCAGATTATCGAAATCCTCTTCACTCAACTGCTATAGGTGTAGATGTGGCCAAAAGAGCATGATATCTCAGGACCACACTTATAATCATTTTCGTGAAATTACAAATTCATTGGTTAAGTGATACGTCAATTTTCGACTTGATTAATTCATTCAATCGTCAGTTTTCAGTTTCAAAATACCAGTCATCGAGTTATAAATATGTCAAAAAAGACGGAGAGTAATGCGAAGAGAACTCGAATATATTGACGTTATTCACAAATTTTCGGCCGAAGCCTTCATCAGGTGAAATTAACAGAATCTCATTGACGCGATGACACTAAAATCGTAAAAAAGAACGTCAACGTCAAGACATTTCACATGAATTTTGTGCACATCCAATTGATTTTCATACTTTTAAGATGGGAGGGTTTACTACAGTTGTAAGAGATTAGAAAGAAAATGATTGCAAAAATCAACGAGTTTATATTGAAAATTGTTTGTTTTTCAAGCTGCAATTGGGAATGAATCCGATGAGGGGATCTTCATCCGCTTTTATAAGGAAGCGTTACGGATGAGTATGATTCATTAATTCATGCGCACGACAGTTCTGCTGATTCTACAACAAAGGATCCTCAATCAAGTAGTTTACCCTAGAAATACATAAGATAGGGATTCCTACATATGTAGGTTATTTTAGGTGCCTAAATTAGTCCTCATTAAAACTTATAGGTCAGAGAAAAAAGTTGAAATATTTGCATATATGATTTTGAAATATTCTATCGATGTAAGCTAGGACAAGAAGGAAGCTTGACATGAGGCAGCATAAACTTCAATATCCAATTTGTTTGGAATGCAACTATGAGTTTTTCCGCAAACAAAGCTTTTGATGGACAAAGACAATTAACCGCTGATAGACAAGCTGTTTTTTAGAACAATGCTGTTTGACCCCATTAACAAATAGCCGCTAGCGAAGGCTTCTTTCATAATCGAAATTTTGATTTATCTGACACACACGCGCTTAGACAGAGTCAAGTTTCGCTCCATTGAAACAATCTATATGACAGCAGAACATTGATGCGCAAAAATTGATTCATGCATTCGCGCGCTCTGCTGAAATAAAAATGCATGGGGATCAATATCTAATAAATTTATCTTTCAAGTTTTTAATTCCATTATAAATGATATGCGTACTGCTGCGCATGTATTCTTGTATTATATTGACTGGTTCTCCAAAAGCGTATTAACAAAGCTTACGAAAAAATTGTGAGGAGCAAGAAATGAATCCAGGAAAAGATGCAACTTTACACGTATAACTAATGCTTACATATTCATATGAATATGAAGACTCAAACAATTCATCTCAAAGTACTTTTTATTATTTTGAGTATCTTCCAATTTCAGGTAACAATTAATTATTCATGATGATAAACTATGACATTGGTTTAAAGTGCGTAATGAATTATGCCCTCTTCTTCCTATCCGTATCATCACGCCACTTACCTGTACGTCTCACCTTCCATCTTCTTCATTGTACATATCCATTGAACCATTTTCTCACTCATCTCATCATTGTAACACTATGTTTTCCAGGTTGAAAATAAAGGTTTGACTTTTGAATTTTTATTGTAAGTTCACTGTAGAGATACCGGTGATATCTTCTTGATTTAACTTCCTAGTTGTTTCTATCGACATTGAAAATAATAACCTAAATTGCCAGTGGTTTTATAAATTCACTCATTCAAATATTGCTCTCCAAAAGGAGAGTTTGATTCCTCGGCAACTAATTCTAGCCCAATTTAAGAATATAAAGCATTTGAGCGTCTGCACATTTGCTTAAATTAAAAAAGGCTACATAGTAAAAGACACAAGAAAGAAAAAGTGTAACACAAAAAGCAAAATCTAGTATATGCAGTATACATGTACACGTAGTAAGAATCCTCCAAGCAGTAATGTAGCAAGACTTTTCTAAGCTTTCTGGACTCCAAGGGGGTGCTGCTTACTATGTGAAACCTCCTTTGTGGCTACGCCAGCGGTTGCAGGATTCTTCAATTGGGGGAGAGCAACGAGTAGGCCTATAAAGCGCCTTTTTGGTTAGACAAGCTTACCTCAGAAATTTTCGGATGGGGTTCGGGCTTTCAAAGCCCCTTGACTGCGATCCTGAATTCAGTAGCAATGTCATATATTGCAAGAATTAAATAGGCGGCAAGCTGATAACAGACGACACTTTGAATGGCCTATTTGGTCAGTTTCATCAACGATGTCAATCAATGGCATAAGTGCCATGAACATGTTGGCTTGTGAATTAATATTTTCCCTAATTTTTTTAATTTTGAGTACAATCGTAATAGATTTCCTCCTTTCATAGAAATTGAATTTCAAATTCATAGCATTGACTTTCAGGTTTGAAAGAAAAAAATTATAATGAGCTGCATCAATGAGATGTAGGCCTATCTATGCAAAGGGTGCAATGGATTCCATTTCATTTGTTCTGCTCAACGACAACTGTTTAAACGACAACGACTAAAATTGATCCAGGCAGTAGATGCTTCGTTAAATAAGATTATTCTATTGTTTTATTATCCCCAGGGACAGTGATTGAATATTTCATTAACTTCTTTCTACAGACATCTGGAAATCAATAATTCCTGCATTTCACTAAAAATAGAATGAAGTAATTACATCATCCCTTAACGGACAACGAAATTTCATTGTTATCTGCGTTCAATGATCAGGATATGTGAAATGTCATGGAATTAAGCATAACAAAGGCTTCATATCTTCTTATTTGCTTCGCAACTTGAGTTGAGGCAAAACAATGCCGTGACTTTGAATACTGTCATAAGGAATTGTCTTTCACTGTTTAACTGCAAGCAAGGATTAGGTAAAGATAATTATGTCCACAGACGTCAGGCAATGTCAAGAGAAAGTACTCGTTCACACACGATGACTATAGCTAAGTATAGTGCTCTCGACGATTAAGCCTCTTATTCACTGAGAAGTTTCATATTTCGAAGCATTTCAATGACTTTTGCTTGTTTTACATGAATTTTCGGCCTGAGATTAGATAACTAAATCAGGAACTCAAATATGTAAACAAAAAATGAATGAAAAATCAATCAATATTTAACAATTCTCTCTAGGCGCTGGTATTTTCAATTGCATAAATTTTCGCATTAAAATTAAAGTCCTTACCTTCGCCCCACTTAACCACGCTGAGCGCCCCTCCAACCGAATATTTTATCCAGCTCCTGAACGAATGAAGATACGAACTCCAAATTGTAGATCGCTTGTTTCTTATGTATTCCACAGCTTTCCATTAATTTTCAATGATATCGGCTTTATATTTTCGTCACAATGAGATTTCAAAAATTTGAATGTACGACAAATTTGTCGAATTCTGCACTATTTTCGCTTTGAATGTTTTCAGGTGTGGTGTC
The DNA here is from genome assembly GCA_907163375.1 of Prostheceraeus crozeri. Taxonomy (NCBI): domain Eukaryota; kingdom Metazoa; phylum Platyhelminthes; order Polycladida; family Euryleptidae; genus Prostheceraeus; species Prostheceraeus crozeri. The sequence continues at coordinate 355,123 of CAJQUW010011985.1, forward strand.
CTTATTCATATTAAAACTATTCGAATTTATAAGAGTTCTCGTCTTATTTTGAACAGAAAATGATACTTTCCTTGTAAATTCAATTTCGGCTTCGACGTTTTGAATTCAAAATTGTGAAATTTCCGTAATTGAACCGGATTACAAAATGCAAACTAACCAATATTTATTGGCATTTCTAATCTCAACAACCTTGAATATCAAAACAATGATGATATTCTGACTCGTCATCATAAGAGATTTTATCTGTTGCATTTTGTTTTGAATTTGGTCGAATAGTTTCTGAGATAGGTCAAGAAATAATAACCATAGTAAAAATCATCTTTTTCGCCTCCACAATGATCTTGAATATCAAAACAGTGATAATGCAGTGATGATATTCTGACTGGTCATGATGAGAGCTTTCATTTTGTGTATTTTGTTTTGAATTTAGACCTTTAGTTTCGGAAATAAGCACGGGGGCTTTCAGCGCTCTCCCCCAGCAGGGCGTGTTTGTCAAAACACCCACTGTGGCTAAGGTTTAGCAGAAAGAGATTTGCGAAGAAACTAGGCTGAGACGATTTCATAAATGTGATATGATTCAAATAAGAGTTATATTATTCAAAGAAATACTTGTGGTGGGTGCTTTGAACATAAATTTAGAATGGATTTGGAAGTGGATAATGCTTATTGCTTTATTGCTTTATATTCCATGCATTCATCTACTTAGTCTTTGTTACAATAATATCTGACATGTTGTTTTCACTGCAAGTGGTTGATGTCTAAATGTAATAGAAGTAATTTAAAAAATACCTGGATAATATGTAAATGCAAGTCATCGGAAAAATCAATAATTGGAATAACTAATGTCATTGGAAAATATATTTATCCTCTAAATATAATTAAAGAATGTGAAATCCATTATTAAAGTCTTACGTAAGCCGCTCGAAATGAAAAATAACATCTATTTACAGGGATTGCAAGAATGAATGTCGAAAATGCGCGAAATGCATCCACGTTCTGAGTTCAATTGTCAATATGCTGACTCGAAAGTTAGCGAGAGCTGCAAGTTCTCAAGACAGCAAATGGCAAGTATTGTGGTGGGGATCGTGAATCTTTAGAATAAACGGCATTGAGTTGCATCTTTGATGAAATTCGTTGTAGACCACGTTTTTATGCGCACAAGTGCATTGCGTAAATTATTAACACGAAAATTTCAATATACATCTTGAATAAAATTCAACTAACGTACAAATTATTGGTTTTCAGCACCACTCACATCAAGGTAGACTTATTTTGTTACTAATTGCTTCTTAAAAAAACGAATTGTCGAAAAAATTGCACATCTCCGGTATTAATCACTACTTGGAAAAATTGCGCTAAACCGAAACGGGAGGCTCTGGCACCGGAGCGGCATCATCAATCTCGATCCATCCCTGAAGCACGATGTGATAATGAAATGGGAATATCAAAATATCAATAGTGCGAATGGTGTCTATGTGTGGGAGATCAAAAAATTCACACATATGAGCAGGGAGTGAATTGAAAAATATTGGCCAAAAACTAGGACAATTTTTGATTGCATGAGCATGGCCTAATATATTTTGAATAGAAATTATCGTAATTAATTGGCATGATAATCATGTTTCAAAATTTTTCTGCTCTTAAACATTTGATACCAAATTCAACAACTTTTTGCCGGGGAAATTTGCTGCTAACTTTCATAGACAACTGAATTTCTCGCTCAATGTAGTATACGATAAAAAACCCAAAGCTGAAGAATCAAGAGGCTGTGGCTGCTGACTTTAGAGGTTTCCGTGGTGCGTGACCATGATGCTGCTTGTTACGGTTGCTAATTTAATTAATTGACTGGTTATACTATATTTACAATTATTTATTCTTTCCGATCAGCTTTTCCCAATTCTTGCATGTAGAAATGGAAGTTATCACATCAGCAGGTGTGCCGATTAAAAGGAAACTTAATGTGACGCAATGGAGTCATTCCTGGATTGAGCATTAAAAATTTTAACTGGCTTCAGCATATTTTTTCATAATTGTAAAGGAAGTTAATCCTAGCAATAAAGTGAGTCTCCTTTGAAAAGTAGAGAAGTGATTCATTTGTTTTTACAGTTGGATGCTTCCCATAATCAATGGCAGTTTTCCACGAAGAGATACATCTATTTGCGAAAGACTTTGAAATCACCCTGTATAAGAAGTATACCACTGATTGTGGGAATTGTCCAACTGTAAAAACAATGAGTCTTGATCGTTCTAGTGTCCCAATAGGAAAGAATAATAATTCGCATAAAAATTGAACGATAATTAATTGAAATGAAAATGGGAGAGATTGAAAACAGGAAAGGAGATGTTAAATAATGCAAATCTCGAAAATTAACGAGGAGAAAAATGAAGTCTTAAAACGATTTCACAGTTGTGTTTAGACAAAGTGTAACATTTTCTTCAAAAATCGCAACTGTCGAGCAATTAAATTTGTGTCCCGTTCACCAATGTTGGACACTAACAGGCTACGAGTAGAAAATTGGTCGGAAATTCTAGCGCTCTACGTCGCGTTCTGATCGAAGATCTGTCAATTTCCATCGAACCCAATATCAAGTTTGAAATTAGCAAAGGATGTAGGATGCTGCACTACGCACAAAGCAAACTATATACAGATCCGGTTCCATAAACGTGACGCTCTCATGCGTTTTATCTCTCAAATTCACTAATGGAAACTATGATCGAGGAGTAATCCTTCATGCCGATTAAAACTCGACAGCTGAGGGGAAAACTTTCACTTGCTTGCATTGTCTTAGGAGGTTCAGGAGAGGCATTTCCGCAATATTTCTGACAATTGAAAGTTTTTGAAAGTGCATTTGCAGGTAAATTCGTGCTCACGGACACAGAAATTTAATGTGATTATCACCTCTTCAATTATCACCATACCCTCCTTTTCCTTAAATCAAAGTTCAGAATTTAAGCTGCACGTTACCCGTAGCTCAGTTAGCAAAAGCTAATAAGGACTAGCGATCAGGAGGTTAGCAAACTCAATGATGATACAAGTGAATAAGTCGGTGATTGTGAACAATTCTGGACCAGAATTGTTCTCAGATTTCATGAATAGTAAAAGTAGCTCTTTATTTCAGTACATTAAGCGGTACATGAATATTTAACAAGACTATGCATTTACACAACTCAAGACAGAGTAGAAAATTTCTAAGTAGTTCGGATCTAAGCAGCTGGGATAGTTAAAGAAGCAGAATTCAACACAGTATCTAATCTTAGACAGGGCAAGCATATCAAGGATATTTTTCAGAATTTGTCTTGTAACTTGACCAATCTCTCTTACCTAGCTGCTTAGTTGTGAGACAAGCAGCTTGATTACTTTTCATCTCCATATTTTTCTAAATGAAATACATCACTGTTTCACCCATATTCCTAAATAGTCACACATGTACATGTATTTATCAACAACTGCAGTGGACATCTTATAATATAAAATATTGGAGAAATTCTGAAAAATAAGCTAGATATGCTTGCCTTGTCAAAGATTAGATACTTTGCTGAATTCTGCATCTTTAACTGTCCAAGCTGCTTAGATCCGAAATGCTTAGAAATTTTTCTACTGTGTATTGAGTTGTGTAAATGCGCAATTTTATTAAATATTCATGCACTGCTTGATGCACTGAAATAAAGAGATATTATTATTATTATTACTGGTGAAAACCAGTGGCGGGCGCGATTCGATTTTAATGCAATTCCGAATTGTGCGACTCAGTGCACGATAAATCAAAAATCGTGCGATTTTGAATATTTAGAAATTTTCTCATATTAAGTGATTAAAAGCTTGCCTACGAACTGCTACTCTCCGATTGTACATCTCACTTCATATCACTTCACTGAAGAAATTTCATCGGTGCAACATATCTGGTGTCGCAACACTGCAGTCTCTGTGCTGCGATTATAGAGTAATGCCTTGTTTGTATTCATCAAATAAATGTAAATTGTGATTATCTGTAAATGTTTCGAATTCAATATAATTTCTAGAATCCTTGTCAACAAATGACGCTTTTACTTGTCGGCACATAAAATGGTAGCAGAGCGTCTAAATGATCCGTAATCTAGTCAACTAAGCTCATGAAATATAATTCCTAAGACATTCTTAAGCTATAAAGCGCTCAAAGACTAAAATCTGACACGAATAGAAAATTCCGTAGAATATGCCTGTAACTAGACTTATTTCCCAATCGAAGTACAAACGACTTTTGAAGCAGCTACAGCTAAAGCTTGACAATGCTAGCAATAAAAACGAAGAAGCTTTGAGCTTGTTAGGTAAAGAGACATCGCAGAAGTAGGTGAAATGTAGTGAAGAAATTGCGAATTTGAAGGCATTGCTGAATGAAGTTAAGAACCAGTATGAGAGTTACATCGAGTTGTCCGACAAGATCTCAGCGATGATCCGAAGTCCACTGTATATGAAGACGAGTCATCACGCGAGACCGTGAATGTAGAGTTGTTATCTCAAAAAATTAACGACACTGTAAAATTGCTGAAGTGCTTCATTATAGAAAGCGATTTGACGCAGAGCCGTAGCAATAAAGAAGAAAGCGATAGACTTGTTGAAAAATATGAAGAAAATATTGAGAGGCGGCACAGAGAGAAATTAGAAGCTGAAGCGAAGCGGCATGACGATTTGATTAATTTGCAAATGAAAACCATTGAACTTAATGAACAGCAAAGAAGTAGGGAAAAAGAAAAACTCGATATTTCAAAATCGTTCGTAAAGCTTCATCCGATAAAGCCACTTGAATTTGACGGTGAAATCACGGAGTATCCAGCATTTATTTCAAATTGGTATGCTACCGTTGATTGCCAAAATCTAACAGACGGAGTGAAATTACGACATCTTCAAGATGTGTTAGGGCTTGTCAACAAATGACGCTTTTACTTGTCGGCACATCTGGTGCCTTCAATTCGCCTTTTGTGTACTCGAGTGGCTATTAAGTCGATGACAAAGTGCGCGACATGCGTCGACCAGCGTTTGGTCGACTCTTTTTGCTACCTTGTATTTGCATTTCCCAATTTTGATTCTTTTGGTCTTTGTCAACCATATTTTATCAGGAATTTGCTGCTTCCTCCATCAATGAAAATGCATCAATCAATTGAAAACAAAGTTTATAAAGTATTACCAGGTTTTAGGCTATACATGTATGAGAGTACAATTGCCTCCGGATCATCACGTGCATATTAAATGTAAATCAGGCACTAATTCTTATCAACAACTTTGCATGCTTTTAGCACGAAGACTTGAATTAAAGGGATCTCGTCATACTTGATAGTATACACGCATTAATCGTGCACCTCGTCAACTGGGAATGAAAAAGTCGCGTCACACGGCAACTCTGTCTTATCCTAACTATGCTTGATCTCAGGTTCGGCACCTGCACAAAGGTGTTGCACGTAGTTGTCACACTTCCATTCAGTGCAATTATTTCAAATGTTGAACGAGAGAATAGGAAAGTATCCAACATTTTTCCTCATCAAGCAAATTTCATTGAGAAATTACTTAGCAAAAAAATCGCACAATTGATTCCGTTGCACGATTAATCGAGCGCAATCGATTAAGTGCGCCCTTCACTGCTTAATAGCACTAAGATAGAAAAGTGATTTTTCTATTTACAAAGTAAGAGTCTGAGTCATAATAAATGTTAAGACCAGTTCTGCATAGCATTTATAAACTATTTCATTTTTTTAATTCAAGGCATGTTTCTTTCACTCATCAAAACAATACCAACCGCTTATGTATTAGAGTTCAAATGTTTAAATCAACCAGTCAATAGGTACCTCCGTATGAACATGTTCAAATCTCACCTATGATGACTCCCTGTAAATTCACGAAAGATCACCTGAACTCACCCAAGTTTTACGCAAATTTTTCATTCAACAGCGAAGGGAAAAGTGCCTTTCTATTCCATGCTAGGAACAGGAAATCTTTTGTGTCGAGTAACATTTTTGAGGAAATGTTTCATAGAGTCAGTGTTTTCTATGTTTTCGGATTTCTATGTCTTCTGAAATTTTCGGATACTTTATGAAATACTTTTTCTCTTATTGAATTGCTTGGTATTATATACCTGCATACCAGGAAATGAGTTTCTTTGTATTTACTGAATTGATAGAGAACAAAAACATTGATGAACATTGAGCATTGAACATTAAGACAAATGTCAAATATTTGCAGTTTTGAATTTGAGAATAGAAGATACTAAATGAATGTCACATTTTTTAGCCAAATTTCGTCTGCACACATACCGTGGCAGGGGAAGAAGTGAGTTATTCACCATTTCTATTCATTGAAATCCGATGTCGTAAACTAATTTTCCGAGCCGTGGAGCGAGGTAATTAGTTTACTACAGAGGATTTCATATCAACGTAATCCCATAGAAATGGAGGTCAGTATTTCTAAACTGCGATCAGAAAGCTTTACTAATCTTTGAGTGGAAGGATTAGTACATTGCATTAATGCAGTTGTCTATGCTCGCAATGTATGGAACACCATGTATATTTACAAAATGAAGGTACTTTAAAGTGTTTACAATAGTAAGTGTAAAACATCAAGTTAATTAGATAAGAGAATTGTTTCGATGACAAGCAAAGAAGTGTAAAAAGTTAGTATATTAATCACTGTGGTATTAATTAAAGAAATCTAGGATGAATTGGTGAATATGAGATTGATGGAATAGGGAGACTGATCGCAGTTTACTAGTGCATATAATTTTCAAAAAATAAACATGTTATGAAGAGTTTATCTAATCAAGTTTAGCCGGCATTATTAAGGGTTTTGAACTATGTTACCAGGCATTAAAATCTTATTGTCATTGGTTTCTGTTTGTTGCTATGACTATTTCTAAGCTGATATCTCCAGATAACGGGCCGTAATCCTTTGCTTATTGAAATTACCAGGCCGCAATGTTATTACATCGCTGCCTTGTCAATTGGCAGGACATTTCGCGTTAATTGTGGAAAAGTAACAGTTCATGAAACAATTTTGAAATTCACAGTAACTGGATGTGATGCGAATCAATTTCTCCTTCCTTTTATTTTCTGCATACATCTTTGTATTAGCCAGTAATTCATTATCAGTTCTTTTACCAAATTCTTTGTTCCAGTAGGTCGCTTTAAGTGCAGATAGTGTTTTTCACTATTCGGGATCAATATGCTTCAGTAGTTAATTTTAACTGTTCTCACTCTTAAAATTTTCGTGGCAACACTTTCTCCAAAATTGCAAAAGGCATAGTTAACGAGTGTGATGTCACGGTTCTTGACTTTTGTTATGGACTTCTTGTCAATGAGCAAATTATTAAAATTCCAATTGATGCCATCTTCAATCTCGAGACAGGGATAATGTCCAATTCTAATGCCGATTAACAAAAAAAATCGCATCGAGCTGCGTGTGGCGTCATCAGCAAATGTGGTCCAAAATGCAGAATACAATTAGCAGAAAATGTAATGCAGCTATATTTTTATATTTTATTTATATATTTATTTTTATATTTTTTATATTTTACATAATTCCATATTTTCAGATTTAATCCATATTTTGAGGTTATTTTTCAGAATCCGTTGAGAAAGCTCCTGGGGAAGAAAATCTTTTATCTCATATTCAAGAGTTTCTACAGACCATATTCATCTTTGTTCCAAATCACTTTTGAAATTACCATACTACCATGCTATGCTATTATAATCATTGTCCACAATAGCCATTTCAGGCAATTACATATTTTCTTGGTATTTATGAACGTCTAAATGAAAATTGTTTTGAGGCTTTCGGTTTTGCATTCTTATTTCTAAGCAGGCATTAGTAATCCAATTTTTCCATCCTCTAACAACTTCTGCAAGAGCACAAACTTCCGACATTGTTGCCACATTCACATGATGACTATGATTTGAATTCAGATGGTCCCATTATAAATAGATTTGTAGATAGCTGATTTCACTTATCTAATATGTAAGGCTGACAAAGATATGAAACCAATGACAATAATATTACTATGATCGCTATCATCAGGCAGCAATTTCATCATCCTCAGCTGCCTCGCAGCTTCAGATGATTTTAAATTGCTGCCTTCTAATAGCGACATAGCAATATTACACTGTAGTGAATGCCATGCGGCATTATTTCATTGATGCCGTCCCAGAGCTGGCAACAATATATCAATCAAGCCTAGGTTTTGAAAGCATAGCGGCCGAGGCTGTAAGGATCATTGATGATTGAAAAATCTAAGCATGATTACTATTGTAGTGAATGCGTGCTATGATTCATGCACATGTAGAAGTCTGTGGAACTTTCTGGCTACATTCATAGATAGTGGTCTTAGATTCAGAAGCCGGCAGCAACGACGATTGTTGCCGGCTCTGTGAAGGCAGCAATGAAATAATGCCGCATAGCATTCACTACAATATATCAATTATGCCTAGATTTTGAAAGCATCAATGAGTCGTACAGCCGAGGCCGCAAGGCGGCCGAGGCTGTAAGGATAATTGATGCTTAAAAAAGCTAGACGTGATTGCTTTTGTAGTGAATGCGTGCTGTGATTCATGTACATGTAGAAGTTTGTGGAAGTTTATGGCTATATACATAGATATCGGTTTTTGATTCAGCAGCCGGCAACAGCGACGATTGTTGTCGACAATGGGACGGTATCAATTAAATAATACCGCATAGCATTCACTACAATCGTCGTTGTTGCCGGCTTCTTGATTTAAGACTACTATGTATATAGCCAGAGACTTCCATAGACTTCTACGTGTGCATGATACTTGCGGTCTCGGCTGTACGACTCATTGATGCTTTCAAAATCTAGGCATGATTGATATATCAATCTTATTAATGCTTGGTAATTTTGCATTGAAATCTGAAGCTGCGAAGCAGATGAAGAGTTCATTGATACTGTTTGAGAATGGATAGCTAGACAGGTCAATGTACATAATATAGTATGACATAAGAGTAGCTACAAATTCAGATTAGAGATCCAAAAACAACAGTATTACAAATTTCAAATCACTGTACATAAGGTCAGTTATATTTATTTGACATATAAATGCAGCTTGATTAGATAATGTATTATATTGTCTATGTCAGTCAATAAAATCTTATTACAAAAGCAGAAATAGAAATAGGCATGTTAAAAAGGAGATATTTAAATAGAAAAGGTAAATGCTCACAGAAGTAACATGTTCAAGAAATATCAATTATATGAATATAAAGTATGCCAGATTATTACGCAATAATGGATGATTTTGAGGTCATTATAGAGCTTATTAACCAAAGGCCGTTAGGCCTGAGGTTAATAATTTCTATATGACCGAAATAAATCAACCATTATCTGTTATAATGCATGCTACAGACATGTTTCAGAAGAGGTTAATGATTTCCATAATTACCTCTGTACACGGATATCTCTCATAATTACCTCTAAGCACGGATATCTTGAAGTCTGCATCTTGATATTTCACAAATAATTTTGATAAACATTATTCCATTATGAAATATGACAGGTCAACATACTATGGTAAACTTCTCACGATTATTGAGATCCAAATTTCTGGAGATGGAAAGCATACAATTTCTATTAGCACCTTAATAAGGATGTGTCAGTTTGCAAGCTGCATAATAGCAATAATCGATCGGTAGTAGTAAGCAAAACTCCACTTCTGGACCGCGCAAGATGGCGGCCATCGCTGCGTCCCCCCCCCTCTGGCACGGCAGAGTGTCGTGGTCGGCCGCCGTGGTGCTTCGTGTCTGAGTCCCCCCCCCCTCTGGAACGACAGAGGTTGTGGTCTGTCGTGGTGTGCCGGCCAGGTGGGTCCACGTTCACAACATGTTCGCTGACGTCCCCCCCCTCTGCAACGACAGAGTGTGAGACTCGGGTGAGTTGGTCCGACCGCCTGGTTGACGTGGGCGACCGTCTAGGTTGACGTGGGCGACCGCCAGGATTAGTCTTGAGGCTATAGTGTGTGATGTTTTTGGTGCAATCTGCTGAATGTTGGGTTGTAAAATGGGTTGTTTCGAGTGGAAGGAGTGGTCGGATGAGAAAACGGAGGTCAGATTCGGATTCAGCGTGAAATTCTGCATCGGTAGGGTGAGTTTCAAGGCAATCGGTGAGAAAAAATTTTCAACATTTTTCGAAAAACGACAGAGTTAGAATTTGGGACGTTTTGGTGTGTAGCGCCCAAACGAAGCATCGGATGAGAAAACGGAGGCCAGATTCGGAATCTACGTGAAATTTTGGGTTAGGAAGGATGTTTCCAGCGAAATCGGAGAGAAAAAATTTTCGGCTGACGTCCCCCCCCCCTGGACAGCTTGCTTCCAGTGGACGGATTTTGTCGTGCGATAGCTCGTTTGAAAGCTAAGAGTGAGACAAATTCAGTGAAAGAATCGGCTTGTTCCTATCTGTCTTCGTTCAAACGTTAGAGCGGTTACAAGATTTTAGGTCGGAGCTCGCTCACCTGAAAAAATCCTAAGTGTCAGAGTGGCTTTGTATGGGTAAAATTTTGAAAATTTTCCAAAGTGTGGAATTTCGACCTAGGACCGCCACCAAAACATTTTTCATCAAATTTCACTGACCTCCCCCCCCCGGACAGCTAGCTTCTATCTTGGCTTCTAGTGGACGGATTTTGTCGTGCAATAGCTCGTTTGAAAGCTAAGAGTGAGACAAATTCAGTGAAAGAATCGGCTTGTTCCTATCTGTCTTCGTTCAAAAGTTAGAGCGGTTACAAGATTTTAGGTCGGAGCTCGCTCACCTGAAAAAATCCTAAGTGTCAGAGTGACTTTGTATGGGTAAAATTTTGAAAATTTTCCAAAGTGTGGAATTTCGACCTAGGACCGCCACCAAAACATTTTTCATCAAATTTCACTGACCTCCCCCCCCCCGGACAGCTAGCTTCTATCTTGGCTTCTAGTGGACGGATTTTGTCGTGCAATAGCTCGTTTGAAAGCTAAGAGTGAGACAAATTCAGTGAAAGAATCGGCTTGTTCCTATCTGTCTTCGTTCAAAAGTTAGAGCGGTTACAAGATTTTAGGTCGGAGCTCGCTCACCTGAAAAAATCCTAAGTGTCAGAGTGACTTTGTATGGGTAAAATTTTGAAAATTTTCCAAAGTGTGGAATTTCGACCTAGGACCGCCACCAAAACATTTTTCATCAAATTTCACTGACCTCCCCCCCCCCGGACAGCTAGCTTCTATCTTGGCTTCTAGTGGACGGATTTTGTCGTGCAATAGCTCGTTTGAAAGCTAAGAGTGAGACAAATTCAGTGAAAGAATCGGCTTGTTCCTATCTGTCTTCGTTCAAAAGTTAGAGCGGTTACAAGATTTTAGGTCGGAGCTCACTCACCTGAAAAAATCCTAAGTGTCAGAGTGACTTTGTATGGGTAAAATTTTGAAAATTTTCCAAAGTGTGGAATTTCGACCTGGGACCGTCACCAAAACATTTTTCATCAAATTTCTCTGAACGAGGGGGGGGAGGTCAGTGAAATTTGATGAAAAATGTTTTGGTTAAGGTCCCAGGTTGAAATTCGGAAGTTTTAAATTTTTCAAAATTTTCACCACACTGGAGCTCTCACACTTAGGAATTTTTTCACTTGTGGCATGTTACATGGACATGTGCTGGCGGACCAACTTCCCGTGGTCATATGAGAATGGTTCAGGTGTCATATTGTAAAGAATGATGAGACAAATCGTTTGCAACAAACCGCATGTCGCTACGATGAATACTTTCGGAGATAGAGCCATTTTAAGTTTTCTTCCGAGCATATATAAACCCCCGACAACGTAAGTCTGATCACTTCATCGAAAGACGAGGTAAGCGACGGTCGTCGCTCTGAGCTCCCGATATCGGGTGTTTCAAAGGACTCTATCTTTTGAAGTAGGCAAGCTATCTTCTTACTTCAAAGTTTGTATGATAGAGTTTGATAGTGTCTTTACTACTGATAAAATTTTTTAAAAGTAGTATGAGTAGTAAAATGCGGAATTTTTTAAAAATTCTTAATTTTCACTTTTTTCAAAGTTTTAACATATAGACTAAGGTTTTTAAGTATCCTGAGTTCAAATATGCTATCAGATTTGAAATTTAACTAAGTCTAAGGCAGCTTTGAGGGGTTAGATCCCAGCTACTGATCACTACCTTTGACTCGGCGTTCCTGTTACCACTTCGGGCAGTGACAATGATGTCTTCAGCTGTAAAGAGCGGGTATCGGGGAAGATCTCTCACTTCCCTAGTGATCGGTACAAGGCCTTCGGGCTGTCGACGGGATCGAGTGCCACTCACTACACTCTTTAGGAATATGACTGTACTACATGATTCCAAACTTATACAAATTTCATTATCTTACAGTTCACAATAAAATCTAACATGGCCAATGACAAAAATCGTAAATATCACATCAAAATGTGCTCTTGTGGGCGAGTTAATCGCAGTGCGGACGCCAAAGCTCATGTGAAGAAGGCGGGCACCGGCCACATGATTGTCTTGAATAGGGTTGCTTGCGTAAAGTGTAGAGTGCTGAAGGGTGATGAGGATGAGGTGCGTTTTTACAGAGTGCATGCTGACTGTAGTGGTGGTTTAGTGACTGATTTGAGATTTACGCAGTTGATTGTGGAAGAGAGGGAGCGAATGTTGGCGAATGTTGCGAATGTTGTTGAGAATGTTGTTGAGAATGTTGTTGAGAATGATGAGTTGGCGAGAGCGGTTGCGTCGTTGGAGGGTGAGATTGAGCAGCGGAAGAGAGTGCTTGAGAGTGATGATGAGGATGATGTGGATTTAGATAGGGAGCGTGTGAGGAAGCGTGTGAGGAAGTTGAGCTCTTCGTCATCGGAGGTGTCCAACATCGTCATCACCGACCCCCGAAGAGCTCATCTTCCCCAAAAGTGAAGAGTGGTGGGATTCGTATGCAGTCGGCGAGGTGGTTGAAGGATGAAGAGAAGAGGCATGTTTCGCAGCAGATGGCGCATGAGTTGTTAGTGAATAAGTTTGAGAGTTTGAAGAAAGTGAAGGATGAAGTTGTGAAGGAGTTGGATGAGTTGAAAAAGAAGGATTTGAAGTCGAAGGAGGTGGCGGATGAAAACATTAGAATGAGGCGTTGTGTGACTGATTTGAAGAATAAGACGCGAGAGTTGGAAGAGAAGAATGATGGCGTGTGAGAAGAGGGCGAGTGCTGCGGAGAGAAGAATGAGAGATGCAGAGGCGAAGTTTGAGGAGATGATGAAGGAGATGAGTGTGTTGAGAGCGAGGAATGTTGAGTTGGAGAGGACTGTGGCTCGGCGGGGTGATGAGAGGCAGGCGTATGAGAAGTTGGAGCGCATGAGGGATGAGTGGGAACGTGTGAATGAGGATCGTTTGTTTGAATTTCACATCCCTATTCGGGACAATCATTTGGCCGGCGAAGTACTCGTAAACCAGAATTTAGACGAATCCATCCTATGCTACAATGGTCATCCACGAAAAAATGCTCCACGCCAGCTTACGAATGCGCGGCCATCTCCACAAATTTTCGATTCGGAAACGCGCGAGACTACCTAAGGATGACTAACTTGGTAAGTGAAAAAGTAAATAAGATAGTATATCCTATTCTAATACATATCATTTTCATTGCAGATCTTTGCCCGCCTTCACCACCCCATCACGTCACTCCCGAGAACGAACCATCGGCTCTCTTAAGGGCCACCTAGGGGCAAGACATGATAGAACCTCCACGCGGTTTGCCCTGGGCAGTCTTCGGACTGGCGAATACTATCATTAAGTTGAATCTGCTATCAGTCAACTTGAACGTTGCGTCGCGTTAGAGGGGTATATAAACCACTGCCTCTCATTTCATTTCATTTCAATCATGCAGACGCCGAACAGTCAAGTTAGCTCTCCTCGCGGACCGCAGATAAGGCCGCGAAATTTATTTGAGGAGTTTGTCAGGCTAGAGGAGCAAGACAGAGTCCACAACAATCTTGCTCGGATTGGCAATCCGATGACAGCAACTGCTGTCAATCCAACGGAATGGTGCTACATTCCACTCT